>VBSM01000865.1:3947935-4008835 GCA_008086735.1 Cheirogaleus medius | reverse complement strand
TATATTTTTAATTGGCCAATTAATTTCTTTCTATTTTTAGTAGAGATGGAGTCTTGCTCAGGCTGGTTTTGAACTCCTGATCTTGAGCAATCCACCTGTCTCGGCCTCCCAGAGTGTTAGGATTACAGGCGTGAGCCACCGCGCCCGGCCTATACAACCTTTCTAACCTCTCTTGAATGTTTCAGAAACTCAGCATGTCCAGAACTGAGCCAATCATATTCCCCTGAAAAATGTAGACTCACGGCAGAATTAGGGGTGTTCAAAGTTAAAAACACATGAAATTATGAACATACTAAGGGAGTACTGCTTAATGGGGCTGCACAAATATGGAGGGCCACCCTAGAGCCATACAATAGGTACTTCCTTCATCTTGCCTTTTATTGGCAATTTGAGTATAGACATTAAGGGCTACCTGCTGAAATACTTTGGGCAACATAAAGTTTCTTGTGGGTAGCTAATGTGGTAGAGGACGGAATCAAGTTGGCTTTAATGATTGGCCATTCCTAACAAAATAAAACTTAATGGGAACAAATATAAAGTTTTGTTTCTGTGTCCAAAAAATCCAATTGCACAATTAGAGAACAGGAGAGATATAACTGAAACAACACCAGATGTAAAAAATAAGTAGTTTTTTGTGTTTTGTTGACTAGAAGTTCAGTATGAGTCAGCAATGTGATGTGTCTCCCTTTATAGCTAATCTGTTCTGGGGTTGTATCCATTTATCGCTGTGCAAGGAGAATTGGAACTTGGATTATTATCAGGAAGAAGGGATTTGATGGCATTTCCCATAAGGCACAGAAGTCCACACTACTAGAAAAGTACTAGAAGAAAATATAGGAGAAACACTTCAGGACATTTATCTGGGAAAATATTTTATGAATAAGATTTCAAAAGCACAGGCAACAAAAGTAAAAATAAACAAATGGGATTACATTAAATTTAAAAGCTTCTGCACAGCAAAGAAAACAACCAACAGTGTGAAAAGACGACCTACAGAATGGTAGAAAATATTTGCAAATGATGTATCCAACAGGGGATTAATATCCAGAATATACAAGGAACTCAAGCATCTCAACAGCAAAAAACCAAAAAATCCTTTTTAAGAAATGGGCAAATGATGTGAACAGATATTTCTCAAAAGAAGACATACAAATGGCCAACAAATATATGAAAAAATGCTCAATCTCACTAATCATCAGGGAAATGCAAATCAAAACTACAAGGAGATATCATCTCACCCAGTTAGGATGGCTATTATAAAAAAGAAAAAAATAAATGCTGTTGGGGATGTGGAGAAAAGGAAACTCTTATACACTGTTGGTGAGAATGTAAACTAGTACAGCCACAATGAAGGTGGTGCACAATGATGGTATGGAGGTGCCTCAAACAAACTACAAATAGAACAACCAACAGTATTATCCAGCAACCCCACTACTGGATATTTGTCCAAAGGAAAGGAAATCAGTATATCAAAGAGACATCTGCACCCCCATGTTTATTGCAGCACTATTCACAATAGCTAAGATATGGAATCAGTTTAGGTGTCCAACAACAGATGAATGGATAAAGAAAATGTAATATATATACACAAAATGTAATACTATTCAGCCATAAAAAAGAATGAAATCCCATTGTTCACAGCAACACGGATGGAACTGGAGGACATTATGGTAAGTTAAATAAGCCAAGAACAGAAAGTTAAACACTGCATGTTCTCACTCATATGTGGAAGTTAAAACAAAGTTGATCTCACAGAAGTAAAAAGTAGAACAGAGAATTCTAGACCCTGGGAAAGAAAGGGGGAAGGGGTTCATAGGGCGAGATTTGTTAAAGGATACAAAATGACAGCTAGATGGGAGGAAAAAGTTCTAGTTCCTGTAGGATGACTATCATTAAAAATAATATTTTATATAGTTTCAACTAGCTAGAAGGAGAATATTGAATGTTCCCAACACAAAGAAATGATAAATATTTGAGATGATAGATATGCTAATTGCCCTGATATGATCACTATATGTTATATGTGTCAAAACATCACGATGTACTCATAAATATATATAATTTTCATATGTCAATTAAAAAAAAAGAACAGAGGGTATTTAGCTTCTCAGAGAAACTTTCTTGAACCATGAAGAGTGGGAGGAGTGATACCTTTTTACCAACTATTAACATGCCCAACATATTAGTTGAGTAATTACTTATATAATACTTTTAGTAGACAATGTGTGTCTGGGAATAGGGTTGGATAAACATGGGACCCCAGGAGGTAGGGAAGATGAGAAGGTTCTGGTGCCTGCTCCCCATTTTTTTTTCAAGACAGGGTCTTCTTCTGTCCCCTGGGCTAGAGTGCAGTGGCATCATCATAGCTCACTGCAACTTGTAGCGCCTGGGCTCAAGTGATCCTCCTGCTTCAGTCTCCTGAGTAGCTGGGATTACAGGCATGAGCCACCATGCCCAGCCCCATCTTTGTTTTGCGGAGAGCCAACCCTGGCACCATGACCTCTTAACATCATACTGATTAAAATATAATTGGCTTTATAGGTCCCCAAAGAGGGGAAGCACTCAGGTGGATGACTTAGGCAGAAGAAGAAAGGTGAGAAACTCTCAGTAAATCAAATCACAAGTCTGGGCTGAAAGTCACATAGAACTTTCTTTGTTAGGGAACAGATTCATGTTTTATTCAGCACCATCTCTGATCGCACTTCTTCCTCATTCTCAGGACCTTCCAGAGTAGATGGGATGTAATCAGATAACTAATGGCAGTTGATTTTTATAACAAGCCCATATGTAGAAGGGCCATAGTTATGGTTCCACTTTATAGATGAGGAAACCCAGGAGAGAGAGGTTAAAGAACGTGCCCATTGTTACTAGGTAGTGACAAATATGTGTCATCTAATCCTCAGCTCCAAGAGTCTAAACAATTTTGGTTTGTCAAGAAGGGGTGGAGTGGGATGGGATTCTAGGGTGGCTTAACCATTCGGACAGCTGTCACTGCTCATGGAGAAGCTGGCAGTGGAGCCTTCGGCTTGCATTAGCAGCAATCGAGACAGCTTAAGGGACTTGCATTCCCTCAAGCTTCCAGTTGGTGAAGGTCTTGGTTCCCTATAGCTGCTATAACAAAATCCCACAAACTTGGTGGCTTAAAACAACAGACATTTATTCTCTAGTTCTTGAGGCTAGAAGTGTGAGATGAAGGTGTCAGCCAGAGCCTGTGAAGGCTGGCTCCAAGGAAAGGATCCGTCCCTGCTTCTCCCAGCTTCTGGTGGTTGTAGCAACCCTTGGCATCTCTTGGCTTGTGAATGCATCACTCCAAGCTCAGTCTCTGTTGTCATGTGGCTGTCTCCCCTGTGTATTTGTCTCTGTCCCTAAATCTCTCTTTCCTTATAAGGACACCAGCCTTATTGGATTAGGGGCCACCCTAATCCATAATGCTCTTACTGTAACTTGATTACAACTGCAAAGACCCTAGTTCCATATAAGTTCACATTCGTAGGTGGTGGGTGAGGGGGAAAGTTTAGGGCTACAGCATATCTTTTTGGAGGACACAGTTTAACCCACAACAGTAAGCAAAAAAGGCAGGTTTCTATATATCTATGTCAGCTGACATAGTCTATTCTCCCTATTCCTGCTCTTTGAGACCTTCTCCAGAAAAACTCTTTCCTGAATCCCAAGCCAATTTTTATTAAATCTCATTTAAAACATGACTGCCCATGTTAAAGCAGCTGTCCCAACGAATTGGGTCCAGATCCTCCTTTCTTTCTTGCATTTGGATAATGCAAGGCAATCTCCCCAGCTCAAGGTCCTTAATTCGATCACATCTGCAAAGCCCTCTTTGTCACACAAGGTAGCATATTTACAGTTCTGGGGGTTGGGACAGGGCCATTTGTGTGTGTGTGCATGCGAGGGGGCGTTCTTCTCTTTCCTGTGCCCTCTAATTTCAGAGTGGAGAACTACAAAAGGACAGCAACTCAGTGTCCAGCACAGCGCGTCACCCATAATGGACGCTGCGTAGGTTTTGTTTAATTGAACGGGAGTTTATGTAAACGGGTTGCTCCCAAGTTCCCCTGAGTAGGAGGGAAATTTGGTAGGAACATGTTGAACTTCCTGCCTGGGGGACCAGGTCTCGGCTGAGACGCTGGAGCCAGCCGGGTGTGTGGGGTGTGGATCCGGCCACCGCTGTGGCCCGAGGTGCCAGGGGGTCGCCTGGGACAGCGAGCAGGGGTGAGGTGGCAATTGAGATTTCCAGTGAACGATGACGGAGGGTTTGGGGAGAAAGCCCAGGGACAGGTATGAGACAGAGGATCAGGGCTAAGACAGCGTGCAGAACAAGTGAGGGTGGGGACCAGGAAAGGGGCAGGGTCTGGAGAGATTAGTAATGGTGGTGGTGATCATCATTCATCTTACAAACGGTCATTCTCTACCAGGCCTGTGCTAACTGCTGTGCACGATCATACCCAACTTCATCGTAACCTATGAGGTAGGTATTGTTAATATCCTCATTATACAGATGAGGAAACTGAGGCAGGTGGCAATGAAATAACTTGCCAAAGACCAAGAGCTAACCATTACAGAGTCAGGATTTGAACTGAGGTCAGTTCAATCCCAGAGTCTCTAAGATGGACCCACGTTAACGTGCCTCACCCACACTTCTGATGTCCAGAGTCTTTGTATACGGTACCTGCAGCTTTGCCCAGGGGCTGGTTCTCAGGAAAGCAAGGCTTCGGGGACTGAACCCAAGATGCTGGTTTTATTAGCACTAAATCCTCAATAGCAGAGCTGAGTAGGCTCAGATCACTGAGAATAACTTGGTTTGCATCATAACAAATGGTCGTTTTATTGTTGTTGTTGTTGTTGTTATTTTTCACTGGCAAAATGTCTCCTGCAGTGTTATTTGCGGCTCTGATAAATCGATGGCTTCTAAATTAAGTCCAGTCCGGGCTGGCTGTTATGAATTCTGTTGGAACTGCCCATGCATTTTGGCAAGAGCACCCAACTGGGGTGAGCCCTGCATTAGCATTTTAATTGCTGGCTGATTGCTTTCCTGTGGCAAGACTTAGCCCACAAAGGTACAGCAAGCAAGTTTCAATTAGTTCTTATCCTGTGATTTACTGGGCCTATAAAGAACATCTCCCTGTAGCGTTTGGAAAGTAATACCCATAATGTACCAAAAGCAATACAGAGCATTAAAGAAAAAGAATTGCTTTTACCAAGGTGTGGGCATCCAGGGTTCCAAGGAAAATTCCTGTTTGAAAGAGAGTAAGTTTTCTTGAGTGGGATCTCATTGAAATGAAGCAAAACACACAAAAAACAAGGGCTTCTTTGAATTCCAGGCTAGTTATTATCTATTTAAAATGGAGCTATCACGCCTCGGTTTTTTCCCTTGGCCTGCTTTATTTTGTAGGGAGAGCTAGTTCATCAAAATGACATTTGTTATTGAGTTGTAGGAGCTTCTTATATATTTTGGCTATTAACCCTTTATCAGATACATGGTTTGAAAATATTTTCTCCTAATCTGTAGGTTGCTTTTTCATTTTGTTGGTTATTTCCTTTGCTGTGCAGAGACTTTTTAATATGATGCAGTCCCACTTGTTTATTTCTGCTTTTGTTGCCTGTGCTTTTGTGTCATATCCAAAAAAATCACACAACCAGATTAAGAAATGGACAAAGGACCTCAATAGACTTTTCCTGAAGAAGATAGACAAATGGCCAAAAATTATACGGACAGGTGCTCAGCATTGCTCATCCTCAGGGAAATGCAAATCAGAATCGCAGTAGGATGTCACCTTGCACCTGTTAGGATGGCTGTTGTCAACAAGAGAAGCCATAACAAGTGTTGGTGAGGACGTGGAGAAAAGGGAGCCCTCGTACGCTGTTGGTGGGAATGTAAATTAGTACAGACACCATGGAAAACAGTATGGAGGCTCCTCAAAACATTACAAGTAGAACTACCATATGATCCAGCAATTCCACTTCTGGGTGTATTTCCAAAGGAAGTGAAGTCAATATCTTGAAGAGATACCTGTGCTTCCGAAGTCACCGCAGTGTTGTTTACAATAGCCCAGATGCGGGAACAGGCTCAGTGTCCATCAGTGGATGAACGGATAAAGAAAATGCGGTGTATATACACAAGGGCATACTCTTCAGCCTTAAAAAAGAAAGAAGTCTTGCCATTGGTGACAATATGAATACACCTGGAGAACATTATGCTAAGTGAGATGAGCCAGGCACACAGAGATGTACATTGCATGGAGTCACTCACATGTGGAATCTAAAGAAAGTTAAACTTAGAATAACAGTGAATAGAATGGTGGTTGTCAGGGTCCAGGGATGGGAGGATGTTGATTAAAGGGTATAGATTTTCACTTATAAGATGAATAAGTTCTGGGGATCTAATGTACAGCATTGGGACTGTAGTTAATATACACTTGAAACTTGCTAAGAGAGTCCATCACCAGTGTTCTCACCACACAAAAAATGATAACTACGTGAGTGATGGATGTGCTAATTATCTTGATTGCAGAAATCATTACACAGGTATCCTGAAATCACCATGGTGCACATCACAAATGTAATACAGTTTTTTTGCCAGTCAGACCTCAGTAAAGCTGGAAACAAAGAATGATATTTGTTAAGCTTAGCAAAGCAATGCACCCCGCTTCTGTGTGCTCTGGTTATTACATTCATGCACTGGAAGTTTGGCAGCTTTGGAAGCACGCGGACAGCTGGCTGAACATGGACTTCGGGGCCATCTCCGCAGTCTGACTCTGGAGGTCTGGAGCCTGCAGCTTCCCCTCAGGTGCGCTGACCTTGAGTCAAGTTGTTCCTGTTATCTGCACCCCCCCCCCCCACCAGTTTCTTGGAACATTTACTTTAGCAAACTTGCAATTGTAAATTCTTTCTCTGACCCTTTGAGAGGTAAATCTCCTTCCAGCCTCTTTCCAGTCCTGCAGCCCAGGATTTGGGAGCCGCCCACCCCTTTGAGACGGAATCATCTGGGGAGACTCCCAGTCTCAGGGCAGGGCGGGGGCCTAACGCCAATGAGCTCCAATTAGCAAACACATGCAGCCCAAACCGACTACAACTTCATGGGGTTTCCACAAGGACTAAATGGATTGATATCCATAAAGCATGTGGAGCGATGCTCGGCTGCTCTGTGATAAATAATGTATTGCCTTTGTCACTGCACCTCGCAGACTGCTGGCCAGTCTCTTGACGGTCCCACGGTGAGGGTCGACCTTTCTGGAGACAAGAGGAAGATGGTGGGTGAATTTCCTGTCTCAAAAGCGTCTGGCCTAAAGCACATCCCTGGTCTGGAATGTGGGAGAAGCCGCCTGCGACTGGTGAGATGAGCCGAGGATTTCGCAGCCTGCGGACGCGCCGCTGCCTTCCAGGGGCGTCTCCTGCGGGTGTCGGGGAGGGAGGCAAACAGGGACTGGGATTTGCACCATCAGGACCAGACTTGCTCCGGAGCAGAGCTTCCCAAACTGGCATCCTTGGAATCTCTGTTTCATAGGACCCTTTGAGAAAGGATTTGTCACTGAGAAAAATCTGGACATCATTAGATGAGTTGGCATTTAAAAGGGTTTCGTTACTGGTGGACTCTACTGTCCTTATTTTGCTGGGGTACATGGTGAATCTGCAAAAGGAGGGGGACATAGGAGCATTTTCCAAGCGTATTATTTGAGTTCGTGATCTGTTTCACATAGAGACTCTTCCACCGAGCACAGTCCCAGCAAGGTGCCCTGGAGACAGGTAGGTTTCCTACATCCGTCTCCCTGCGCTGGGCAGTGTCGGCAGGATCCCAGGAAGTCACGGCGCTCTGCTTCTGTCGAGCTGAAACAACTCACCCCAGCATGCAGGGAGAACAGACCTCTCCCTGGAAAAGAATCCTCCCGGCAAATAACTGCAAGAGGCGTCCTTCTGTGTGACAGGATGTTTTCACCCACGTACAAAATCTCCACGTGGGGCCTCGGGATCTGTGTAGACATGTCTGTGGGGGCCGTGAGCAGGTAACCTCTGAGTGAGCAGGTACCGGCTTGTTTGTTAGGGTCCTCTAGTGTTTCAGCCAGTTGCTTTTATTGCTAACACCGTCTCTTTTCATACTTTATAATAATTTTCCATGCCTAAGAGTGGTCTGTACAACTTGACTTTATGACGACCACAAAGTTCCCTGCCACCAATATCTCTCGTTACTTGAAGCTGAGCCTGCTAAACTCACTCTTCTTGGGTTATCATTTCCAGAAGGCATGTAGTATTGGCACCCTTTGCCATGAAGTAATCGATCAGGTGGGGCTGGGCAACTGGCAGGGCCCCGGGTCACGTACAGCCCCTCCAGGGAGGAGACGGGCACCGCTGGGCAGGGGGGCGGCGGGAAGCCTGGTGCTGCGAGGGGCTCCCAGCTCTGCAGGGAGGGTGGTGAGCAGAGCAGCCACCTCCAGGATCCTTGCTGATGTCCTGGGCTTTGGCTCTCCCAGCTCCTTTCTGCCCTGAAATCATCCTGTGTACAGAGGTCACTGTTTTTTTTTTTTTTAAAATCACTTTCTACAGGAAATGTCTTCTTGGCATGCTGTTCTTGAACTTTAGTTCATTGAAGATTTGAAGGCGATGGGGAGGTGGTATCGTCTTCTAGCTCCACCCTGCCTCCTCTTCATCAGCCCCTGGCTCTCTGGAGCAAGGTTTTCATCTATCCCTGGTGGTCTCATCTTCTACTCTGAGTACTTTTCACATGGTTCCCCCCTGCCCCCACCAAGCACATATAGGTTCTTTCCTAAAAATGTTTCTGGAGCCAGCTGTTAAAAATGTTCACATTTCCCTACCTTGCCAGTTGGGAGCAGCTGGGAGAGAGAAGCAATTTCCATGTTTACAGCAGGAAGAGACTCGATATGGAGAATTGTGGGATTAAACTACACTGGAAAGCTGAGGCCGTGAAGACCAGGAGGTCATTTCCAGGAAATCTGCAAGTGCAGAGATGGTTGGAAATCCCACCTCCTACAGCATCGATGGGAGATACCCTTGGGAGGTCACCCGGAGACGCTGGGGTGCTAATGATCTCCATTCAGCACCAACGCAGGTGACACAGAGACCCCACTGTTGTTTGTCTGGCAACCACCAAGCGGCCGAGCAGCATGGCTTCCTCTCTTTATCCTGCCTGCCGAATTCTGCGCAGGTGCCTCGCTGGAGGCATCAAATTGAATCCGACTGGCAAAGAGTCCAGGAGTGTCGATTCCAGTGCGGGGGGAGGCTGCCGATGACCTGCAGCAAGGCCCAACACACCCACTCGTGTATGTGTGATTTCACTCGTGTATGTGTGATTTCGGGAGGTGACGGAAAGGCGGCAGGGGTTGCAGCAGGCGCAGGGGTGCGGCCAAAGGCGAGCGTGTGGCGTGGTGGGTGCACAGGGCCGAGGCTAGGTCCGGAGAAGCCAAAGGTGCCGCTGTCTCGAGAAGGGGGCTGACATTAGGGCCCTCGAGTGCCACAGTCAGTGTCTGAGGAGACATTACTCGTGCGAGCCACGGGATTAAGGTATCAGGCAGATGAATCTGGCGAGGAGTGTGGGAAAACTGGCGGGCTGGAAACTGGGACAAGGACAGGTTGGTCTTCCCGACCTTGCTCTCTTCCCCAGAGTCTGGGACCCTAGATTTGGACTGTTTCCCGTCACAGTCCCTGAGAGGGTGATACCTGCAGGAAACAATGTCATCCCGGCAGGCGCAGTCAGGGCAGTTGTGAAGCCGTGTGCTTTAATATCTGTAGACTTGCCACCAATTTAACAGGGTCTTGAACAAGGTCATGGGAAAATAGCATCCCTCCCCCCCATGAACTGCTGATGCACAATATCTGTTATTGTGGTTGGCAAAATAAATCTGCTTTTATAGGCTGTTTGCTTTCGAAGGTGAAAGCACTTGGAAATTACATTTGGGTCCATTTTTCTGTCAACCTTTACACAGTGACACGTGAGTGTTCTTGGGGATTGGTGCTTTCTTCATCGGGGCTCTGGTTCTAACCAAATCCATCAACCATCAGTCAATCAACCTGTCACACCAAGCTCAGAAGGGCAGCGTTGGGGTCCTTGGGGACAATGTGGGAGGAATCAAAGTATGGAAGGTTTGAATTTCCCATGACCGAGACCTGGCTTGGTTTTGACACAGAAGGGAGCTTGGAAGGGCTTGGAACAGACAGAGGACGCAGTGAATCTCAGTGAAGACCCTGCCAAATATGGTCAGGTCCCGGATACTGATGAGCGGAGAGGAAGGTACAGAACAATCTAAGACCAGATGGCGGCCAGGTGTCGCTCACTTGAGTATTGTGGGGGCTACTCCCCCGCCCCACTCCTCCCTGCGTTCGTTCCTCCAGCTAATGCTTGCTGGTCGGGGGCCTACCACGTGCTGGGCATGGCCTAGGTCCGGGGACAGAGCCCCAGAGAAGTTGTGACTTGGACAAAGTAATTAAGCTGGGTATTGGGACTTCGCTGTCACTCTAGGTGTGCTCTGCCTGGCTCTCCAGCCCCATTCTCCCTGGATCCGTTCCTACACCCTGCGTTATGCTCTGCCGACGGGAGGCACAGGTGGGAGGTGGAAGGTGGAACGGTGGAGGTGAGATCCAGCTGTTTATCGCCCTGGGGCATTTTTGCTGGGTGCCTTGTCGCAGGGCTTGCATTTCCCTGCCTCAGGCTTCTCTGCCCCATTGTGTCTTAGGGTTTCAGCTCTCGCTGGGTTCCACAGCCCAACCCTCCCTTTCCACTTCAGGCCAAGAAGTGTCAGCAGCTTCTTAATGGTATATTGGTCCTGGTTAACTCAACTTCCTTTGTGGATCCCTGAACCTTGCCAGCAACTTTGGGAATACCCCTCCATTAACCTTCTTCAGTTTACGGTTTGCAGTGCGTCGTTAGCCATCAGCATTGTGGCTGGTGCAATAGCTTGTACTCAGAGTCCCCCTGGCAAGTACAGTCTCAAAATGGGACACTGGGACAGTGAGGAGCAGGCTTGCCTGCGTGGCCAGGACCGTCACTGTGCCCGCCACCAGGAGCAGGCATCCAAACCCTTGCACTGCACCTGGGGCTGTGGTTGTACCAGTTGCCGGAGTCTGGGGAGACAGAGCACACTCACACGGAACAAGATATTAATACACGAGGTGAGTTTATTACTTACAGGCCGGGAGCAAGGGACAGAAGACGTCTCGGGTCCACTGTGAGCCAGTCCCCCAAGGCTCAGGAAAGCTATCCCGGGGCGGATGGAATCTCGGCTGCGTGGGCCCCACCTGCGCCACAGCTGAGGGACCCTGTATGGCAGCCCCCCTGGCTTATATACCGTGGGGGGCAAATGACCCATTGGCAAGGCCTTGAAGGACATCCTGCTTCCAGAGAAGGGGGAACAGAGGCTGGGCAGTCCCTCCCTGACTCAAGGTGCTTCACGCTTTAGTGGGACAGCACCCAGGCCTGGCTGTTTAGGCGTTTTCTCCCCATCTCAGGATGTGGCATTTGCAGCACATTCTATGGTTCTTCCGACAACTCCATGAGAGAAAGGGGCGTGAAATGGGCCGGGCCAAGGCTGCTTGGAGAACCATCCTACCGGACCCTGGGATTGCGTACTCACCTCTTGGATGAATGCACGATCATCTCGTCATGAGAAAATGGCTTTAAATAGCAGGCGAGGGCCCTGCTGAGTCGTGATAAGGGAGCTCCAGACCTCAGCTGGGGCCGGTGCAGGGAGGGAGGGATATGAGAAGATCTTTTTCCAAGTTTAGCAATTCCATAGGGGCACCTGGTCTAGAGGAAGGACTTTGGGTCAGACAAGAGAGTTCTGGTTCCATTTCTTCCAATAATTTACCTTGTGACCTTGGGAAATCGACTCCATTCTAGCACTTCGAATGACACACGAGTCTGTGTGAATGCAAGTTATTTTTATTGTTGTTTCTTCTTCTCTCTCTCTCGTTTTTACTACTGCCTTAGAAAGTGGCTCTTTCTCAGTATGTCCTCAGGCATATTCCAAAGCTTTTTATGACTCACTGGAAGTAATGCCATTACAGAGTAAGAAAGTGCTGGCAATGCCTTCAGCTTTCTCTGTGGACGACGCTGTGCTGGGTGCTCTGGTGGTGACGGCTGCCAGGCCAGAGAAGCCAGCCCAGCTCCGAGCTCTGAGAAGAGCAGTTAGGTCCCCGCCCAGCCCAGCTCTTCCCTGGCGCAAGGGACCGTCCTCGTCAGCCCAGAGAGAGACATGCCTGCGGAGAGGCGGTGTCTGGGCCCGAGCGAGGGAAGCCTTCACGCCCTCTGGAGACGGCAGGTACCGAGGGGTCCCCAGGAGACGAACGGGGGTCCACAGGAAGAGGGAACTTAGTGCTGAAGGTCCAGAATCACCCTGTCCCTAAAACCAGCCCCCTCACGCTCGTCACCCACGGTCCTGCTGTCCCCTTGCCAGTACCACCGTGCAGGAAAGTTTCAACACGTGTCGGGACCGGACAATGATTCTGAGTGGGAGGCAGGACTTCGGCCGAACCTTAGCGCAGGTATGCCAGACCCCAAGCGGGGACCTTGCCACCCTGGCTGTCCTGGGAGCTTGGCTGGGAGGCCCCAGGTCTTCCTGCAGTTTGTCTGTTCAGCCCTTCCTCCCATTTGAGCGGGACTCAGTATCCCTCTAAAATATGCCCCGCTGGAGTTTGTAAGAGTGGCTTTTCCTGTCTGTGACTTGGGTGGGTGGAGAGGAAGCTAGCCGGCCTGCGAGGCCCCCACCTGCTGCGTTTAACTGGAAGCAGTTCCCCTACCAGAGGATGAGGTTCTAGAGGTGATATTTCAAACAGCGGGGCTGGGTTGCGATACACATTCCTCACAGCATGCACGTTACACCAAAGCTCAGGTCGACAACTTTTACAGATGTGCACATCCCTGAAACCCACACCCCTATTGTGATGTAAATATTTTTCTCTATTCTGAAAGTTCTCCTGTGGCCTTCACATGCGATCCCCATCTCCCCCACAGTGAGAGAACTGTTTGTGCTTTTTTTTTTTTTTTTGCCTTAGGTTAGTTGTATGTGCTGTAGAACTGCATATAAATGCAATGATGGGGCATGTGCCCTTCTGTGTCTGGCCTCGTCTGCGCAGCATCGTGTGTGAAAGAGCCGTGCATTGTTACACGTGTACTTCTAGTACCAAGTTTATTATATGAATATACTACAGTTGGTTTATCCATTTTCCTATTGGTGGACATTTGGATTATTTATTTTTATAAGTATTCTGTTTTCTATATTTTGTTTTGTGTTTCGTGAAGTCCTTCTGACAGGAAGATTTTTATTTGTTCTAATAATGTCTTTATAACGATAACGGCACATGACACCCTTAGTCTTTTAGTTCCTTGTGCCCTTGAAAAGCCTCTTCCACCCATCTCACCAACTTGTAGCTCATGTTATTTTTCTTAGTGTTACCTTTGCTCTTTTGTTTCTGTTAGCTTTAAACTATACTCTTTGAATCACAGCTATTGAAACTGAGAAAACCACTGTACTTTTTCTATCCCCTTCGTTCTTTTCTCTTCCTCTCTCATTTTTTTTTCTGTTTGCTGCCTCATTTCTCCCTTGCTGTGCACGTGATATTTACATTCTGCACTGTCGCTCATCCTCATGTTGGTTCTAGACTTTATTCTACTGTGAAATGTAGCCACGGCTCTTTGTCAGTCTGTCTGGTTTAGTTTTCCTAACCCATCTCAAAGTTGGCTGAAGTTCATGCTCCGGCAGTCTCCTCAAGGAGGACGCATAAGAGCAATGTCATTTGAATTCTCTCCTTGGTCTGTCTGTCAATGTAGGACTGTTTGGCTGGGTATAAAATATTCGCGCTGTGTTTATTCGAGAACCTGGCATGTATTGTCCCACTGTCTTCCAGCTTTGCATTTTGCTGAGGAAGCTGATTCCTTCCCCTGCTAAGAGACTTTATCTTTTCGTCTGGCTGTACAAAGGATTCTTTTTTTATCTTCGAAATTTAATAACTTTAATAGCATGTGTGGAAGGTCAAGAATTCCAGGTTAATTTTCCCTGGTACATTGGATTTCTTTTAAATGTGTACGTACAAATTTTTATTGTATGAAAGAGTTCTTCAATCATAAATTTAATTTGTTCCATTATTTTCATTTTCCTTTTTAAGAAATTCAATTATGCGTGCTTTTGCCTGTTATCTACATATATCATAGTCTCTCCAGCCTTTCAAAATCTGGTCTCTGTTTTCATTCTGTTCACTTATATAATTTTCGTTCTCTGTATTGCTCTGGCTATGCCACCTCTAGCCCGTGCTTTGCCCTGGTTGTCCTTCCAACGTCCTCTTAATTTCTGGGATGGTTTTATCCTTTTCTCCAGCTTAGCTCCCTAGTTTGCCGACTGGTGCTCCATCTTTTTCCTACCATCTTATGTGCTTTTTCCGGAGTTTCTGTGTGTCTCCTTGATGTTCTTCCTTAACAGAGACAATTTTTAAAAGATGTAAAAAAAAAAAAATGCATGTAAAATATCAGGTCACTTTTAAAAAACTGTTTCATGGCAACATTTTTCTCGTGAGTGTTATTTTTCTGTTAAATGGTTGCTCATTTCCTGCCTTTTTCTTTGAGTTATTTTGCATTATTTATTTAATAAGTTAGACTTTCCTAGGAACATGAGAGGTCTTCTAGATGCTTTTCTCCTCCTGCTGCTTCCTGAAAATGAGACTCACCTACCTGCTAAGCTCTGACGTCAGGAGTAGGCAGTCGACACAGAGCTGTGGATTGAGTGACTTCAGGGATGGTGTCTGATCACTGCATCATAGCCAGTAACAAGCAACTTTGCACTGGCTTTCAGGAGCTGGATCCGAGCCTTCTTTTTTGGTTGAGGATGATTAAACCTCAACCAATAAGTAATAAGTAATAAAGAACATTATTTGTAATATCAAGGAAGTTATTTTATACGTAAAAATGAAAGTGTTTTAAAAGGATAAATCTAAAACTTTTTCCTGCTTTGTTTTCAATAGTAAAAATCGAAAGATAAAGTTTAGTATAAAAATAATGAAAACTAGCTTTCATATCTGTGGTGTGATTATTTAACAGAGAGAAACAAAGGGGGAGAAAAAACCGGCAGGGAAAATGGAAGAGGAAGAGGAGAGGAAGAGACAGCAGGATAGAAAAATAAACTCACTGTGATGGCAAGGAAGGCGGGGATTTGCGGGCGCCGTGTGTGGGCTGCGCTGGGCACTTACATTGTGAGGCAGAGTGAAGGTGCCACCCTGATGGGACTGTTCCCGCGGGACGGCCACAGCCATCTATTTCTCGATCTATTTCTCAATGGTGCCACGCGCAAGACCGCGTGTGTCTGGGGTGTCTAGCAGAGCTGTGACGTTAATCCAGACAGCAGAAGCCAGGGCTGAGCCAAGGGCGAGGCCTCGTCTACACTCATAAATATGTGGAAAGTGCCCTGACCGGGAACACAAATCTTTGCAGTAAAAGCCAGGGGAAATTAACCTCAGGCAAATTCCTTTTCCCGCCTGGGCCTCCTCCCTAATCTGTGTGACCAGCGGGTGGACTCCAGGCCGCTTCTTTCCCACCCAGTTCCAGCGGTTTCAGAGAGAGGGACGGTTTCAGAGAGAGGGACGGTGACATGGCAGGGTTGCTATTGGCTTGAATGTGTCTTTTCGGACAGTGGCTGTCCTGGGGGGCCGCCAGATTTGCCCGGCCGTCCTGCTGGGGAGGGCACGGCCGGTGGCACTGGGGAGGCGGCAGGAAGGGAAGGTCTCTGCTGCCCCCCCTGCCCCCCACCCCCGCTGCGGGGGCGTGGTGAGCGAACACCTGCTTGCTCTTCCCGCCTGCCCGCTCATCCAGCCGGTCTCCTGGCTTCAGGGACTTCCAGGACTTCAGCTTGATTGTAGGAGCAGGATTTTCAATAACTGCAGAAGGACAGAAACGCTATCACCCCCATCCTACTCGTTGCCACCCAAATTCTCTTTCTGAAATAAACCCTGTTACTCCCCAGGGTCTACAGACACCCTTGGCATGAAGTCTGTATTGTGGGCGCCTTGAGCACAGACCCTGTGTCTTACTGGTCTTTGTGTTCTCAGAGCCTAGAGCGGCAGCCGCGCCTGCGCCCCACCCTCAGGCCTGGCCTCCCCACTGCTCTACGGGCCTGGAGCTGCGGGCCCAACAGAGGGAAGGGAAGGAGGGTGGGATGCTACTGAGTGGACAGACTCTCACTCTGTAGACTTAGGTTCTCTTCTGGGTCGTCAGGGGTTTGAAATTAAAATAAGCAAAATAGTTTCAACCCTGGGGGTTCCCAGAAAGAAGGTGTGGTGGCCCCCGTCACGCCCACTTCCTGGAATCACGCTTGTGTCATCCCCTCCCCTCAACAGAATGATCAAATGCCACTTCCACGACTACGTTACCTAAGACTGGAACTTCTGTCTTGCTGACCAACTCTCTCCCTTGCTGGCTTGGACAGAGCAAGCTGCCGCAGGGAGGGACCCTTGTGTCCCGACAACAGCCTGCAAGGAGCTGAGACCTCAGCCCGAACCCGAAGGGGACTGAATCCTGCCCTCAGCCCTGCGAGCGCAGAGGTAGAGCCTCAGAGGAGACCCCGGGCCTGGCTGATACCGCAACTCGTGAGAGACCCTGGAGCAGCAAAGGAACCAGCGGATTCCTGACCCACGGCAACGGTGAGATAATGATGTGCGCTGTTTTAAGCCACTAAATGTGTGGCAATTTGTTAGACAGCAAAGGATATAACTGGTAAAGAAGGTACCCAGACTTACCAAACTCAAGGTTAAGGGCACAGTCCTTAAAGACTGCCAAGTCCGCCACTGGTCCTGACACTAGTCACAATTTGGGGGGGGCCAGGGGACAACCTCACTTCAGACCAACTGGCTACAAATTTGGGGTTCCCACAACCACTTTCTGGTTCAGTAACTCACTAGAAAGACTCACAGACCTCAGGCAAGTGGTATGCTTACAATCGCAGTTTTATTATGGCAAAAGGATGTAAACGCCTTAAAGCGTTTCAAAGCATTTTCTAACAAGCCCACCTGCAGGTCATCGCCTGTCTGGGGAAATGTAATTACGTTTGACTAACAAGTCATTACCACCAGCTGTTTTACCACCCTGTAAAATTAGACGTTAACTAGTAGAAATCTGATAAAGTGTTCTGATTCTTTTGTGACTAATAGCAAAGATAACCTCAAAGGTTATGGTTTTATTGACTTATTGGATATTAATCAGCTTTTTGTATATAATTCAGCAATTGTGTTTCCTTTTCCCCATTTCTTCTGTTCTCTTCCCCTTTCTGTTTTCCCTTTATCCTCCCCCTCCCTCGAGTCCCCTTTCCCTTCATCTCCTGCCCTTGGCATCTAAATCCCTCCACGCCCTGCTCGCTGTGCCACAGGCAGGGCTGTGTGTTCCCAATCCCAGATTAGGATGCCTATTTAAGTGGTGATATTTGGTTTCCTTAAGTATAGCAGAGAATGACGCCCAATTCCAGACTGGTTCATTGAGTCCCCACATCCTGCTCCCTGGCAGGGAGGGCGATATATCTCCGTGTCCTTAACTGCTCCTGCAGATCAGGGCAAAATAAAAAGACAGCAGTGAGGAATAAATTACAGGATAAATGAAAATATACACCGGACCTCTGTGATTTTGTCTGAATCCAAAGGCTAGGTTCTAATCAATATAATGTATTTTTTTATTATTAAATAGCCCATTATAATATAATGGGGCAATAAATACTGATAAGAGTGTTCCAGTGAGTAATTCCTTTTGGAATAATGACTATTTGATTATAGAATGATTTGGCTTTTAATTTACACCAGCACTTAATGTGTTGCTGTTAACTTAATATTCTCCTGGTGGTGAGTGCAGCCCCAGCACAGAAAGTGCTGAAGCGAACACCAGGGGAACCTCGCCATGGAGCCGCTCCTGCTCGGGGCCACTCGGGGCTCCGTGGCCCGCAGGCTTCCGGGTCAGTCCAGAGTGAGCCTTCCCGAGGCGGGGTGCTGGGCGGGCTCGGGGGGCACAGCTGGCTGGGCTGGGGGGGCACAGCAGGGCGGAGAGGGCAGTCGAGGCGGTTGGAGTACGTGGCGTGTCTGCTCCACCCCTGTCCTTTCTCTGTCCGTGGACTCAGGATGACATGACACCCGGCGTGTTTGGTCGTTCCAAAGGGCTTCTGTGGGGGCCTACGATGCGGTGTCCCAGGCGCCATTCAAGGGCAGCACTGAAAGACAAAACCACAAAACAAGAATCCTAAGGGGTGTGGCGTCTTGGGAAAGGACAGGCATCCTGTGCGAGATGAAGCCGGGTGCTGGTGCCAGGGCAAGGATGGGCTTTGCTTGGTGGCAGCCACGCAGTGGGGAAGACGCTGCCGTGGGGACCCAGCCTAGCCGTGGTTCCTGCAAAGGGGATGGGGGTGGGGAGTGCAGCGGGTGAGCTGGGCCCCGGGGGAGACTGGCTTTGTCACCTGTGCTTGTCTGGAGGAGAAGTGAACTGCTCTTTCCTTTGTGACAGGAGGTTGCAGTGCAAAGTAGAGCAAGGTGCCCACCGGCCTGGACGGGAGAGTCGGGGTTACTCCCCTGAATGTTTGCGGGCCGTGTTAGGGATGCGGCCTTGAGCTGCTAGAGACTGTGTGTTCGTGTTTTTTAGTGCGGGAGTGGGGGTGCGGAAGGAATCATTTGTGCTGAGAATCTGCTGTTTTCCAGGCCACAGTTGACAAGTTGTTGAAGAGAGGGCTCAGGGCAGCCCGAGGAGAGTTAGGTCTTTGTCAATCCCTGTCAACACAGGAGGGGAGTTGCTTCATCTATGACCTGCCCGTCCCTGCCTGCCCCAACCCAGCTGCAAGGCGGAGGGGTGGACTCCCAGCACCCCGGCTCCAAGCATTGGACCGGCGCAATCATTCCATTCTGTAGGACAGGAGAAAATGGGAATTGTCTAGCTGGAATTTCTGTTTTCCTGAGTGAGTTGTAAACTAACCAGTCATTAGACTTTGTCATCTCCAAACTTAAACTGTCTAGCGTTGAACTCACCATCTTCTCCTAAAACATTTTCTTCCTCTTCTCTTCCCAACTTATATGGATGACTACACCCCGGGGCGTGTTGGAAAATGTTTAAAAGCAGGGTTTTTCAGAAGAGGTGCCCTGATTTCCTTGGTGTAAATACTCCGGCCAAGGCCGATTCTAAGGGTCTCACGTGTTGTAACTGAACGTGGACTTGGGGGGAGAGGCACATGGTCAGCTCTGGGGAGATGGTGTGAGCCGCACTTCTGTCCAAGTCCCTCAAGCTTCAGACCTAACCTTCAGTTTGACCTTCCTTCTTTCCCTTTTCTTCTAACATCCAGCATCAGGAAAAGGGGCTGGGTTTCCCCTCCCTTCCAAGCCCTTTGGAGAGTCATGACTCTCATGCAGACATGTCACTAGGAGGTGACCTGTCAGTGTCTCTCGTGTCCATTTGGATTAGGGACTCACAGTGGGGCTAGTAGCACCCCTAAGTGTATTTTGGAAATTCCTGGGAGCATTTCTTGTTGTCACACCAAGGGATCACTATAGGCATTAAAAGGATGGAATCTAGGGACATCCTTTGGCGTGCAGGACAGTACTGTCCAAGAAAGAGTTGTTCTTGTTTAGCACATCTTTAAAATCACACTCGTAAAGGTGAAACATTTGTTTATAATTTCTAAGCCTAGCGCCTAATTCTAATTTTACATATAAGCACAGAGCACCTTTGCATGGTTTTAATATACACTGACTTTGCTAGGTTTTTTGTTGTTTGTTTTTTTAGGCAGGGTCTCACCCTGTCACCCTGCTGGAGTGCAGTGGCACGGTCATAGCTCACTGCCGCCCGGAACTCCTGGGCTCCAGGGATCCTCCCGCTCGGCCTCCTGGGCAGCTGGGACCACAGGTGTGCACCGCCACACCTGGCTTCTGTTGGTTTTATTCTGGTTTCCACCCTTCTTTCTCTCTCTTGTTTTCCTATCCTTGTATAGAAGGGCTTCTGATCTTATTTTTCTCTAATCCAGATTTATTCATTATATGTATGTATCAGACAATGCAATTTATTATCATGTTTGAGGATAGTTGTGCCCAAACACAAAACACATATCATCCTATCATAAATTATTTTCTTTCTGTATCCCCTTTAATAAAGCAAGGCATCATATTTACTTTTTGTATATATATCATCTTTGACATTTTTTTGAAATTTTTTTTCAAGAGGACGGAAGATAGGACTTTGGAATGTCAAACACCAAGGGACAAGCAGAAAATCATCACCCATCGCTTCTCCAAAGCAAACGCCTGCTGATTCTAGAAACGTAAAGGAAACTGTGTGTTTGTTCATTTGTTCAAAAGAGTACATTTCTAGATCCGACAAATTGACTTTTCTAAAGGGTGCGAGGAAAATGCTTGGGTAGGCATACTCAAGTGCCAGAATTAACTTTTCTATGCTAGTCTGCATCTTGTTAGGCTGGTCTGCATTCATTTGTGAGGTTTAAAGTGGCTCAGAGGGGGTGATATTAAAAACAGTCAACTCTCAGAACAGCCGGGGCACCCACTCCTCGGGAAGGGCTTTGCCGGGCAGGAAATAGGTTCCTGGAGCCCCTCCCGGGCCTGGCCTTACCTGTGGGTTGCTGGACGGTGGTGAGGTCTACAGGTCACAGGCAAGGCGTTGAGTGCCTGGGGTGGGAGGGTCACTGGGCACTTGAGGCTGGGAATGTTTATCACGTGGCATGGAAAGGCGTCAATGTCTTATCAACAGGGGTGGCTGCACAGGTGCTTGTAGGGTGAGTGTAACCCTCAGCCCAGGCTCCTAACACCAAATGCTGCGCTGAGCGCTCCAGAGAAACCCAGGGCTGAGGGTGGGCATGTCATTACCGATTCCTGGCCTCTTCCGGTGGGGCCTTGCCTGCTGGACCCTCTCTGTGCCCCGGCGTCCCCGCCTGCTCCACCTGAGTCTGGCGCAGCACTTGCCCCTGTGCCACTGCCGTGACTTGCGGGGACCTAGCTCACTGCCAGGTGTTGATTTATGATTTTATTAAAATGCGATCCAGAGGTGCATGGGGACGATTAATCACTCTTGCCACCGCCACTAAACCCACCCAGCAGCCGCCAGCCGTACGGAAAAGACCAGCGCTAAGCCAGGGCCTTGGCGTGATGGGGGTGCTGCTGTCACTCGAGGATGCTTGGGGCATCCTCAGTGCTGGCTCGGCTCAGATCAGCCCTGACTGACAGGCCTGACCTCGCCCACGGAGCTTCTGCGAGAGCCAAGTTCGGTCACACACCCGAAGGTGCCAGGATGCAACACCAAGTGTTCTTCATGTTCATCTCTTGGTGTAACAGTAATGTTTTTAACCAAAGCAGTTCAGAGTAGGAAATGGTAGACATTTACAAACAATATTTCTTTAGACAAATATCCAATGATATTTACTTTTCACATTCAATTTGGTGCCCTTTTTGCTACATTTTAACCGACCTACCCTGAATTCTAGCCTTGCAGTTCACACTGTGCCTTCTTGCATTCCCAGGTCATGGTTAGACCTGGAGTGGGAGATGCAGCGGGGAGGACGCGGAGGAACCCACCGCAGGAAGGAGGAGAAAATGCACAGTCCACTGGGGTGCAGGTGACCCTCAGACAACTCTAAATGGCTTGGTCTCTAGTTAGCCGCCTCCTTCCTGCACATCCCAACCTTCCTCTAGACCTTCTTTTATTGTAAAATACAGATAACATAGAACTTACCATCATAACTGTTTGTTTTTTTTTTTTTGAGACAAAGTCTCACTCTGTTGCCTGGGCTAGAGTGCCATGGTGTCAGCCTAGCTCACAGCAACCTCAAACTCCTGGGCTCAAGCAATCTTCCTGCCTCAGCCTCCCGAGTAGCTGGGACTACAGGCATGCGCCACCATGCCCGGCTAATTTTTTCTATATATTTTTAGTTGGCCAATTAATTTCTTTCTATTTTTGTAGTAGAGACATGGTCTCGCTCTTGCTCAGGCTGGTTTTGAACTCCTGACCTTGAGCGATCTGCCCACCTCAGCCTCCCAGAGTGCTAGGATTACAGGCGTGAGCCACCGCGCCCGGCCCATAACCATTTTTAAGTGCAGGGTTCAGTAGTGTTAAGTACATTCATGTGGTTGTGCAACCATCACTGCACCCGTCTCCAGAACTTTGTCACCCTGCCAAACTGAAACCCTGTACCTGTTAACCATGAACTTCTCACTCTCCCCTTCCCCCAGCCCCGGCACCCACCACTCTACTTTCTGTCTGTCTGCATTTGACAACCTAAGGACCTCATACGAGTGGGATCAGGCAGCGTTTGTCTTTTGTGATTGTCTTGTTTCACTGGGTATAACCTCCTCAAGGATCCTCCGTGTTGCAGCACGTGTCAGAATATTTTTCCTTTCAGAGGCTGAGTACCATTCCATCACATGGATGGACCACGTCTGCTTACCCGTGCATCCGCTGACGGGCACGTGGGTAGTTACACGTCTGGCTGCTGTGGTGCAGCAGCTGTGGACTTGAGGCATTTGCTCTAGCCTGATCATTGAAAGGCACCCCTGCCACACCGAAATTTTTCAAATATGCTGCGTTGGTCCCATGGATCCAATATTATCTTCAGTTCCTTCTGAAGAAGGACATTTACACCTTCTGCCCAGGTGCCCTCAGCTTGCACCTGCTCCTGCTCTGCCCCGGTGGGCGAGGCTCCACATTCCACTCTGCCCTTACTCTCTGTCTGGTGTCTCCCCGCTTTCCCGAAACCCCGGCTTTACTCCCGTCTCCAGGACTGCACTTAACCCCTGGGTTCGGTCGGTTAAATCCGATCTGGCAGGTGGGTTTCCTGGCAGTTCCTGTGGATGTGACTCTGCCCATGCCCTGGCCCTTCCTTCTTCCAGTAACCACAGCACCCCAGACAGGAAGGCTGAGTTCACGGAAGAGAGTTCAGTACTGATATTAAATAAAACTTACAATAAAGCTAATCAAACATGTAATTAATTACATGCACCATGGTTATTACGCCGCTCGGTAATTAGGCGTGAATGATAAGCAGCTCGTAAGTGACTGTAATTGGTTTTACTTTGATGCAGCCTACCCAGGCACTTCTGGGTCAGCAGGGAGTGCTGTGTGCGCGTGCACGTGTGTGCGCACATGCGTGTGTGCGTGCATGTGTGTGTATGTGTGTGTGTTGTGGGAGGAGGGAGGATGGGAAAGGGTCATCTGGAGAGGCAGCAGGGGGAGGGATGAGTGGATGGGACGGTTGCACCTGCAGCCTTGACTTGTAACAGCAGGTGGGGGCAGAAAGTGTCCTTATGGGGGCTCAGCTTCAACTCTGCTCCTCTCTGCTGTGCATCCCTAGAGCAAGTTCCTGGTAGAAAGGATCGTGAAAAGCAATGGTTGTGTTCGGAGGACACTGTAGGACGTCACTAGCTGTGTTTTCTCATTTCTGAGTCTCCCAATCTGCCACCTCCCTGCCTATGAGTAGCAGGCACGCTACATGCATGTGGCCTCACTTCTAAGTGCTTCACATGTATTGATTCATTCAGTGCTCCTAACACCCTGTGAGGTTGGTACTATTACTATGCCCACTCTACACTTTAGGAAGCTAAATGTAAGGAGGTTTATGTGCTTGAGGTGACATGGTAAGAAGCAGCAGAGCAGGGATTTGAGCCAAGGAAATATGGCTTTAGAATCCTTTCTGGGGGAGGGAGGTGGGGAATGGAGAGATATTGGTCAAAGGGTGCAAAGTTTCAGTTAGACAAGATAAATAAGATCCGCAGATCTATATTGTACAGCATAGTGACTATAGTTAATATTGTATTGCTTACCCCTCATAAGTTAAAAATATTGTAAGTTAAAAATGCATTTAATACACCTTTACTACCAACATCATAGCTTAGCCTAGCCTACCGTAAATGTGCTCAGAATACTTACATTAGCCTACAGTTGAGCAAATTATCCAACACAAAGCCTATTTTATAATAAAGTGTTGAATATCTCATGTAATTTATTGATGTTCTACTGAATGTGTATGGCTTTTGTACCATCATAAATTCAAAGAATCGTTAAGTCTGAGACCGCTAAGAGAGTAGATCTTAAATTTCCTCACCACACACACACAAAATATATGTGAGATGATGGATATGTTAATCAGCCTGATTTAATCATTTCACGATGTGTACATATATTGAAAAATCATATTGTATGCCATAAATATATATAATTTTAATTTGTCCATTATACCTTAATAAAGCTGAAGGGAAAAGAGAAAAATAAAAAGAAAATCCAATAACTTGATGGATTAATTGCTTTCAGGCTTGTCTCAAGCCAGCCATTCCTTCTCACTTGCCATTAATCCTCAAGAAATGCCCTGTACTGCAGTTGTTTCCACCAAAATCATGCTGGTTTAAAGTAACAATATAACAAACAAACACATATTTCTAGGGCTTAAAAACTATTATTACTGAACAGATTAGGTACAAGAGATACCTATTTCTAAGGACAGAGCTGTTGATAATACAAATGTAGGTTGGAAATGCAATTCTTTTATCAGTTACTCCCTTCTCCCCCAAACCTCTGCCAGAGACTCCATCCTATTAACCACGACACTGTAACCGCACGGGCTATGTGGTTCCCGTGGACCGGGAAGAGGAGACTTTTCAAAAGCGCCGCAGAGATAAGAAGGCAGAGAGAACGCCTTCACCATCTATGGCGCCTGGCTGGGGACTGGCCCTGGTTAACTTGGACTTGGGTATTTTCAGGGATGAAAATGTCTCGTTTTGTCCTGTCTTTGAGTGTGGGACGAAACTCTCCAGGGGGAGCTGAGCTCCTGTCTGCCTTTGTTACGCCTCTTCGTTGGGGAAGGTTTTCCTTTCGCTGGGAGTGGAGAGAAGGACGCCAGGTGAAGGCGACGCTGTTCTCTGCAGCCTGCACCCCTCGTGGTTCCCACACGCGTTCGGACTCTGTCCTCTCGTGAGAAGCAGGGACGGGGAGGAGGGGGCAGGCAGAGCAGGAGCCTGTGGTGGAAGGATCTAGCATGGAACTGTGGCTCTGCCTCTTTGAGCAGTTTGACCTCGGGCCTCCGTTTCTTCAGTGGGGAGGGAGGGAGAATTCTGTCTACCTCGCAGTGTTGCAGCGAGAATTAAATGGCAAAGCACGGAGCTGGCATCTGGTAGGCATCCGGGTAATATTATTTTCCTTTTCCATTTTGTCATGTCTTCCTGCCTCTTGTCTGCCTTTCTTCCATACGTCCTGGTCTCTCTCTGTGCCGTTACATCCCGTTTGCTCAGCCTCGCATCCCAGATCCGTAACGCGCCAACTGCTTTCCCTTCCGAGTCCCCGTAGTCACGTCTCCTCATGACAGCCCTCCTCTCCGGCCACGCAACCTTCTCACCCCTCTCTGCACATGCCTGACGGCGCGTCCCACGCTCACCTGAGCACGGGGCCCTCGGGCTTCCCGCGTTCACGTCTCCCCTTCCTGCGGAATGACTGGCGTCACTCCCCCACGCGATCTTGCTCCCCTGTGTGTTGCCGGAGCCATTCCCCGGGCAGATCGTGTCCTCCTCTGACCTCTAAGCTTGGCTCCAAATCAAACTGAACTACCTCCAAGAAGATTTCTGTGACCGACAGCATCATTAGCTTAGTCCTCAGGGAGAGGCCTTCCCTGGAGTTGGTAAGACCTCAGATAGGAGACGGTGAGGGTGACGAAGGGGGCTGAGGGCCAAGCAGGCGGCAAATCAGGGGACATCGTTTGGAGCAACCGAGCATGAGGGACTGGCCTTCCGTATTCGAGGTTGGAACATGGCAGAGAAGGATCCTGCCTCCTAAGGAACAGAGCCAAGGGGCAGGGAACTAAAGCTGGGGACCGGGCAGACACCCTTCATAGGACTGTCAGAGGGGCAGAGAAAGCCTCGCTGAAACCTGGAAACTGAGGCAGAGCCTGTGAGCTACGACTAGACTGGTGTGTGTAGGTTCTGAGCTCGCCTCCGGCCCGCGAGACTGTGACTGCGTCTCTACTGCTGCTGTGACAGAGTGACACAAACCTAGCAGTTTGAAACATACATTTATTTATTTATTTATTTATTTTTGAGACAGAGTCTCACTCTGTTGCCCGGGCTAGAGTGCCGTGGCGTCAGCCTCGCTCACAGCAACCTCAAACTCCTGGGCTCGAGCAATCCTCCTGTCTCAGCCTCCCGAGTAGCTGGGACTACAGGCATGCGCCACCATGCCCGGCTAATTTTTTCTATATTTTAGTTGGCCAATTAATTTCTTTCTATTTTTAGTAGAGATGGGTCTCGCTCTTGCTCAGGCTGGTTTCCAACTCCTGAGCTCAAACCATCCGCCCACCTCAGCCTCCCAAGTAGTTGGTGATGGGGAAAACTGTCCAGCGCTGGGTCGCGGCTGCTCGCCGCCTCCCCGCCGCTCCGCATCCCGGCGGGCGGGTGCTGTGCGGAGCAGGCTGGAGGCAGCCGCAGGCGGGTGTGCGGGTGTGCACTGCTATGCTCCGCTGCCTGCTCCAGTCCTCTGGCCGCGCTGCTTGCGCGATCCTGATTGGTTACTTTTTGAATCCTACTGTTCCTGATTGGATGTTATAGCTTGTTCCTGATTGGATGTTATAGCTCGTTGCTGATTGGATGTTAATGCTTGTTGCTGATTGGACGCTTTTGGAGTCCTACCAAAGGTATAAAAGCAGGAGGAGAATGGGGGAGGGGGGGGGTCAGAAGATCAGAAGTCAGCGGAGCATGCTGACAGAATAAAGGCTGTTCTCCACTCTCCACGTGCTGCTCCGTTATTTCCCTGATCAAGAGCTGGTGTGAGAGCTGTTAACACTTGCTGAGGTAGAGCTGATCAAGAGCTGTTAACACTTGCCGCAACACTGGGACTACAGGCATGCACCACCATGCCCAGCTAATTTTTTCTATATATATTTTTAGTTGGCCAATTAATTTCTTTCTACTGTTTTTAGTAGAGACAGGGGTCTTGCTCTTGCTCAGGCTGGTTTCGAACTCCTGACCTTGAGCGATCCACCCGCCTCAGCCTCTCAGAGTGCTAGGATTACAGGCATGAGCCATCACGCCCGGCCTGAAACATAAATTTATTATCTCACAGTTCCTGTGGGGCAGAAGTTCAACACGTCTCACCAGGCTGAAATCAAGGTGTCGGCAGGCGGCATTCCGGGGCTCTGGGGAAGAGCCCATTTCCAAGGTCATTCAGGTTAGTGGCTGAGTTCGATTTCTTGTGGTTGTAGAACTTATGTCCCCATTCCTTTGCTGGCCCCACCCCCTGGGGGCCACCCTTGGCTCCTCCAGACTTCTCTCTGGTCCTTGTACAAGGGTCTCTATGAGGCAGAGCCAGCAACGGGGTGGAGAATCCTTCTCGAGCGTGCAATCTCTCTCACTCCCATCCGCCACACCTCCCTGACTCCAGGCAACGTTCTCTGCTTTTAAGAGTTCATGTGGTTAGAGTGGCCCATGGAGACAATCTAGGACAAGTTCCCTCTATTAAGGTCCATAATTTTAATCACATCTACAAAGTCCCTTTTTCAAGGATGGAACACAATCCCAGGTTCCAGGGATTAGGGTGCTAACATCTTCGTGGGAGGTGCTATTCTGGCACCACAGGGGCTGGGAGCCCAGTGATGGGCTCTTTGCTGTTCTCACTGTGATTGTTAGAAGGTCGTGGAGCAGGAAGCTCAATGGATCATCATAACGAATTTTGCTTCATGCTGGTTTCTTCTCTACTCCATGTTGCTCCATCACTAGAACCTAGAATGTATTTTGAGTTAAATTATATTTGCCTGTCAAGACATTATTTCTCTCTGCTTGGCTGCGGTGTTATGTTTTGGGTTGGAGGCTGTGTCTGGAGGTCGGTGCGTCTGTGTGTGCAGAGAAGAGGAATCGCCACCGCAGGACATGATTTGAGGGGCCCTGCAAGCCCCTCTCTTATGACCCAGGGTGCCTGAAATTCCATCATTTAGGGATAATCTCTTTGGTTTACTGGAGGCATTATTATTTCTTGAAGTCGCTCTGAACAGGAAACTTCTTGGAAGTTTCAGGTATGTCAAGACCTATCTTTGCTTGAGGTGCTAAGATGTCAACGCGGGGTTTTGAAGGAATAAAGCCCAGGGCGGGTTGTTGTCAAGAAGGTTTGAAGAAGGCAGTAGAGGACCCTGGAGAGCTGCCTAGAAAGGCCGGCCCTGAGGAAGGTGCCGGAGTGAGCAGCCTTGGTCATATCGGACATATTCCCCAAGTGAACAAAAACGTGTAAGAAGGAAGGGAGAGGGAGAGGCCACGGGCTCCGGAGTGAGACCACCAAGTCTGAGTCCGTATTTCACTCCAGCTGCTTCCTCTGTCTGTAATCCTGGACAAAGCCTTAAACCTTGGGGCTTTAAAAAATATCTGTAATGAAGATAATAGGATCTTCCTCATAGGGTGTGGTGTGTTAGCCACGTAATGTGATAACGGTGCCTTGGCACATGTATGTCACTTCTGCCGTCTTTGTTACTATTTGTTGAAATTCATTCCCATTTGCAACCATCAGAACATGGAAACCTGGATGCCTTGTCTGGAAAAGATTAGATTTGCCCAAGTTCCCACGGAAAGTTAGAAGCTGGACTTGCAGTAAGGTCCTTCCTGGCTGGGTTTACCACACACCTTCGTACTGGGAGGCACTGATTGTCCAAACATCCTCAAGGACCCCTTTCTGATGGTCAGTCTCACATGTCAAGCTGGCCAGGCCATGGCACCCAGTTATTTAATCAAGCAGTAATCTAGGTGTTGCCCTGAAGGTATTTTGCAGAACTGACTGACATCTGCAATCTGTTGACTTTGAGTAAAGAAGATTATCTTCTATAATGTGGGTGGGTGTCATCCAATCAGGTGGCCTTGGGAGCGTGTCTTATTCTGCCCAGGCTGCCATAACAAGAGTCCATAGACTGGGTGGCTTAGATGGCAGAAACGTATTCTCACAGTTCTAGGGGCTGGGGAGTTCAAGGTCATGGTGCCGGCGGGTGCAGGTCCTGGTGAGGGCTCTCTTCCCGGTTTGCAGATGGCCACCTTATTGCTGTGTCCTCTTTGGTGTCTCTTTTCTTATAAGGGCACTAATCTCACCATGAGGTCCCCACCCTCATGACCTCTTCTAACCCTAATTACCTCCCAAAGACTCCAATTCCATATGAATTTTGGGGAGAATGCGAACATTCAGTTCATAACAGAGCAAAAACTGAGGTTTTAGGAGAGGAAGGTATTCTGCCTCAAGACTGAAGCATCAACTCCTGCCTGCACCTTCTGGAATCCTACAGATTTCAGACTCATCAGCTCCCACAACCATATGAGGCAACTCCTTAAAATCCCTCTCTCTGCATAGTTAGCCTGGATACAGTCAGCCCTCTGTATCTGTGGGTTCTGCATCCACAGATTCAACCATCCGTGGATCAAAAATATAAAAAAAAAAAAAACCCCGATAAAATAACAATACAGCAATAAAAACAATACAGTATAATAACTATTTACATAGTATTTACATTGTAAATTGTATTATATATATATTTTTAAACCCACGCAGAAATACTTTATTGTAGTTAATAGCCAAGCAAAAATATGCTTATTTGTAGACTCATATGATGTAAGTAATCTAGAGATGATTTAGAGCATATGGAAGGACATGCCTAGGTTATATGCAAACACTGTGCCATTTTATATAAGGGACACCTGAACATCCCCAGATTTTGGTGACCTGGACCCATCCCCCATGGAGACTGAGGAATGACTGTATACCCCCTGTGGGTTCTGTTTCTCTGGAGACCTCCAACTAGTACATGCTTAGAGGCAGATTTTGAGTTCATAATTTTCTGCCCTTCATATTTAGGCCAGGGGTGGCTTAAATCAGCTCAAGTCAAGAAATCTGAAATATGACATTCTTGAGAAAACACCAATCCTAGTTGCCAAGCTCATTTTCCAATGAGATCAAACTCCAAACTCTCCGCCGGTTGCTCCTCTTGTTTTCTCGTAAAAGGCTTATAGATTAAGTTTTCACTGGCGTGGTTTATCGAGAATTGCTTTTGTCAGCAGTGGCTGCCACTCGATGTTCTAAGAAACGACATAAGGGAGAATAGTCATCTCTTCATCACGCCTATTTCTTTATTCTCAATCCTTGCATTATTTTAGAACTTTAGAAAAAATGAGTTAGAAAAAAGAGAAAATTTATTGCAGCACTATTCACAATAGCCGAGATACAGCATCAGCCTAAGTGTCCATCAGTGGATGAATGGATAAAGAAAATGTAGTATGGGCCGGGCGTGGTGGCTCACGCCTGTGATCCGAGCACTCTGGGAGGCCGAGGTGGGTGGATCACTTGAGGTCAGGAGTTCGAAATCAGCCTGAGCAAGAGTGAGACCCCGTCTCTACCAAAAATAGAAAAAATTAGCCAGGCATGGTGGCGCATGGCTGTAGTCCCAGCTTCTCAGGAGGCTGAGGCAGGAGGATCGCTTGAGTCCAGGAGTTTGAGGTTGCTGTGAGCGAGGCTGACGCCACGGCACTCTAGCCCAGGCAACAGAGTGGGACTCTGTCTCAAAGAGAAAAAAAAAGAAAAAGAAAATGTAGCATGGATACAAAATGGAATACAATTCAACCAAAAAAATCTTGCTATTTGCGATAACGTGGGTGAACCTGGAGGATACTATATTAAATGAAATAAACCAGACACAGAAAGACAAATGCCACATGATCTCACCCATATATGGAACCCTAAAAAGTTGATTTCCTAGAAATAGATAGTGGAATCGTGTTTTCCCAGGGGCTGGGTGGTTGAGGGGTGGAGGGTTGGGAAGATGTTGGTTAAAGGATATAAAATCTCACTTAGGAGAAGTAAGTTCAAGAGATCTATCGTACAACATGGTGACCATAGTTAAGAATATATTTACCACTGTTTTATAAGGTCTTGAAAGAAATATTGTATGGTTGAAAAATGCTAAGAGGGTGGATGTTAAGTGTTCTCTACAAAAATGATAACTCTGTGAGGTAATTGCATGTTAACTGGCTAGAACTAGTCATTCCACAATGTATATATACTTCAAAACATCATGCTCTGCACAATAAATACATATAATTTTATCTGTCAATTTAAAAGAATAAAATAATAATAAAAAAGATAAAGGCAAATGGAGGGTACATCGGGCACCTCTCAGGGACTTGCTGTCCTTCCTTACATTTGTCCAAATTTATATCTGTGCTTTCAGACATTAATTCTCCATTCTTCTTCTTAAGGTGAAGGTGGATTGTTTGAAGTTTCATCTTTGATGATGTGTTCAGATACCATTTTTGAAGAGATGAAGGACAAATTGTTATTAATAATGTTAATGATGCATTACAGCGGTGCAGCTTTGTACCTAAGAAAGCACTTTCGTACGTCCGCTTTCAGCTCATGCTTTAAAATTTCCGTCCTGCAGGAAGGCTCTGGGCAATAAACTCTTGACATTTACAAGTGATTTTTTTCCAGAAGCCTTCTCAAGTCTTCAAAATCAACGTGTATCATTTCCTCCATAAAATGGAACAAAATGCAACTGAAAGGTTTCAAGAATAACTTTAGACACGGTAAGTAGACAGCGACACTTTCTACGGTGAGGAAAAAGCTAGATTCCCAGGCACTGAGCTCGGAGCTGCACTTCCAGGCCCGAGGCCTGGGGAGCTTCCTGCTGGGATCAGTGGCTCTCATTCAGTGTTTTGGTGCATTTCAGCCACTATCTGTCCCTGGCCATATCCTGGGGCATCAATCACCTGTGATAGTCAGAACTGGAAAAGTTGCCTTTTCAAAGGTCTACTGCAGGCTCTACAAATTGTCATGGTTTATTGTCAACATTTCGTCATGACGTCCCTTTTGGCAGGTGTCCTGATTATTTATGGAAATATCTCCCAGTCGTCTCTGGACTTGACCTCAGAATCCTCCTGTGACACAATGTTCTAAGCAGCCACCGATCAATTAGAATTGGTGCAAGATTTGATCCCTCTTTGGCACTCTGGTGCTCTATTATCATTCCGCCACTCTCATGTAATCAGAAGGTTTTATACAACTTACTCAGGCTCAGAGAACTGCAGGACGTCAGAGTGGAAAGCACCCTTGGAGAGGGAGAACACTCTCCTTAATGGATGGAAACTCTGGACAAGTGACGTAGATGGTGCAGGGGGTCTGTGCCATCAGGACCAGACCTGGCCTTTCCCGCCCAGCGACAGCCTAACATTATTAACGAACTTTCCAAAGAAGGGAAGAGAATCCCCGTGTTCTCCCTGTTCTTAGTTAATGATAAAATTATAGAAGTCAGAGTCGAAAGGATCCTTAATGCTCACCTGGTCAACTTTCTATCCACTGTCATCGTTGTGGGAATGCTTTCTGGCATCAGGAGATCTTTGCCAAGAACCCTTTCCGTTGGGGTCCTAATTGAATCTTCTTCCCTAGAGCTCTCAACAATTGGCCCTAGTTTTTCCCTGTACATGAGCCCCACAAACTGGTGAATGTATTATCTTTCGCTGGGGGGACAGAAGTTTAATTTAGTTGAATGCATCGATTTCCAGAGGGCTCTCATAATGCAAATCAGAAGGTGCCATTCTGAGAGCATCATCGTGGTGGGTGGGGGGCGCTTTGAGGCAGATGGATGTTCTACGGGGACCTTTCACGAGGTGCCGTATGGACCGCTGCTTTCTCCTGCACACAGGGCCGGCCTGCTGCTCTCGGGGCGTATGGAGACTCGGTGGGATGTCTGCAGCCGGAGAGCCACAGACCAGGCTGCTGTCACTCACACCGGCTGCCATGGAGGTCCTCCGCCTGTCCTCCAGATGTGTCACCTTAAAGTATTTTCCAAGGGTGAGAATGGCTTCCTCTAGGCTTGTGAGCTTCTCCCCATTTGCATTTTGACTGATGGTAATTTTTTCCCACAACGTAAGCCATTGGACGTGAAGAGTGTGCTTTCCGAGGGCACTTTGGAGCCGATCGTTTGCCGTCAGTTTTGACAAAGCTACATATTATCGGAAATACCAAAGGAGCAGCTCCACTCTCCACTATAACTCAGGCAGCATATTAGGCACTGAAATTCTAATGCCTCATTTTCATGACAAACGATGCAACAAGAGCCCGCAGTGGCTGCCCATGAATCTCTGTTGCTGACTGCGATCGCCACAGGAGGAGGAAAGCGGCCGACACTTAACCTCTCCGCTCCGGCACGTGGTTGCCCGAGGCCCAGGGGGACAGCTGACCACGTGTTAAGGCTGTCATTCAGGTGGCTTTGGTGCCCTGATGACTTTGAGTGGACCTATTCTAAAGCACAGGGACATGCCAAGAACCAGGACTACAGCAGTCACACCCGACATTGCCCTGAACACAGGGACCTCGGCGAAGGGCTGATTGACAACCCAGGAGTGAAAGAGCCCCACGGAAGCGAGAACGTTAACCATGGTTAAAGATGCTCTCGGGGGGCTCTGTGAGAGCATCAGAAGGTTACAGACAGTTTAGAAGCCTTCACTTCACTCACTCGATATGCAAACGGAAACACGAAAGTCAGTGTTTGTATCAGTCCTGGGGGTCCCCAAGTACACTCAGCCTTAGTGGTGACACTTTTCACTGTGGAGCAGAACTCAGGAACTCAGAAGGAGAAAACAGGCTAACTTGACCCTCACATAGGAGACTCTGGCAACTAAAATACAAGCAGCTTGTGTTAGTAGAGGATGTGTGTGTGTGTGTGTGTGTGTGTGTGTGTGTATACATATATATAGAGAGAGAGAGAGAGAGAAAAGAGAGAGGGGGGGAGTGCGGGAGCAAGGGAGGGGAAGAGAGATATTCATCATAAGGAATTGGCTCATGTGATTGTGGAGGCTGACAAGTCCCAAGACCTGCGGGTACGTCAGCAAGCCGGGGACCCAGGAGAGCTGACGGCGTAGTGCCAGTGTGAGTCTGAAGGCCCGAGAACCAGGACAGTTGATGGTGTAGCTGCAGGGTTAGAGCCCAAGAAGAGATGACATTTCAGTTTGACTCCAAAGGCAGGAAAAAACTGATGTCCCAGGTTGAAGGCAGTCCGGCAGGATAAATTCTTTCTTATTTATTCTCGTTATTTCTTATTTGGCTTTTTTGTCCTATTTCGGCCTTCACTTGATTGGATGAGGCGAAAGACATCTGTCCCTCTGACGACGAAGGGCACGGGCTTTCACAGTGGCGCGGGCCAGGTCACACGGGGCACCAAGGGTCTTCAGGTGGCCTGACTCGAGAACCAGCTGTCGGGGACGGACGGCGAGTCCCGGGGAGAGGCCGGGTTAAGCCGGGTTAGTCCCACTGGTGAGGCCCGAGGGAACAAAACGACTCAGGGAGCGGGTCATCTTGCAAGGCCAGTTACAAGACGAGGACGCCTCCCTTGCCGACATTGCTCAGGTGGCTCTGGCACTGTCGTGACAGCCTCAGCTCTCCCCTGAGATGCACCCGCTTTTTCCCATCGCTGTGGGACCCTGGCGTCACTTGGGAGCAACCGGCAGAGGAGACGGTGTGAGTGAGTCTGGATGGACAGGAAGCACATCCCTCGTATCCCAGCTCCACTGCAAGGCTCGGCGGAACTTAGCAGATTTGATCAAAAGATTTTATGTTTAGCTTGTTGGAGAGCGGGATTAAGCGATAAGGAGCTTTCCCTTCCTGGGCCCTGCAAACTCGTCACCAGAGGAGAGCAGCGCTGCGGCGTCTCGGCTGCTTCTCTTGAAACGTCAGGGTCTTGTCCTTCATTTGTATTAATGAGATCAGTCAAAAAAAGCGATTAAGCCTTCTGTGGATTTGCAGCCCACGAGCCATTGAATATAAAAGCTGGAAGGGAGTTTAGAAAGAATCCCAGTCCAAAACCTCATTTTATAGGTAACAGAACCAGAGAGGTTAACTGACCTGCCTGAGGTCACACAGCAAGTTCCAGGCAGAGCACTGAGGAGAACCCAGGTCTCTTGTCTCCTGAATTAGCTGTACTTTGTGTCCCCTGTGTCCCCTGGAAATGGAGACTGAACCACAGGGACGAGAAGGTGAGGAGGGCGTGAGCTGAGCACCTTCTATTGAGCTGTCTCTGCTCTGGCTCTTGCCAGATGAGATCCATGGACTCCGAGCAGCGAGCAGCTCTGACGTTTTGCAGGGGGATGCTGAGGCAGTGGGGGGCCCAGGAAAGCCACGAGACAGACGACGAAACCAGAGAGAAAGGAAAGGGCACTATGGAAATGTGATGGAGAAAACGCTCCTGGGTAGTCAGTCCTCCAGGCAACGCGGATCTCTGTTTTGTGTTTCTGGCCCCATAAAACCGGAGCCAAGACAGTGAGAATGCCCTGGACGAGGACAGGCCTCTGCCGGGCTGGCCCGAGGTCCTTCCTCTACAGAGCAGACCCCGTGGAACCCAGAGCTGCAGAGCTGGGAGGGACGCAAGGCCCAAGGGTCACGGCAGGTCAGGGTCCGAGGTAGGACTCGACTGTGGGTGTCCTGCCTCTGTGTCGGCCCCAGCGCCTGGGCTGCTGTGAGCAAAGACTCCCACTGGACGGAGGGGACTGATGAGGCTGGTGCCAGCAACCCGAGGTCCTCGCGAGGGTAGGAGAGTCTGTGTGTCTTGGGCTTATCTCTTGAGACGGTGACAGTTTCCTCCATTTCTGATTGTGTGAAGATCACGGCCATTGGGGCGTAGTTATGAACAGATATCACCTGCTCGGCTGGAAGCAGACTGACTCTTGGCGGGGGCAGGCAGGATACAGCATTCCGAGAGTACGGCCCACTATGGGAGGGTAGGACAGGGGACAGCCAGGAGTAATGGTGTCCCGTAGGCAGAAGGCACAGGGGCTATTTGGGGACACAGGCAGCAGCCAGTGGGTATCAAGAAGGTCTGGGAGCAGCGCCAGCCAGGCCTGGGGGCTCAGGAGCTGTGAGCAGCCCGCCTGCAGGCCGCTCTGTCGTCTCCATGGGAGGCGGTGAGAGACAGATGCGTGTCCATGCTGCTCCGGCCTCACTCTGTCCCTCTGTCCTTCCCGACGGGCTGACTTCAGGCCCAACAGCAGAGGCAGAGCAACTGCCTTCCACGTCCCCACAATCACATGAGATCTGACTCCTATACTGGATTTCTTTTTCTACGTCACTCATATCTCCGATTGAACGCTAACCAGTGTGTGCTGTTACTAAGTCCTTTCGCAGCTTGTGCCACGCGTGGAGATTTTATTTTGCTACTTAGGGCATTACTCCCCCCTAAGATGTCACTTTCAAGGCTTACGGCATGAAGTATGACCCTTCCTTTCTCCTTCCTGCTGGCTGATTTTTATTTATTAATTTTGTTACGTATTGGAGCAGGGAGGCTCTGTGGCCCGTTTCCCTCTGTTTCTCTCTCTCTCCTGTTGTCAGAAGCCCAAGAACGCATGTCTCCGGGTAGATCTGCTCCCGTCCTCTCTGCGTTCTCCACACAGCGCAGGCGCCCGGCAAGTGCTTCCCGCGCTGACCAGGGCTCTCCGAAGCGAGAGCCCCTGCGCCTGTGCTGAGTGGCCGTGGGCACAGATAATCCACACGGAAGGCACCGGAGTCTCCAAGCAGATGCTGCTCCACACAAGCAGGGTCGCAGGACACCTTCCCACCACCAAGTAGGTGCCGGGACTTTCCTTATTCTTTTGGGGCTGATATCCAGTTTGCCTGGGGTGATCGATTTGTTGGCTGGAATCCGTACAGACAATCTGAAATCGCACTAAAAGATCATCTACTTAACCTTAAAATGTTGTCACTGATGAAAATATCCTGATTGTGTCCTTTTTATCAGACTGGACTCCCTGGACACACCCCCTGTCTCAGCGGGGCCTGTGCCGTCCAGAGCCCCGTGGCTGGAGCAGTCGGCCTGTCTGAGTGGTACGAGGGGAGCATCCGTCCTGAAACCACATCCTCATCCCCGCCCTTCCGCAGCGTCCCTTTCGCTCAGTGGCCCCGTGCCCGGCTTTGCGTCGGGCACTGAGGCAGGAGATTCAAAGCACTCTTTGGATTACAAATAACAGAACATTCAACTCAAACTCATTTAAATGATTGAATGATTTATTGAGCCATGTGACTGGGAAAATGATCCATCAGCGGATTGGATGTTAGGCCTGGTCCAGTGAGGTTTCTGTGTCCTTTTCCCTGTGATGGCCTTAGCTTTGCCCCTCTACGTGACGTCTCTCTGGGACCGGCTTGCCTCATGGACACGAAACGGCTGCCAGTACCAATCAGGGCAACATGCTTCCTTGGGCACACGCAGCAGGAGTGGGTGTAGCTTCCCTTTGACACAGGAATGTGTCACACATAATTCCTGACCTACACTCTGACTGGGTCATACCTGAACCAGCAGTGGGGAGATGCCGTGTGCTGGTCACCTAGGCCCGAGTTAGGGGCCCAGCACCCTGACAAGGGAGATGCTGTTAACAGACTGGGGGAAACCAATCAAGACTCCTTGATCGAGCTAGGCATGAAGTCAAGATTCCCAAATTGCTTGGCAGTGAGACAACGGGGAAGAGCTGGAATGCGTGCTGGGAAGACAATCGTGACTTCTACCAGATACGGATCGGGACTTGAACTGGACAGTAAAGGATGGATAGGGTTTAGACATGGCAAATTACACAACAGTCCTAAACCCACCTGTCTTGTCCAGCAAGAACTCAAGGACAGACACCTTTCCATCAAATTTCCATTCCCCTAAGGTTGTTCAGGCAGCGCGTCATTGTGGGCAAGTCACAGCTAAGCAGAAGCGGAGGTGACAGACAGCAGGTGGTGCAGGCACAGGAGGAGCAGAGTGACAAAACCGGACGGCGCTCTGGCTGAAACAGTGCCATTTTTTCCCCTCCAGAACATTATTTTGATTGGCCAATTACATGCTGTAAGATCAGATTGAATTCCACGAAGAAACACTTGGATGGAAATAATTGCAGGTAGAGTCCTTTTATTGGTATTCCTAAAGACCCCTGATGAGGAATAATGATGGTAAATCATTAATAGATATTTTCAGCTGCTTTAAAAATTAAATCTGTTCCACAACGTGTTTCACAATTTTATAGCCATTATGCAGAGCCCTCTGGGATGTTCTCATAAAAGGCATTCCATAAATTTGAACTGTCCTTGTATTGCATTACATTTTACAGCAATAATCTGGCATTTTGGAAAGCTCCAAGGCATCATCTCCTTCAGAAGGAGCCACGGAGGAAAGTGCAGGAGAACAGAAAATCACAGGTTCCGCGCAAGGAGCCGCCATCCTTCCTCAGGGTGCCACAAGGAGAGGGGTCAGCTGTGATCAACGTTTTCTGGAGAGATTTATTCCACCGTCATTACCTGAGGCTTCCTGTGGAATCTTACTGAGTATGTCTCTTCCTCAGTTGTCCTCAACAGGGTCTCCTCTACAAAGCAGTGTCTGGCAGGGGTTGCCCTTGTGTCCTTGCGGTGGGGCTGGGGCTCTGGGGTGGGACGGGCCCAGCACAGAGGTCGGGGAGTGACGCGTCCTGTGTGCTCAGCCTGCTCTTTGCCACATCGTTGCCGTCTCGCACTCTGTTTCCGTAGTGACCATGATGCTCCACAGACCTTTCTGGGCATTTGTAATTTCAGAGACAAAACTTACAGAACACTTATGAAGGGAAGGGGACGGATCTCCGTAATTTGTAGCACCAATGAGTTTTTTCAACCATCTAAGCACCATTTTAAATGCAGGTTGGAAAATCCCAGGGGAGTCAGCGGCATCGTGCAGTTCTAACCAGAGGGCCCTGAGACACCGCTGCACAGAAGACTTGGAAATGAAGTCATTTAAATTTGAAGCCTGATTTTCACGTGGGTTCTTGGGGCTGCAGTTGCCGCAGAAGAGCCTCAGCCTCTGCGCCAGTCGCTCTGGCTGCAACTAACAGGGCGATGACTGAAAGAAAATGGGAGAGGTAAGAAATCTGTGGGTGGGGCGGGTCATTTCCCGAATCCTAAGCGCTTTGTGGAACGAGGCCTGGAGTTTACAGTTGGGGAATGTGCACTTTGTTAAATGTTACGGGTGGCAGCAAAGGAGTGGGTCTTATACAACCTGGCACACGTTATCTGGGCTGTGTCAACGTGGAGGGTCTCGACTGGGTGACATGGCTGTCGTGTCCTATACCACTGTTCACCTGTACCCTGGCCTCTCCGTCCTGGGCTCACAGAAGACTGTATTCCCCGGGCCCCTGCAGCCAGGCAGGGCCACGAGATCATTCTAGTCAACGGACTGTGAGCCACGGTGAGGCGTGTCGCTTCCCAGCTGGCACTGTGACCCCTGAGCTTGCTGTCATCTCCTGGTCCAAGAACATGGGCCTCATGATGGTTGGTGGAGCAGCAGGTCCGAGGCCGTGGAGACGGCCGAGTCCCGCGCGGAGGACAGCCGCCCCAGGCTGCTGCTCACATGCACGGTGGGTTTGTACAAAAGGCAAATACGTTTTCGTTGTGTTAAGCCATGGAGATTTTGGAATTTATTTATTTATTTATTTATTTTTTGAGACAGAGTCTCACTCTGTTGCCCAGGCTAGAGTGCCGTGGCGTCAGCCTAGCACACAGCAACCTCAATCTCCCGGGCTCAAGCAATCCTTCTGCCTCAGCCTCCCGAGTAGCTGGGACTACAGGCATGCGCCACCATGCCCGGCTAATTTTTTCTATATATTTTTAGTTGGTCAATTAATTTATTTCTATTTTTAGTAGAGACGGGCTCTCGCTCTTGATCAGGCTGGTTTTGAACTCCTGACCTTGAGCGATCCGCCCACCTCGGCCTCCCAGAGTGCTAGGATTACAGGCGTGAGCCACCGCGCCTGTCCTGGAATTTATTTTTTAACTTCAGTGTAGCCTGGCTTATCTTTTTTTTCCTTTTAATTTTTAATTATTATGTGTACACAATAGTTGTATATCTTTGTAGGGTGCATGTGATGTGTTGATACAGGCATACAGTGTGAATTAATCAAATCAGGGTAATTGGGGTATCCATCACCTCACAGCCTAGCTTATCCTGACTAATATAATAACTGAGTATCATTTGAATTAAAAATTTTAGAAAACAGTACATTCTCAACTTACTGTATAAAGTAGCTTTGTGAAAACTTACCTGGAGTAATAGCTGGTTCTTATTTATTTCCAAGACTTCTGAGCAACAACAAAGGGGCCCTAGCATCTTTGAGGGGTAAAGCACCCACCGTGTGGGTGCCTGGAGAGCTGGGCGTGGTCAGGACACCCCCGATTTCCACCCTGAGATGGACACAGCCTGATGGAGCGTAGCCCTGGCTTCTAGTGTCGTTGGCTACCAGGTGAGGACAAGAGGGCGTGGCTGGCTTCTGTGGTTAGCTCATGCCGTGGCGCATTGGAGGGGGGTTGACAGGGTGCTCTGGGAGCCCAGGGCAGGGGCGCTTGGCCCCTGGCAAGAACCTCTGGCATCCGGGGGGCCCTCTGAGGTCTCACCGCATTTGTGGATCGGTGCCTGGCACGAGTGGCACTCCAGCAAACGATGAACACACAGAACCAGACAGATGGAAATGTTTGGAACTTCTCGAGGTATGCAGATCCCTTTGCTTTGGTTATTATTACAGTCAGTGAAAATAATTGAAAGGCTTGTAAATCAGCATGGATCCGCTAGGCCATGGGGCTCAACAGAGGGGCAACTGAGACCACAGCCTCATCTGTGGCAGTGACTTTTACTGCCTACGGCCTCATTCAAAACTGGCAGGCTTGTTACCTGTTACCTCTTAAAGGGACCAGAATAGGATGCCCCAGAGTGACTATGTTGCTCCCCTAAACCAAGAGGCTCACCACGCACCATGTGTCTTTCTCTGTGTGAGCAGTGCAAGGTGTAGCAACTTGGTTCTTCCCTTACAGGGGATACCCTGACACGCTTCAGATGTCTGGCACTCTAGAACTGTATGGTTCAGCACAGCAGTCATTAGCCACATGGGGATACAAAAATGAAATGAAGTGAAATAAAAATTTAGTGCCCCAGTTGTGCTGACCACGTTTTAGAGATGCTAAGAGTCACATGTGGGCAGGGGCTACTGTGTTGGATAGCCCGTGTACAGAGCATTTCTACCACTGCAGAAAGTTCTATTGGACGGTGCTGCTAGAAAGGTCAATGTGGCAGACTCTGAGCCTTCATGGGGTTTATCTCCCACTCTCGGGCACACGTGTGTCTTACTGGGTATGGGAGCTGGTGCTGTGAAGCCCTGCAGCCTGGCCCCTCGGACCTGGCTTCCGTACAGCTACGTGGATAGCTCCATGAGCCACCGCACCATGGCGTTCCGCAAACAGTGCGCGACACACCCTCTCTCTGCTCTGCCTTCTCAGAGGCTGTGCAAGGCTGCTCAACCGTGCACAAGTACAATCCAAAGTGCAGTGAAGTTAACGCCTCCGGGGAAATGCTCAACTAATGGCGGATGGAAGTTGGTGGGTAAATAACCCAACCTGCGAGGGAACAATTCTATTTGGTTCTTAAATAATCCCCACCGGGTTTGAGCTCCAGTTGCATATAATAGTAATCAGATCAGTAACTTAAATTTTATTCCATGAGTCACTTAACCCACGCCCTCATTTTTGTTTCTTGGCCTCACCACCCCAAATAAACTACCTGCTCCAAATTCTTTGAATCAGAGTTTGCTTTTGGGGGAACTAGATTAATACAGTTCATCCTGGAAGTGACCCTATAAAGCAGACCTTTATGATAGGATTCTGGAAGCAGATTTCTTCTTGGTTATACAGATACAAGGATCCTGTTACTGAAAGTCAGTAGGCTGGTGGGAAGCCCTGGCCTGTGGCAGCATCGCAGTAACTAAGACTCTCAGCCCGTAGGTTTGGATGAGCTGCAGGTGGCAGGGGGCACTGGCTATGCAAGAGTGCTAGCAGTTAAAACAATGGGGCAATGGCAATGACAAGGGAGGCAAAGGGGGTTGGACACCTTAAAGAAACAATGACAGGCACAGGTCAGCTGACCATCAACTCTGTGTGCTATGGTAGCATGAAGGTTTTCATGGCAGCACTTAAGGAGACCTTCATCTGCAGCTAGGGGTAAACTGTGGAGAAAATCAGGCCAAAGGTTTAATCATAATGTGGCAGGGCTGCAAAGTCTGTTGGACCCTTAGCTTTCCTCTGCTGAGACCTAGGGTAGTGACTTTGGAAGGATGGACCTGAACTCCCAGGTCCCCCTGAAGCCTCCAGGTTGGAAGAAGTGGTGCCACCTTCTTTCCGGGGGTGGCAGCTTCCATCACCTGGACATCGCAGAGCTCTCAGCCAAGGCTGATGTCTCAGAGATGGTGCTTTTCCTCCCTAGTGTCTGCCCCGTCTCCCTCATCACCTGCAGACCAATAACTGTCCCAGGGCTCAGCATAGCCCAAGCAGGGGAAGAGAGTCTCTGTTATGGGAAGCGACTGCCTGCTCAATGGAAAAGCCGTAGAGCCTACACAATATGCGCCACTAGGAACCCAGAGCTGGGTGGAAGTGGGTCTCGCAGCGATGGCAGGAGTGGCTGGATGTAAGGCTGGACAAGGGAGAGCTGACCGATGCAGGAGCATTCACTTGTGACTTGTAATTAAGAATATTGGCAAGAACTTTTGGGGTGGCCCTAACACGCAGTTGAGGTGGCTCCCTAGAGTTTGGAGTGAGGAGGAGCACAGGAAATGAGGATGCATGCGAGAAAGCTGTCTATCTGTCAGGGTATTGTGGAACTGGTCATTCGGCAGGGAGAGAGCGTGCATTTTGGAGTGTATTTGCTGCATGAGAGCCTGACTCCCTGAGGACTCTTACGAAGGCAATTCACTAAGGCACTAGTGAGGGGTCACGAACATCTTCAGAAGTCAGTGGTGGCCGCCTCTGTGGGCTGAGAGGAACTGCAGAAGGTGCTGCCAAGGAACTGCGGTCACAGGAGTGGTAGGATTCTGGAATAGCAGCAGCCAAGGGCACCACTTAATGTCAGAGGCCCGTAGATGTAGCTGCCAGAATGGGCAATAGGCTGGACAGGTGACCAAGGAGCCCTGACTCCCAGGGACTGTGACAATGGCAAAAGGCTGGACTGGCCTCCAAGATTCTTTGACCCACGGAAATCTGAGGTTGTGGCCAATGAATCACTATATTTTAAGATATGTGGGTACTGACTGTATTGCCTGACGTGGGTGATCAGCAGAAACTGTCAGTCTCTACAGTGAAATGCTTTGATCCCTGGCCTCATTTCCGTATCTGAGCCAGCTCTCATGCTTGGACTTTATAGATTGAACGGAAGGCTGAGTTCCCTTAAAGAAAACCCTGTAATTTCACCACAAACATTTACAACAATAATCCCCTGCTTCCTTCATGGACAGGAAGCCATCCTCCAGAAGACGCCACTGGGGTGAGAGGAACGTGGGCTGCTGGGTGCAGGGCTGGGCTGACACCGATTCACGGCCCCGAGTGGGGCAGAGCTGCAGAGGCCAGACGAGCCCTGGGGCTCTGCCCTTCGTCCGTCTCATCCCTCACAGCTGCAGACGCGCAATACTTTGTCATGCTCTCTGCACAGTGCCCACCTGCGCAGCCGCTTCATCCCCTGAAGCCTTGCCTTCTCCCTGCGCTTCATCCCACGGCTGTAGCAGTGACAATTTGCATAATCGTAATGCTGGTGCCTGCCACAGCTCACAAAGTCTCACTTTGGCAAGGTGGTGTCTATGCATTCCTCAAATGTGTGGCCAATGTAATCCCAAAATCCTATTTCAAGGGTTTCTTTCCCAGGGCCACCCCAATAAGTGTTTCTGTCATTTGACAGGAAGGAGATGGAATGCTCTTTCTAGGTAATTGAATCGAGTCTAATAAAAGGACTGTTTACAAAGGTGAAGCGTGGTTTGGGGACATCAGTAGTGGGCCTGGCAGCAGCAGGGGAGCTATGACCACCCTTGGTCAACGGGCAAGGGGAGGAACAGTTGTCTGAACCTGGAGAAGATGGCAGTGGAGGGAATTGGCTTCCAAGGGCCATAGCCGTTGGTAAAGGACACAGACGGCCACGGCAACCTGGTGGCAGGGAAGCCGGGGAGTAACTGCTCCAGCCTCGCTCTCCTTCTACCTTCCGGTCTCCTGACAGTGCCGCCTCCCTGGCTGAGCCCACCTGGAAGGCAGAGGGCCTTGGAGCCTGTGGCAGCACTCAGAGGCCAGCCTCCCGGGCCACGGGGCAGCTGGGAGTGGGGAGTTGGTCTGGGTGGTTGGGGGAGGCATCGATAGAAACTTCCAGCAGCAGAGGATTTGAGGATTCTTAGAATAATGCTATACCCCCCATGGGCATTTTCAGAAGCGTTCTTAAACGGAAGAGGAGGATGTGGAGCTACACCAGGAGCTCACGGGAGTGCTTACTCTGGGTGACCGTGCTGTGGAGCGGAAAGGCAGAGAGCTGCTTTATTATATCCCTAGCCCTGAATCATCACCTCTTGGAGCCTTGATTCCAGGTGAGTTTGGGGGCAAGATGTCGTGGGAAGGAGAGGCTTGGGTTAGGGTTAGAGTTAGGCCAATTCCAGGGTGGTGTGAGTGCCCTGAAGCTGATTCTGTTGGAGTAACAGCGTGGGGGCTGTGCTGAGAAGAAGCTAGAGGAGAACTTACGGCTTATTTCTTAATGTCACCCGACATGAACCCTTTAGAGACACTCCTGACAAAAGACACATTCTTCAAGGCCAGTGGAAGTAACTGTGAAGTATCTAAGGACTGACTGATGGTTCGTGGTGTTAACCTAAATGGCAGGAGGAGGCTCTCGAAAAGAAAAGATGTTTATTTGAGAACGGCATTGCCGTGGGAATGTGTGTGCCATGCCATGGTAAACCATGTGCAGATTCAGGGAGGAAAAGGAAGACAAAAGTCTTTTTTTAAAAAATGAGGAGGATCCCATAATTACTTTGAAATAATTATTTTTGGCTACACATATCAATGACAAGGTTGATACCAGTCTGAGGTTGGACAGGTGGCTGCTGGGCAGATGTTCTTGCAGAAGTGTTTTTCGTGTAAGGTTGCGATGGCCTTTCTGAAAGATTTTGGTTTTTATAGTTTTTATTTTTTTATTATCAGGCTTGAGAACCCTCTTCATGGCCTTCCCGCCTCTGTATGTCAGGGTTTTCTTAACATTAGTGACTCTATTCTGATCCTGACAGCTTCCGCAGTGGATTAGTTGGCCCCTTGCTTCTCCCTGTACTTTTGTTGGTTATCCGAATGTCTTTCCTGCGCCGTTCTATTATAACTGCCTTGATGATATGGGTTTGTCTTGCTCATCTTTGCACCCTGGGAAGCACCTGGCACAGGGCCTGGTGAATAATGTGTGCCATAAATACTCTCCAGGGGCACCAGACTGTCCCGCAGGCTGCTGTTGTGTCCTGCTGTGCACACATCCAGTAATAACCTTATGGAAAATGAAAGAAGACAGAACTTGAGTCTGTCCGTCGGTTTCAGCAGCTCTGCTCCTCGGATAGGGGGGAGAGTTGAAATTCTTGGTGACGTGGGGGCCTGGAGATTACTGTCAGTATTAGAGGAGGTCCAGTGTTGTCTTCAAAGAGTCCCTGCGACACATCTCACCCTCTCTGTATTGACTACAGTGGTCAATACAGACTGTCTTGTGAAACTAATCTGTGCTGTTCCACGTCTGATTTTTTCCTGTTCTCTCTAGTTTCTGCTTGGGCTGTGCTTCTGGATTCATAATTCCCTCAGAAAAGCTCTTTGTACCTTCTGGGGAGTGACCCTTCCTCCGCTGTCTGTTCCTGGGGGCTACTGACTGTATTAACTGGGCGTACCCACCCACTCTGACTCATGCGTGACTGATGCCCCCTCTCTCCAGACCTGTCTTGCGAGCACAGATGGTGGGAGTCTCCGAGCTGGGTCCCCACTTTCCCAATTCCTTGAGAGGTGATGGCCCGAGGAACTTGGTAGATGTCGAGCTATTTGTCATTCTCAGTTCTGCAGCAGGTGCGGTTAACTGGGGAGGGAAGCCAGGAAGTTCATTGCCACACCAAGTCAGGGGCTTCGGCGGTCTGTGGTGGGAAGGGTGGCCATGGGGGCTTGCTCAGTGAGTCCCTGTTGGGAGGTGAAGAGTGGGGAGCATCTAAGGACCCTAAACTTCTGGCTGTCCCTGCTTGTGTCTGGCCCCCACTGGCTCAGGTCTCTAGAAATCTTTGCCAGGAAACTAGACAGTGTTCATAGTCCTAACTTAACCGACCCTTAGGGTTTTCATGTGTATAATGTGGAGGGGATTCAAAGATCTCTCAGGTCTTTTATGGCTTTTAAGATTCTGTGATTTCTTTGCAGCCCACACCTGGTTCTCTGACTTCTTCCATGGAATCGCATGAGCCCTTACCTGATGGAGAAGGCAATGCGCTGGCAAGGAAGTGCTCTGGGAAGAGTTTTGCTTATGCACCCTCGGAAGGAGGCAGATAGTCTCCCATGCTGGTCATGTCCTGGAAAAGTCACAGATGAGATTTAATGCTGTCCCTGATGACTGATGCTGTGGTGGAGAATGCCGCTGTAAAGAGCTCTCTCCAAAGCCTGGAGCCAGACAATTATTATCTTCTTAATTCAAGACCTCCAAGAATGAAAGCTTAAAAATGCACGAATAAGCTTTGTTTTTGCCATGATTTGATGGGGCAAGAGGAAAAGAATCCTCAAAATGGATGATTATGTTTTACCGTAAGGCAGGTGAAATCTCTGTAAAAGGCAGAGTCTCTCCCCACCGCCCCTGCACGCTCACACTTACGCACATGGAGATGCTGCTGTGAGGTCAGAGTGCAGCGAGCCCCTTAGGGAACCGAGACAGCTGCAGCATTGTCATCTGACATTGTCTAATGGGGGAGAAGCACAGCCCGGGGCTTTGCTGCCAGACAGACTCAGATTTGAACCCAGGCTCTTATACTTATTTGCTGTGTGATTTTGAGCATGTTATTTAGCTTATATGAGCCTCAGTTTCTGCACCTAGAAAGTGGGCATAATAATATTCATTTCATGGAATTATTGTTTATATATTTAGCCAACACTCACTTTCTGCATGTATATTATGTGCCAGATACAGGCACTAGGTGATTCTATATATGCTATTCCACCTAAAACACCAAGGCTCTATGTGGCTTGTTCTTTCTCTCTCTCTCTGTACTTCTATCTATTTTAGCTTTCCATACACCCACCCATTCATCCACTCATCAACCCATCCATCCTCCCATCCTCCCATCCATCCATCCATCCATCCACCCATCCACCTGTTATAAATGCCAGAGACACTATGACCCATGAGATAAAAATACCTTGAGCTGGTAGTCAGGACACCAATCTTCTGCCTGCTCTACCAAAGAGACAGCGCATTTAGTGACTGAGAACACAGATGTTGGAGCCAGAATGCCTGGGTGTAAATCTTAGCACTGCCACTTACTGGTCACATCATCCTTGGGCAAGTTATTCAATTGCATTGCATCTCTGTTTCCCATCTGTAAAGTGGGGAAGAGGATAGTGATAATTCACAGAATTAATGACGCACGAAGTGTTTAGAATGACGCCTGGCATGCAACACCTGCCTGCCGTACTGTGAGGAGACCTTGGGCCCCTGTGCCAGTAGATCCGGATTGGGGTTTTAAATGAGGTAGACCTGGGTTTGAAACCTGGTTTCTCTATTTACCAGCCTAGAACTCTTGAGAAAATCATGGTACTTATATTGTCAGAGCTTCAGTTTTCTCAATTAGGATTTTGCCAATTTTTGATGGCTCAGAAATCGACAGCACAATCTAGAGGAAAAAGCACAGGTTCTAAAGTAAGAAATCCTGGAATTGAGTGTTGGCTCTGACTCCTGTGATCTTAATCAAAATGCTTGGACAGATCCTCTGAGGGTTTTTTCCCTGTAAAATGGGAACGATAATTATATATCTCACAGATTTTATAGTGAAAATAAGGTAAAACAATATATTTGAAATATGTCAAAGTATGAAGCACACCACAAATTCTAATGTTTAGAAATGTCATGGTTTCTTTCCCTGCAGCTGTGGGTGAAGTAAAGATAAGGCTGCAGGAGCTTTGGCCCAGTGTGCTAAACCCTGGTCTTGACTCTGGGCTGTGACTCCCCAGCGGAGGTGCCTGCAATCCAGGGCCCAGGACGGTGGGCTAGAAAGGTCCTTCTTGGAGGACCAACTTTCCTCAAAGGTTTGGAAAAATTCATTCTTTTATATTAACTACCATGGAGTAGAATATACATTATTCATGAGTTTTTTTTTTTTTACATTAAAATACAAGACTTCAAGAAAGATTTGTGATTGTGGTGAGCTGCTTCTGGTTCTGTCTCCAGAAAATCATCATCTCAAATCACTTTCCTCTGGTGGTATTTTGGTGAAAGAGTTTGAGAAGTACTGACATTAGTTGTTCACCACAATTAGCATATTTTCTCCCTGAATTGTAGACTTTATGCAATATTTCATCATAAGAGTAGGGTGTGTTTTCCTTGAGGTCTAGAAACTGTCTTGGAGAGAAAACTCCATCAGCCAGGGTAACCTTGACTGTAAGTCACAAACAATCCCCAGCTCACATGGGCTAGTACAACAGGGAATTTATTTTTTCATACACTGGAGGTCAGAGGAAGGGCAGCCTCTGGGTTTGAAGATGAATTATGTCATTAGGGGCCCAGGCTTCTTTCCAGATGCTTCACTCTGTAGCACAGTCGGTGACAGTGGCTACTTGCTCCCTTATTTCCACCCAGCAGGTGGGGGCTGGGGGCGGATAGTCAGAGTGTGAACCTGAGACACTTCTCACCAACCACGGGATAGAAATCCTGGGTTGTACCTCCACCTCTAGCCCAGTAGAGTCAGGGCCACCGCCCGGAGTGTGTGCAGGTGAGTGTGCAGGGAAGGAAGAGGGCGGGATGCATGTCGGGGAGACAGTTGTCAGCATCTGCTTTAAGTGTCCTCCAGGGAGACAGAGTAAATGACCTATCAATGCCTTGGGATTTTTCACTCCAAGTGAATTTTGGCCTATGGTCCTAATACAAAGTTGATCACTGTGGTTGTGATGTCAAATACCTTGATTTCTGGCTTATTTTGCTGTAATTTCTATTGCGCAGAAGACTGAGTAGACAATTAGAGGAAATGTTATTCTTTTAACAAATTATGAGCTCACTGAGAGCACAGAGAAGCTGGGGAAGTTGCCTGTGCCTTGTGAAACTCATAAAAGCCAAGAGAGGGCGTCGTCAGACATCCACCTTCGGAAAAGCTTAGGGAAGCTGACTTCCAGTTGAGGGAGAGATCTGCATGATCACTAGGTCAGAGACTTAACAATAACATATACCTCCAGGGAAAAGAAAAATGATAGAAACTTGAAATTGTGGCAATATGACTGTGAGAGGAAACATGGTATAATGCAGAGTGTGGGCCTTGAAATCACTTTTCATCCTAAACCTGAGCTCTGCATCTTCCAGTTTTCCCCTTTGTAAAGCAGGAATGATATCCACTTTTTAGGAGAATTAGAGATAATGTATGTTAAGTTCCAACAACATGTGGATGATGAAGAATTGGTAGTTCTTAATATTATTGATCCTAAAAAGTAAGAAAAAGGGAATATATCTAAAGAAATTTATGTATCCTTTTTGATGCAATAAAAATTTTAATAGCACGTGTTCATGAGTCAGGGAAGGGGCACAAAATCCAGAATGAATCTGAAAGAATGACTTGAATTTTTTTAAAAAACAGTGTCAGTACAGGCCAAAATGCCATGAAAAATGTTTAGGATATCAAAAAGGCTTTTAAAGAAAATTTGTTGCTTGGAGTATGACGAGGAACAAGAGCAGGACCCACCCGTGGCTGAGTTGATGGTAGCAGATGGCAGAGGACATGGGAGCCTACATGGGAGCCGTCCAGCTAGGACGGAAACAGCAAACACCAGAAAGAAGCAAAAAGAACAAGATTGTTGAGAGTCAGCAGGCAATGTCTGACCTGCTTCAGATGAGGGTATCTGCAAACCCAGGAAAATTATATCTAGGAAACACAGAAAATTTGAAGGACAGACAATTGGCCAGTTCTCTAGATGCTTCTAGTTAGGCCATTCATATTTGTTTATCGGCTTAAAGATGGAAAAGCAAATGCTCTTCCAAGTGCAAGTCCAGTGAAATTAATGTGTGGGTGTGCCTGCTTAAATACATTCATAATCTTATACATACTCATACACACACATATGTATTATATACATGTGTAGTTAAAAGCCAACAGACATCCTAAACCACATGATAAACTTGAGTTTAATCTCCCCAACTACAGCCTCCCTGTTCTTCTTGATTAATTTTCTGATTGATTCTCCCACCCTCTCAGGAAGAGAAAGGCAAACACAATACTCAATCCAGAAAGAACTTCTGGAACCTTTCCAGTGGAGACTACTCTTTTGTCCTTCAGCTTCCGGTTTAGGCTGCCTGGAACTCACTATGCAGATTTCCTCTGGCAAGGGAGTGCCTGTATTTTGGATCTGTGACTATGCCTTATTTTTCCACCACAGCTTATGACCCATATTCCAATCCTTTAAGCAAATAGAAATGCCTTCATGGCAATCCCCCTGGGGAGCATTTACCCGTCAGCTTCGGTACAATCTGGAACCAAGGTGCTTATCACCAAAGGAGATAAGAGCAGAATGATAAAGCAAAGGTATGAGATTATCTATCTATCTATCTACCTACCTACCTACCTACCTATATAGTCTACTAGGAGAGAAAGAGAAAGAGAGACAGAGACAGAGACACAGAGGCAGACACACACACACACACACACACACACACACAAAGTGTGCTAAAAAGAGGGTTTACCTTTGATACACATTAGTATCCCATAGACTTTTGGAAAATAAATATTGTTCAAGTTGCTTTATATAATACGTCAAATGGCAGAAGATAAAAAAGCATTTACTCCTGGATTTAAAAAATGATTAAATTGGGTTAATACCTTGATTAATTGAAATGCTGTTGACATTTGGATTTTTTTTTGTTTTTTTTGCTTAACCCAAGGATTAGAATCATTAATTTTTTCTTTCTACAAATTCTGTTTACTCTCCACCACAGAACAGACACTATCTAAAGTGCTGGAAATACAGGAGCAAACAAAAGGAGACCTTGTTGCTGTGGCTCTTATTTTCAGTGGAAAGAGAGACAAAACAAAGAAGGAAAATAAAGAAAGGAGGAGATGGCCAGGGCTGGCGTGGGGAAGGAGTTGCCTTTTTATGTGGAGTGATTGGGAAAGGCGTCAGTGACAGTAAGACCTGAGGAAGTGAGGGGACAGTAATGTCTGAGGGGTGTGGGGCCCCTCGGAACTACAGTGCAGCCATTTGTGAGACTACCTAATGTGTCATGCTTCTTGATGGACATTTAGCCATTTCCCCCTAAAATATAAAAAATTGGTAAGTGGATTCCCATCTGTGTATCTTTGAGCTTCCTAAATTGTTAGCCACTCCCTCTACTTGGCATATTTAAGCCAGGTAGTTTCTTCTCTCTCTCTCTTTATTCATCTCTTTATATAAACTATACAAATGCTAACAGCAGAGAGGGAAGAGAAACCACAGGCTACTAAAAGGAAACAAACATGAAAATAAAACAGTTCTCAAACGTTTGTTGGGTCCAGGGCACCTGTGTGGTGACTACACAGCTTCAGTTTTCAAAAGGCCCATGTAGTTCATTTTAGCAGACGCGGGGACCTTTGTACTGGGCAGACTTGGAGTACAAGGATGAATAAGACTTTGTCCTTGCCCTTGAAAATTCGCTCCACCCTAGGAAAGGGGATTGACACAGGTCTGAGGCCACTGTGTGAAGTGCTGCAGAAGGAGGCAGTATATGCAGTTGAGCCTGCAGAGAAATCCACGAAGCTTCCCATCTTAAGCTGAGTTCCAACCCTACTGCCTGCAAAGTGTTCCTCCTACTTCTAAACTCTTAAAAAATTCACTGTCAGTATCTCTTCATCACACTGTGTTTCGTCACGGTTTTCTGTACCCTACAGAGCTTTGGCAAGTTCTTGCCTCTCTGTTTTAGTTTCCTCATCAATAACATGAGGAAAGTGGTTTGTATATTATAAACTTGCCATGAGGATTGGATGAGCTGGTTAATTAGAACACTTAGATTAACACTTGGCAAATAGTATCCAGTGTCATTGCTCGTGTTGCGGTTTGTCACCGGAGTTCTCTCTCCTCCCCTTGAGACACAGCCTATGGTGCTTTGGGGTACAGGGCTTAAGGAAATAGGTTTGGAAGGGGGAGTTGGAAATTATTATTAAAACAGCAAGATAATCTTCCCTGACTTAAAGCCTTGCCTAGATTATGCCCTTGGCCTAGGTCTGCAAAGCATTCTATTCATATTGCCCGGTGCATATTCAACTCAGGGATCCTGCAAATGACTGAGTTTATGGCGCTGCTAGGACATCTTGTCATCATGTTTGAGCCTGAGTACCCGGATTCGGTACTATCGACGTCCCTGCATTAGGCTCCCAGTCCTGCTTCCTGATCAACTATGGGTCCAACCCTTCTTCTCTTTGTCCCGGATCTCTGTGAAGGGGTCAGATTGATTCCCATGATAAAGGAGAAAGGCTGGGAGCTCAAACTCACAGCCTGTGAATTGCTAACAACAGCTAATTTCTGTTGAGCACTTAGAATGTGCAGGCATAAACAATCTAAGTTCTCCACCTGTGTCAACTTCTTGAGTCTTTACAACAAACTTGTGAGGCTAGTACTATCATGTTCTCTGCTTTACGGACCATGAAACTGTACTGCAGAGTTTAAGTGATATGTACACATGATAAATGGCAAAACCAGGATCCACACTTGGGCAGTATGGCCCCACTCTGAGTCACTGTACTTCTGAGATTTGAGTTGGTTCATTAGTATGATGCAAGGGGTTTGCCTCATGTGCAAAAACCAATGGAAAGTTTCTATCTGTTTTCTGGCACTTGAAGAAAAGTGTAGTCTCTTTTTCTTGAAGTCGGCCTTGAAGTTTGCTCTTAATAGGCATGTAGAAACTTCCTGTTTTAAGTTAGTGCTTTATGGGTTTCTACTGATGAACAGTTGAACAAAAACATGATGAGGTAAGACTGAAGAATACTGCCAACTTCTGCTGTAGAACATTCGTTCACAGTTCATGGGTCAAACATCGCCCTTGCACATAATTGCATATTGGATGCAAGTGTGTAATTCTGTGCTTCTTGATGATAAGGTGGCTGTCGAGAGTATTTTTTTGGTCCTTGGAGTCTTGAAAACATGATGCTTCTCAGAAGTGGTGTAAGTACATTATAGTGAATTTAGAGTGTGACTTATTTGGGGTGGAGGATACATTCTGAGACGAGCATTTCCTTTTTGAAGATGCAGTGGCAAGCCGTTCCTCAATACATCAGGGCAGCTACTAAGTGTTCCTGAGAGTGTTTTGCATTCTCCTTTGGCTTGATTAACCCACCAGGGCCCAGCACAAGATTCCAAGATGCAGTTAGCTTTTTGGTAACTCCATTTTCAGAGTTAAACTGAGGTAAACTCCATTTACCTCAGAGTGTGGCCTTATTCAGAGGCTCTTTCCAGATGTAATCAAATTGAGATGAGGTCATTCGGCTGGGCCCCAATGCACTACGACTGGTGTCCTAATACAAAGGAGAATTTGGGTGCAGAGACAGACATAGGCAGAGGGAAGATGACATGAAGAGACCCAGGGAGACGGCCACGTGGAGATGAATCGGGGTGGTGCGTGTCCAAGTCAGGGAGGGCCAAAGACTGGCAAGAAACCACCAGAAGCTGGGAGAGGCATGGGGAAAAAATCTCCTCTCACATCCCTCAGAGGGAAGCAGCTCGCTTAGACCTTGACCTTGGACTTCCTGCCCCCAGGGCTGTGAGGACGCTAACACGACTTCCCTCCCTCCCGCCGCAGCACGGGTCTCCCCAGGAGTCTGAGCGCAGGACCGGCCCGGCCCTCTCGGGTTTCCTGCGATGGGGTCACCCTTGGGGGGCCTTGAACAAATGGCTCTGCTGGGCTGCCAGCTCTCCCCGGGGTCTGTGGCACAGCTGTCCGCCACCGGTGTCTAGCTGGGCCCCACAGGAAGTAGAGCCAGGGGAGCGTGGGAGGACCTGCCTTCCGGTCTCCCCGCGTGGCGTCTCCCCTCGTGGCTTCACTTGTGCCCAGGTGTCACCGTCCTCTTTTCCCTGCTGCCCTGTTTCCTCAGGGGTCGCCCACCGCCCGCCATCTTTACAAAGATCCTCCCTTCGCCCCTCTTCGCTCTCAAAACACCACAGGCCTCACGTGCGTATTCGCTTCCTCGGCGCACACTGACCGACCGCCCGCTCGATTCCAGGCGCAGCTCGGGCGCATTTCGAGGAAACGTGACGTGAGCGGTGTCGGCGCCGCCGTCTGACGACCTGGGCTCGGCAAGGCCCGGCCGAGTGACGCGAGTCAGGGCGCCTGTGAGGCGAGCGGCGCGGCGGGGACGGGCTCCGGGCGCTCCAGGCGAGGCGCGCGGGCCGCGCGGGGGGCGGGGCAGACTCGTCTGGGGACGTGGCGCCGGGGTCGGGGACCTCGCGAGCGCCACCTGCTGGCGGGGCGGGGCGGGTGCGGCTCCGCGAGGGCGGCCGTGCTGGGGCAGGAAGTGGCGACGCTGAGGGACGCCAGGCTGCGGCGGACTCTGAGGTACGGTGTGGATGTGTGTGGCACTGGGGCCGTCTTCGCGTTCTCCTGGTGAGTGAGACAGTCACCCAGGGCGGGCGGGGAGGCCCTGGGACGAGGCGGGCCCGGGGAGGGGCAGTGCCAGCAGCAGGGCGGCGGTGGTGAGGACGGGAAGGGTGTGTGGGACGCTTTCGGGGAGGAGGCCTGGGAGAGTGACCGTCAACGTGTGTGGGGTCTGGACACGCGCGGGTGAGCGAGAGGGGCGTCTCTGGCAGGGAGAAGGTGGCCGGGGCGGGGATGAGTTTAGAAAGATGGGTGAACCCATAGCACGGAGGACCTCGAAGGCCCCTTTTCCATGTTGTTCCCACTTTATCTTCAGACCATGGGAAGTCCTTTCTCTATCTTGTTATCTGTGTTTTTGTGAGTAACGCATCGCCGTAGGTTGAATCCCCTGGGACACACGCTGAGGTTTGCACTCAGGGAGTCCAGGAGGAGGAGGCTGGTGGTCTGGTGGGTGCAAAACCTGTGGGTTTGAAGGAAATCGGATTTGGCAGAAGGAGAAATGGCAACAGAGGCCTCAGGTTGACCTTTAAGAGTTGTCCACTTTGAGGCATAGAGGACAGGCCTTTGTTCGCTGCATCAAACCAGCACTGGATGGACGCAGGCTGTCCCCAGGGAGAGGGTGTGACCTTAGGAGAGTCACCTCCCACTGGTCTAGGATACGTCCCAGAGGTGGATTTAGCAGGAGGCTGTAATGTGTCTATCTGGAGAAATGAGCGCCTTGTCCCCAAACAGGGAGCTGGGCAGCACCCCAGGTGCAGGGAGTAAAATAATCAGAGCTGAGAGGTCACTCCAGGTGGGTGTTGCTCGAAGCTCCTGGACTGGAAATTGTTGCCAGTCCTTGATGAGATAAGGAGCTTGCATCCAAATGTGAAGCAACACAACGCTTCCTTTGCTGAGAAAGTCTCGCTGTGAAAACCAAGAAGGCTGAACTAGATGGTGTTGACTTATGCTCCCGTGCAAACTGCTCATAAGCTTGGACAGTTTGCAGAACAGCACCAGTGAGCAAGCCACACTTTGAGTGGCCCTGCTGCAGAAAACCTACCTCTGTTCTGTCCCGCAGGAAAGTCACTCAGGGTCTTTTCCTTATCAGCTGCATTTGTGATGTTAACCTTTTTTTTTGAACTTCTAGAGTCTGGGAGATAAAACTTTGCTTACTCTCTGTTTTTCTAACAGACCTTTCCTTTTTTTTTTTCCTCCCCAGGGTGAGGAGGTTGATTCATCTTAGTAGATCTTGTCAGATTGTGTCTGGCTACATATATTTGGTCTTCCCAAATGTCCAATCTTTGTCAGTTGAGAAATATTTGAAGTGCTGACAGGCTCTTATGGACAACTCACCTATCATTGCAGAATCTGCAGGATTAATTCTTCTTAATTATGTTAGTGCTGGGCCATCACTCAAGTTTATTGATGCTGTCTGGTTGTGTCTAGAAGATTTATAAGTATCTATATTCATCCCACACAGAAGGGACCACGAATAACTGGGCTATCTTTTCAGTATCTTTTCACAGGAGGCAAATGTTATATTAATACAATTATTATTTAATAAAGAAATCTCTTTAATAAATAACATTTGCTTCTCTAAGTTTCCTCTCTAGGGTCCTGGAAGGAGAGTTTGGGAATCTGGGATTGTCTTTGCAATTCCTGTTCCTTTTCTCCCTGTAGCTGAGTTAAAAACTCATTTTGCAGTCAAAGAGTTTCATTTCCAGTCCAAGAAATATTCTTGAGAATTATATGAAAGTCCATCAGGCAGAATTTAATCATTTTTATGTACATGGCCTTTGGCTTTCACATCATTGAGTATGAAGTGACTGGATTTCAGGTAATCAGAAGGAAATAGAGTGAACTAGAATCATGGACTCGTGAAAGGTTGTGTCTGAAATGAACCTGGCTGAGTCGAGTATTTCTTTGTTCCAGGTGCACATCACTGTTCTCAAGGACTGTGACTCTGCAAGTCTGTAATGATGTTCCGGTGTCTGCATATGTTTTAAGCTCTGCAGGTGTTTCCTATGTTCATCTAGGTTTGAAAACTATAGACAGGTTACTCCTCTCTTAATCTAGAAGGGGAGGAACCTGGATGTGAAGGGCCAAGTACCTGCGCTGAGGGGTGGTCTCCAGGTTTCATCAGCAGGATATTAACTGAGCCTTGGGGAAGGAACGGAAAGCCAGAGGTAGTGGGGTTGCCAACCTAAATGTTCTAACAGTAAGCCCTGGAATGGAAACTCTGGGCCAAGCTCTTAAATGCATCTTCTTTTAAAATCTTCACTCTAATTGTATAAGGAGATATTGTTATCCTCACTGATATATGAGAAAACTGAGACCCAGATAGGTTTAATATTTTGACCAAGATGATGTAAGTAGTAAGCAGGAGTCAGGGGATGAACCCAGACTTCTGATTGGAGACCTCTGTTCTTAACCTCCCTGCTGGAGAAAGAAAGATCAGTTAGGAGACTTGCAGGGGCCGTCTGTAGTTCCCTGTGGAAGGCAGGTTATGTAATGTATGTGTGTGAGCACCCATAAAAGTCCAAGCATGGTGGTTGGTAGATTGAATATAATTCTCATTGTGCAAGAAAAGAAAGCAGAAGACAATAAAATGGAGAGGAAAAAAAGGGTTAGAGAAAGAACAGTGGGGGAAGGTGATGAATGACTGATGATGGAAGAAGAGCATGGTTGGTGGGGGTGTACCACTAGGCAAAGACAAAAAGCCCAAGTCCCGAGTGCCTAGCTAGAACGTGGCTATGGTGTCACGTTGACAGTGGGGATTGTGGGTTGAGAGTGGCTGTAATCTGTGCCTGTGGATTCTTCTGAAAGAATCAAGCCAGAATATATGGTCTGGAGAAAAATAAATGTGGTGATTTGTGTATTCCTGAATTACTTTCCCCACAGGCATCAGCAGGTGAGGAAGCTGATGCCCTGCTCCTCCCTCCTGACATCCGGCTCTTGTAACAGGCAACAATCAGGCTCAGAGCTCCACCTTTTAGACTAGATGTCCTCTAGCGTCACCTTGTTTGCATTTCCCCAGTCTCATTTACTCCAGATTATTAGGTATAAATATATTGACTCCAGGTTTATAAAAAATGACCAAAGTCTTTACACACCCAGACTTCAACATATAATTTGGAATGGAAAAGTTCTCACAAGCAAAGAACTATCATACAAAATATATTGAACTTTAACCAATCCTGAAGATTTAGGATCTTCTCTAGGGTGTTAAGACTTCCTGAATACCTGGTGTTCTCCAAAGCTAGGGAGACTGTGGTTATAGTTATTTTCGTTCTCAGTGACCCCAGAGTGTTGACCTTTTTCAATTCTGTCTACTTTTGATATTTCTGCCTCTCTTCCAACAGTTATATGTTTTAAAAGCACATTTCTCCACCATTGGTGAACCTGTTTTTCCGGCATTCTCCGTCTATAATCTGCTTTTAGATAACGAAGATTACAATATTAGTTATATTTTATGCACTATTTTAAGGTAATGGTCTCTGTCGGGGCCCACAGGTTATTATTCTCTTCTTTCCTTGGGAAGTGAATTTCTGACAGTCATTACACAGTTATCTCTGTTAAATAAAATGAAACACACTGCTAGAAATTTAAATGGCTTTTCATCTGAACACATTGCTTCCAAAGGAGAAATCAAGGTAATTATCCCAGTTAAGAGCACACAAATCATTATTTAATTACTTGTCTACCTTCCCTGCTAGATTATAACTCCATAAGAAAAACCTCTGGTGTTTGTTTTTCTCAACACTTAATTCCTACTTTAACAAATTTATTCATAGCTTCTCTGTATCAGGTGCTTTTCATATAGCAGTGAAAAGCAAGTCCCCACGCTAACAGAGTTTACATTTTCTACTTGAGGTAGAGATAATAAACAGATAAATAGTTAGACAATGTCAGGGGTGATGAATTAAAAAAAAAATGCAAGTCATGCAGGAAAGAGTGGTGGTTGCGGCGTTATTCTATGGCTGTGCCTACCTGCTTAAACCATCATTTGTATCCAGCTCTGCTCCAAACGGCCGCATTGTTCACACATCTGCCTGCTGACTGCCAGCACGGGCTGTATACATACATACTGGACATAAATCAAACGTCTCTTTGCCTCACACCTTAGAGCAAATCTATGATTACCTAGTGTAAGAAAATTATTGACATTTTCCATTAGGCGGGCTTAGAGAACACGAAGTCCTGATGTGTGGGAGGATGGTGAGGAAGCCAGGAGCTGGAAGCTGAGTGCAGGATGGACCAGGGAGGAGCTGTTCACTGGAGGATTAGCCTTGGGAGAGATTTCTTGGGCAGCCTTGATGCAGTGAGCAGATTTCTCAGGAATAAAGCCAGAAATTTTGACTTTGTTACAAGGAACTGAGTAAGAAAATGAATGAATGACCATATGAAAGGGGATGAACTGAAAGCAGCGTCTGACCCATTAGCTTGTGCAGAGGCAGTTCCTGTGCCGGTCCTGCCGCTCCAGTGCGGACCCCACTCCTACGTCCCTGAGGGTCTCGGTGTCCACGGCATGTTCACCCGAGGCTCATCTGTTTCCTAAGTGGCTGCCACAGCCTGGACACTCTTCTGGGAATGCAGGGCTGACAACACAGACGCGGTCCCTGTCCTCATGGAGCTCACGGTGCAGAGAAGTCTACAAGGAGCACCCAGGCAGATTAAAGAAAAAAAGTAAATTGTGACTATGCCTTAATGAAGTGTAAGATGCTGAGGGGAAAAACCGGGAGGGTGAGCTTCGAAGGCCCCCTCTGAGAATACAGTGCTTAACCCGAGACTTTTAGGATGATGTGAATAGACTAGAGGATTTATTTGGGCTTTTGATTTTGCAGGAAAAATTCTAACATTAAATGCCATTTTATCAACTTGTGTTGCCATTATAAGACCTACAACTTCATTGAGTTCTTTTTAATTAATTTTTTTTCTTGTGTTTTTCTTCTACTGGGGTGACCCCCTGGATTTTTTTGTTTTTGTTTTTTAATTTTTCCACTCAGAATGCCTATTGTGTGAATGTCTTCTCTGCTGATAGTAGTATTTTTGTCATCAGATTCTTAAAGTTTGTTCAATGCATTAAAATTTTAAATTCGTGGGTATTGGGTCATATTTCCACTTCTTGTGTGTGTGTTGCACATGTATGTGTGTGTGTGCATGTGTATGTGTATGTGCATTGGGAACAGCTGGTCCAGAACCCTTTGGCCTAAGCTGCCATCCATGGAGGCGTCTCTATTTGAAAACTGTTGGTCAGTAGTTAATCCATTGGCAATTAAGTAAGATCTTCTCCAGGAGCTTCTGCTACTATATTCCTGAACTTATCCATATGACTTCACACAGGTGAGTTTCCTTGGTTAAGTCCATTACTCAAAATATTTTCTTTCTCTTTAATACACCATGGCAGGGGTAGCTGTTGTTGGAGGCATCTGAGAGGTTTAGAAAAGATGTTGGGACCTGGTGTCCATCAGGTAATGCAGGTTCCTGGGGATTGGTGAGGACTGATAGCTCCAGATAAAAGGTGTGAACAGGATAAAGGAGTGACCTGCTGGCATCCAGGAGGGCTTTTCTACAATGGAAGGGGGCATTTTGGAGATCATGGAGGTATATTGTGGCTGGCCGGTGACAAGGGATGTGGGGTCTGAGTTGGGTGCCAGTCCTGTGGACCGAAGGTCTGTGAGAGAGGTAACCCCAGCCACAGTGTCATCGTGACCACTCCTCGCTTGCTCATGGGTGGTGTGTGTGCATGTGCATGGACCACTCTCCTCTCCTGAGCCACAGCAGCAGTTTGCTTCTTTTTAAAAATGGGGTGTTGACCCATTTCCTCATTCATCCTTAATTCTTTCACGGCTGGTATGCAAATGGATTCAGGAAGGCTCTTGTAGCCAGCCCAACACCACAGGCTTCTGTCTCTGACCCAGGAGGATTTTACTGCTTCTCCCCCTCAGGGTGTGTGCCACCTAGTTTGGAAAATTTTCTGCTGTGCTGAAGTCTGCAAAGACAGCTGGATCATCCCTTTCTCTGGCCCAATTTTCACCGAGCATGGCAGCCTTCTCCATGCGTTGCGGTGGGAGCAGAGATTCTCAGTTTCGCTGGGGATGAACTTTCTACTTCTCATTGATATTCTCCTTGGATTTTATTGGTTTTAAGGTAGAAAGGGTAGCAGAGAACATTGCTATACTATATTAAATGGAAATCTAGACTATTTAATTTTTTGAAGGTTTAATAACTTTGGTACGATTTTAACTGAAAAGAGTGGATCTTTTTTTTGTGCATTTTTTTTCCTTTTATTTCATCATATAATGGGGGTACAAATATTGTTAGG
>VBSM01000865.1:3920970-3946695 GCA_008086735.1 Cheirogaleus medius | reverse complement strand
GGCTGGTGGCTATATTGTCTCTCTCGGCAGCCGCGGTAGGGACGGGGGAGGGGACAGTGCAGCAATATGGCACCTGCCGCACGGTCTGGTCTGTGCGCAGGGAGGGGCCCCGAGGGAGTTGGGAGCCTGGTGCCGCGTCCGCTACAGGCTCACCGCTCAGTGGCGGTGGCCGTCTCTGGACTGGTGTCCGCAGGTCTCTCCAACCGCTGGGGAGCCACCAGCAGTCCGAGATGCAAGGGAGAGGAAGTTAACCGCTCCACCTACCCTTGCCGCTGGTCTCCAGACTGCTTGCTCTGGAGGTCTCTCCTTCCAGTTCTCCTCCGTAACTTCCTCCCGCGGAGTCTCCCGTAGTCTCTGGCACTCCTCCTTCCGACCCCCGTCTGATGTATGGTCGTTGGCTTGCTTCTTTCTTCTGATATCTTCTAGAAGCTGTCTTTTCTGCAGAGACACTCTGTCTGGCGGTGTTTCTCGTCTGCCATCTTGCTCCGCCCCTCAAAAGAGTGGATCTTGTATTCACATTAAAAATTAATAAAGTATATTTATAAGAAGGCACCTGAGCTTATGGTTAGCATTAAATTAGAATTAAGTGACATATTATAATATGTGATGCTGGTAAAGAGGAAGCCTGGGGGGTGGGCAGTGTGGACTGGGTATCACATGGGGACAAGTCAGCCTGACAGGGCCAGATGGCCCTGTCCCTGCCTCCTAGACTAGACACAGCCTTGGAGGAGGATTGAAAATCAAGGGCAGGGCCAAAGCCGAAGTATCGAGTTCTGTCACATGACTCATCTTTCTATAAACACTGATGCCTTGACCACATGGGGTCATTGTTACTTCAGAACAGCAAAGAGTCCTTCAGAATCTGTTTGGTAAACAGAGGAAGACTCGTACATGACTCTGCCATGTATATAAAGAAATGAGCTGATGATTCTGATCTTGACAAAAGTGTTTCTCACAGAATTCATTATTATTATTATTTTTTAAAGCTAAACTAAACTTAGAAGTTCACTCTAAGCCACTGGTACACAACTTTGCTGGGACGGGGTGGCGGATCGGGTGCCAAGTGGTAGGGGGCCTGGTATGGAATCACTTGTGTCCAAATCTAGTCGTTTCCCCCACACTCCTCCTCCTGTACTACTCTTGCTCAACATGCAAAAATAAAAATAAAAAAGGGTCTTAGCAGTCCCAAGCCTGATTGACCATAAGATCCCGAAAATAAATACTCTGTAAAGTATTCTTGGGTGGTTTTAGTGCTCAGACAAGTTTAAGAACCACTGTCACAGATGAGTCCCCTTCATTTACTGCCCTTCTGTGTCCCAAACCCCAAAACTCCACCATCGAACCCTACAGAGTCGGCCCCCTCAACGTACTTCAAACAGAGCCATCCCAGTGCCCTGTTACGACAGACTCCATCATCGTCCCTTAATTTCTCCATCAGCCTGTTTTCACACTTCTAGTGCACTGATCTCCCCCACCTTCTTTTTTTTTTTTTTTAATCTAACTTCCTCTTTCCCTTCAAGCCTCAGCTCACGCCAGATCACATCCTCTGCGGAGTGAACCCAGACCCCTGTCTGATGTAGATGCCTCTCACCTGCGTTCCCACTGCACCGGGAAAACCTCTATCTTACAGCGCTGCACTTTCCCTGCTAAATCCCCTTTTCTCTGCCCCACGCAGAGAGGACAGAGACACACCGCATGGGCTTCTTATCGCCAGGGACATCCTTTTGTCTAGTAGGCAGTCACTGAACGGTGTTGAATAAAACGCTGAATGGGTGCTTCAGTGCTTGTAGCTGGAGTGGCCGGGACAGCTGCACAGGAAAGGTGGGAGCTGAGTGAGTTCTGCTTGGAGAACAGGCAGTTTGGCCACGTAGGAAGAAAGGGCTCTAAGGAGTGGAGTGTTAGGAAGCTTTGTCTCTGGAAGAAGCAAAAGCAGGGCATGCTCTAGGCTTCATCATTCAGGGCACCCTGATCAGTCTGGAGGATTTGCAGGGGCTGTGGAGCACTGAGAGAGGAAACCCCTCGATGCTGCAGTGTGGAGTTCTAACGTGCAGCACGGTGTGGGCACCCCGGCTGCCCTGTCCTCTTTGCCAGCGCCGTGTGCCCGTCCCCTGTGTCTGTCTGGCTTATAGCAAATAGGGATGCCAGGGTTAGCAGATAAAAACAGAGGACACCCACTTAAGTTTAAATTTCAGGTACATGATAAAGACATTTTTAGTATACGTATAATATTTTGGACATATTTATATTAAAAAGTTATTGTTTGTCTGAAATTCAAATTTAACTGGACATCCTGTATTTTATCTGGCACTTTAGCTGCAAGCAGCTCACAGCTGTGACCGCCTTCAGATGACGGTCCTTGGACTAGGGGCTGCCTTGTCCTGCAAAGACCCGAGGTGTCTGGGGGCTCACGTCTCCTGGGGACTGGCCAGAGCCAGGGACTCACTGTTGAGGCAAGGGCAGAAGCCCAGCAGCCATTCGTCAGGACGGGACACAATCTGAGACGCGTTTATATTCCAGGGCTGCCTGTGGGATCAGGCTGAGGCTGGGACGTCACCTGGCATCTCACCCTGGCCCGTTGCTCCCGTTCCCGTTTCCTCCCCGTTCCACTCCCTTAGTGGTCTCTCCCGTGAGCACTTCCTTAATCCATCACTAGGCTACAAGCCCCTCTGCACAGGGTCTGCTTCTGGGGAGCCTGGACTAAAACACAGCAGAGTGCAGCAGACAAGAGCTTTAGGACTGAAGTCTAAAGATCCAGGATGTTCCGTTGCTTAGATGTCATGTCTTGGGCTAGTATTTCTGAACGTTTTGGAAATGAGGCTAGTCTACGGCGTTGTTCGGATCACCTCCTCGTCACACTGTGGTGGGGCAGGGATTCCTACCCCAGGGTTGTGAGGATGGACAGACACCCACGCCGGACACTGGACAGATGAGATCGACAGCAGCCTGGGAGGAGCATGCCACTTGCCATGAAGGCCACACAGGGGTTGTGCTTGGGAACAGAGTGAAGAAACGGTGGCTGTAGGAGGCAGGCTTTGTAGTAACAAGGGGGTGATGTGTCCCCGGCCTGTGAAATTGGCTTGTCTGAGTAATTCCCCAGGCTGGTGGGGAACTGAAAGCTGCTAGCCACGGATAAGCAGGCTCTGCACCTGGTCCTCATGTGGAGGGGGGCTGACTGGCTACAGGGCCTTCTCTGCGGAGTGGGTGGGGAGGGGACTTGGAGCTTGGCTGTTTGAGGCCTCCCAGTTTTACCAGATGTCAAATCAGCACATCATATTGAGTATTAATTTCAAGCCTTACATCACAGCTGTTCCTTCCTCAGAAGGTTGTGGAAATGATAAAGCTGGGATCACAGTGTAAAACCAGAAAGCACTTCATAGACAGAGTGTTGTGGGGAGGAGAGCCGGAAGCTTTCACTGACAACTTCTTTTCTTTTCATACCTGCATGGAGTTATTAAAATCTGAAGTTTTAACTTTGCTTCACGACCATTCATGGATGTTTCCAGGTCTACCCCTGGGAGAATGAGTGAAGCAGAAGCATCCAGGTGTTCGTTGCTCATCTGTAATTCCACTGTGTCCTGCGGCCTGTCTGCCAAGGGGGCCACATGAGCCCCTGACAGTGTGAAAGAGAATTTCATACTTAGGCTATTTTCTTTTTTTCTTGAAAAAGAAAAAAACCAGCAAAAAACCCTCCAAACCTTCCTAAAGAACTGCAGTGAAGTCCTATCAGTACAAGGTGTAAAAAATAAGTTCTGAATACAATCTCAAATATTAGTTAAAAGGTCATTTTTACATTCAACTGCCACGGCTCTTTCCCTTACTTAAACATTTTACATGAAAACTAAAGTGTCACTCTACTTCCCAAACATGCCGGACCCGCAGTCCCCCAGCGGTAATAGCCGCGGTCAATGGGAGGAATGTACGCAGGGGGCGGCCGAGGAGTTGGGAGCGTAGGCGCTGGTGGAGCGCTGTATTCAGGCTGAAATGGAAGTAGTTCAGAGTGTTAGGTGGAATCTTTACTGTTGATTTATAAAAGGAGATTAAAGAAAGAAGCGGTGAAGTAATGCTTTGTGGATTTGTAGATGAGGAAATAAAGCAGAATATAAAGTGGAGATGATTGCAGTCCACAGCCACGAGGCCTGGCTTTGAGTTCTGACTCTGTCAGTTACTAACCTGCAAATTCACGCCAGTAATTTACCCTCCAGGGGCCCCAGCATCCTTACTTATGAAACGAATATATAGCTATCTGATATTAGTAGGTCATTCCTACTAATCTCACAGGATTGGGAGGATCCAAAGATACAAGATAAGAGAGAAACATTACTTTAAGAACTGTACATGCATTATTTGGTTTTTATTTTATTACCCTCAGTGGTTGTCATGGTGGTTTGGGTGATGGGAGCCCCATTCACGTGAGAATGTGGGGGTGGATGCCAGACGAACAGTTTAGATTTCTTCCCAACCTGAAGAGCATGAAGCGTCACTATACTATCGAATTTAGTTCCTTTCCTAAAGGAACTTCAGGTTGACCTGGAGGAGAAGACAGATGCAGAACACTCCACCACGCTGCAGTGCAGCAAGGCTCCAGGTGACTCTTGCGGCACACTTTATGGCGTGAAGAGCTGGGTTCACTGGAGAAATTGCTAAGCACGGTTAGCCAGGGAGAGGGAAGCTGCCTCGCCCTCTCACCCCTGTGCAGAGGCATCCCCAGGCATTCTGGACAAGCCATGAGCAACATTCTAGAAAGGAACCCTGCTTCCTGCTCTCTCTTCTTACGGGGTGGTGCTATAGCAATCTCCTGTGCAGGACGGAAAGACTGCTTGGGATTTGGGCGGGCCAAATTAAATGACAGATGTTTACAGGAGAAAGCTGAGGGAAACAGCTGTCCAAAGCCTCTCCTGCTAGGCAGGGAGCTACCCGTCCCCTAGGAAGCTGAGGGTGCAGCCCAGGCTGCTGGAGAAAGAGGCCCTGTCTCAGTCAGCTGCCTGTTCAGGCAACTCCAAATCAAATCAGCTCCCTGGGGGCCTGTCACAGTGCTCACTCGTGCCGTGCGTGCACTTGGAACTGGGATTGCTTGCAGGGAGGGAGCACAGCTGCCGCGGAAGCCGTCTGTGAGCACCCAGGAAAGTCCCTCTCTGAGGTACGCTGGCGCAGAATCTTTAGCAGCCACAGTGGAGACCCGTCTGAAAAATGTTTATCACTGCCCCCAGTTCATGAAGCTGCAGAGAGGACTGCAGCTCAAAGGGAAGGCAAGGAACAGCCTCTTGCTGAGAAAGAGACTCCCCAGGTGTCTGAATCCCCCCTGCGCGGAAGCCAGGCAAGAGCAAGAAGGTGCCTCAGTTCCTCTGCAGCCTGCGGTGGCTGCCGTGTGACCTGGGGCCTCCCTGGTGAGCTGTTTCTCAGGGGCCAAGCAGAGCAAGGAGTCTGTGTTTTCCTTCCTGAAATGTCAATCAAGGGACCCAGTGAAGAGGGCTTTGATGGAGCTGATGCCTGCACCGGCCGGGGACAGCTCTCCTCCCAGCTGCAGGGATGCTCACGTGCACAACCCAGAGCCACCGCACCCCGCCGGCTTAAGGCACCTGCAGTCAACACAGTTTAGGTATAGCAAAATAGCCCACACACCACGGGCTGACATTCTTATCAGTTATGTACCTTTCTTGTTTCTAAACCACTTCATTGAGGTGTGATTGGCATGTAAAAAGCTGTGCATCTTTAATATGTACGACTCGCTGAGGCTGGGGACAGGTACACACCCGCAAAACCATCACCACCGTCAAGGCCGCAAACATATCCACCGCCTCCCAGAGTTTCTTCCTTGTCCCTTTATTATCACCATCGTCAATATTGTTGTTTCGAGGTGATAGCAGCCTTGAACAACACAGACATTTACAGAACGTTCTGTTGAACAGCATCAGGACACAGTTCTTCTCCAGCACACACGGAACATTCTCCAGGGCAGAGCACGTGTTAGGCCATAAAACAAGTCTTAAGTTTAAGAAGATTGAAATCATATCAAGTGTCTTTTCCAACCACAATGGTATGAAACTAGAAATCAATAGCAGGAAGAATGTTGGAAAATGCACACAAATGTGGAAATTAAACAATACACTCCTGAACAACCAATGGGTCAAACAAAAAAAATCAAAAGGCAAATAAAAAAAGTCTTGGGGCAAACGAAAATGTTACGCTGCTTTTTTTCCTAGGGCTTCTAGGCATGAATCCACCCAATTGCACATTTGGGTTCCCAAGAACTAACTAAGGGCATCGAGAGGGAAGGCTCACAGTTGGCCTCAGTGCGGAAGAGCTTGGGGCAGCAGAACGGCAGAGAGATGAGCCGTAACATCAGGTCGTCTGAGACCAGCGAGGCTTCATCTTCCTAGTGATCACACGTGGCTCAGAAAATGCAAAGGAAAGAAGAAAAAGGAGTTTCTGGATGAGTCTACTGAGTTGGCCGAACCTAAATAAGGGAGATTTCGAGCCAGTAATGACTAATTCCTATGCTGGGATATTGAGTTTTAGCTTTAAGTCTCTCTCCTAGCTTTAGGGCTAGAGTTAGCAGAGTTAAGTTAAACCAAAGTCTTAGCTTTATTAATGGTGCAGTGGGTTGAACATGGAGGTAGACGATTTGGGTTCACTTTGTCAACAGATAGTCATTGCTGCATTTTCAAAGTGGCACACAGTGATGCATATTACCTGAGATAGACGGTGAGCTCTGTGAGAGCAGAGACTAACGTGGGAAGTAAAAAGATACGCTATGACAATACCATGTGGGAAATGCTATTCTTTTATTTGTTCATTCACATATTTGTGCACCTGTTACCATGTGCAGGCACCGTTCTGGGCATTGTAGACCCAGCAGCGTGCAAAACAGACAAAATACCTGCCTTTTTTTGGTCTTTTTTGGTAAAAAACAGTGTGGATGATAACAAAATAAATAAGTAAATGGTATGGTTTGGGTCGGTGATAATTATCGACAAAAACGAACTCAGGGAAGGAGAAAGGGAGTGTGGCAGAGACGGGAGGGCTGTTAGGAGAGGCCTCTCTGAGAAGGAAAGGGTGCTCCGGGCATCTGAGCTGTCACCGAGCAGGGAGGAGTTGAGGACGTGTGGCTGTGACCTTGAGCTGTTGCAGCTGGTGTCCTGGGGTACTTCGGCGACAGTGCAGCTTCATTTCCTTCAGCCCTGCAGGGACCCCCTGTTTTCCCTGCCTCGCCTCTGCACTCAGTCCACCAGTGGAGGATGAGAATGTGCCGTTTGAATGTCAGTTATCACTCGAGCACGACGTTGACATTTGATGGGAATAAATGAAAATGTTGAAAGGCAATGACAGACACTGGCGGCTTTGCTGAATATTTGAGTAGGAGTAAAATAACAGAGCCCAGAGGAAAGTTCAAACCAGCAATCAGATAAGGCAGAAGTCAGCAACTAGTACATAATTCCAAATTAAACTGTTGGCTGGAAGGGGCCTTGGCAGGTTAGGCCCAGAAGCAGTGTTATCCTCGGAGATGAGATTCTGTAAGAAGGGTTAAAGAAGTCATCACAGCAAGTATTGCTAAGAGCTCACCTGGCCCTGTGTTATGGAAGATTCAAAACAAACAGTCAGGTAAGAGTCTAGAATCTTAGGGGAGAAATTGAGTAGGTACCTTTAGAAAAAACATCATAAGTCAAGACTTCTGTCTTAGCTCTAGTGCTGAACTCTAGGAATGGGGATTGGTGGATATTTCTTAAATATGTGAGGAGAGGGCTGGATAATTCACTTAAGTCCACATGGAGTCTGCACAAACACATTTCGAGGTGGGTATTAATCGAGTAGTAATCTCTGAGCCTGCATGGATGTGGATTCAAATACAGATAAGGCCTGTCCAGCTCTTTCAACCATATTCAAGGGGTTGAGTTGAAGAAATTAAATATCAGTGGGAGGCAGGGCACTAGGCCATAAAAAGTGCAGTCGTTCCCTGGTATCCATGGGAGGAGTTCCAGGATCCCCAGGACACCAAAATCCAGGGGTGCTCAAGTCCCTTACATGAAATGGTGTAGTATTTGCATAAAACATATGCATATTCTCTTGAATACTTTAAATCATCTCTAGCTTACTTATAATACCTAAGACAATGTAAATGCTATATAGATAGTTATTATACTGTATTGTTTAGGGACAAAAAAAATCTTGTGCATGTTCAGAATAGATGAAACCATCCATTTTCCCCCCTATATATATTTCTTTTTGCCACAGTGATTCAGCTTTTATTTTATTTTTAAATTTCAGAATATAATGGGGGTGCAAACATTTGGTTACATAAATTGCTTTTGTACTGTTTGAGTCGAAGTTACAAGTGTGCCCATCACCCACATAGTGTGCATTTTACCTGTTAGTTGTGAATTTACCCATCCTTTCCTCCCCCACCCATCTGCTTGATTTCTGATATTCCCCAATATTTTTGATCCTTGGTTGGTTGAATCTGTAGATGTGGAACCCACTGATAGGAAAGGCTGGCTGTAATTCAAAATGTCCAAAATAACATCTGAAACAAGATTTTCATTTATAATTCCATAATTTTTAGGACCAGTTTATTAAAGTTCAGTTTTTGGTTTCAGCACTGGCGGGTGGATGGGATTCGTGCTCTTTGCGCTGCGGGTCTGCATGAGACCACCAAGGAGCAGGGGCGAAAGGACAGGTGGCGGGAGGCTTGGGCAGCTGGGCATTGAGGGCAGCGTGGGTTTGGAGAGCAGGGGAGGTGAGTGGCCACAGGCAGGAGTAACGAAGCTGGACCGGGGTGGTATAGTAGCTGCACCTTGCTCTTCCCTCTGGCTCTCCGGGACTCACATCCTTGGACTTTGTGTTCCCTGGACACGCAGCGACTTCTCTGGTCTGACAAAGAATCTATCATGGGTCCAGACCCAGCGGCCACCTGGGCCATCACCGAGCAGCAGGGCAGTGAGGAAAGGGGCTGGGGCAGGGTGGGGAGAGGTGGGCCCACTGGGAAGTCAGCCTTCATGGCCTCCCCCAAAGTTCATTCCTACATGAGGAAAGGACATGTGATCTGGTTCCTGCCAATGGGATGTGAGGTAGGGCTTTCTAAAGCCTTCTGGAAAAGGAGGTCCCTCACTTGTCTTGGAAAACTACTGGAAGCCACCGAGGTCTCTCTTGATCGTCATTCCTAGGAGGCATTTAGAATGTCTGTGTGGGAACCAGCCTCTCCCTTGTAACGGAAGAGAAACGAAGAACCAGTGGTTTTGATGCCACCACTGAGCTGCTGAATTAACCGCTTTTGAGATCTACCCTCCCTGTGGCCATCCGGTTATAAAGCCAAATAATTTCTTGTTCCTTCAGTTTTAATTCAGTTTGAATTCTGTCTTTACCTATTTACAGCCCCAAGGATACTAACATCGTCATCCTGTTCAATAGGTCTGTGGTTTTTTGTGTTCCATACCTGCAGTACTCAGCACCCTTCCTATCTGTGCCGTGAGTAAGGCACAGAAGAGCAAATGGCAGTTTACTCTCTTCCATTCCCTACCAAGAACTTGGTGCAGGACTAGACATAACCTAAGTGAACAGCCACAGGGGAGCACAAGATCTTCCAATTACTATATGCCCTCCCTAGGAACAACAGGAAAAGGCAATTAAAATCTGTCTGTATTTGGGAAAAAAGGAGGAATACAAGAGGAATAGTTATATTTTTAATGGTATTATTGAAGGTTTTACAAATAGTAGATTAAAATGTTAACAGCCTTGACTTTTACATTTCCACCAGTAATTCCTGAAGCAGTATTAAAGCCTCTAAATCAAAAGTAGGTTTAATTTTGTAGATGAATTGTATATGTATATGTGTTTGTGTATATGGATAGAAGGCTAAAAAGCTAGAGACAGAGAGATACAGTGTTTCCCCGAAAATAAGACCTACCCATAAAATAAGCCCTAGCAGGATTTCTAAGCATTTGCGCAATAGAAGCCCTACCCCGAAAATAAGACCTAGTGATGGGCGTGGCTACGCAGCCTATCTGCACAACCCATGCATTTCATCGCGGAGCGGTAAAGAAGTCGAGCAGCCCTTTTCATCTGCCCCATGAGAGCTCTATTGCTCGACATGAGAGATTGGGGCCAATGGTTCTAAAGAAAATAGAGTCGCAAGAAATTCAGGATGGAATTCGGGGTTTGGAGAGTTATGATGATGTTCCAGAAGAAGACGACTTAACTGTATTTGAATAAATGTAGATTGTTGTACCGTACTTAAAAAAATAACACATCCCCTGAAAATAAGCCCTAGGGTGTCTTCTTGAGGAAAAATAAATATAAGGCCCTGTCTTATTTTTGGGGAAACACAGTAAATAGATTTAGATGTCATCTCATAAAAATTGATGCAGTTGAAATCAGTACATTTGCAAACCATAAAGATTTGGGAATATCTAACAATGACTTGAAAATTAGCTTGTTGCATGGTTAATTTCATAAAATCTTTTGCCTTCCTATAGCCTTCCCATTAAATATATTAATTGATAGAATAAGAAGCAGAATTGGAAGCTATCAAAGCTGCACATAGTCATTCTTCCTAGTGTAAAGACTATTTCTCCAGTGGATAATTCAGGTCAACATAGCAATAGGCACGTGTCTTTGTAAAAATAAAATTAGGTTTTCTTGTTACTGCTCCTACAAATGGGGAGACCATATTGTATTTCATTTTCTTCATCAGAGAGTTCAGGAGTAGGTAGCTGCATTAGTTATCCTGAAAAATGCCAACGAGCAGCGTTTTTTAAAAATTGTAAATGCTTCTGAAAGAGCAGGTGAACACGTTAAAGACAGCGGGTGCTGACCTAGGGAGGCGGCGCCTCCAGACTGCATTGTAATTCTTTTTGCAATTTGTTGCTGTTGCAGCTTCTGACTCCCTGCTAAGCTGAGCAGAAGTATGAGATGAATCGATCTCGGCGGTAATTTCAGCCACAGAGCTTAGTGTGCAAGTGACAGAATTGTGTAGGTGGACAGGCCCACTGCGAATACAGAAAAGAAAACTGGCAAGAGCCTGTCCGACTCGCAGGGAAGACAGAGTCTCCTGAAGCTAACACAGCCTGCAGGATTTGGGTATTCGCTCCACTATTAGCACAAACCAATCCTGCTAGATCTTGCGTGCGGAACGATGTAGACCCTTTGTAGACAAGGGGAAGTAAAATCAAACGTCAATGCCACAGGCACCGTGGTTGGTACCTGTGCCCAGTGAGCTCTCTCTCCTCAGTAACTCTTACTCCAGACTTACAGCAAAGTCAAAAATGGAAATTTTTCCATGGATGCTGACTTTTATCAAAAGTGTGTTTAAAAAGAGCTTCACACTTTTCTTTTTAATTTCTTATTCCATACAACACAAAGAATAGCTATGTTCAATTCTGATAGAGTTTATTTCCATTTCCACCGCAGGAACCCTTACAATTTGGAATGATTGCATAATCGTAAATCCCTGAAGTGTGCTTTGATCCAAAATTCAGTCAAAGCGAGAAAGCTCTCTGTGCGTATGGCCTTTCTGTCAGTCCCTTCTTCTATACACATTGCTCAGGAAATGAGATGAGAACAAGAGATATATCATCTACTGCATCAAGGATGTGGGTGATCCAAGGTGACGTGGAGTTGATGCCATTTCTCTGTCAGATACAAAAATGGATTTTACATTAAAAGCAGAGGTGCCACGGGAACTTGCCAGTGATTATTCCGTCTTGATTTCACCTGAGAATAGGTCATTCTTGCATTCTCTTTTGTATATTTTCCTGAAAGATGGAAACCTGCTTTTAGCTTTTAATAGTAAATACAAATTGTTTGGCTTTGTAGCTTATGAAACTATAATAAAACAAGGCATTTAGGGGAAATGGAAAAATATGAGGTTAAGATTTTTTGTGGGTGATCAGATCCTAGAGGCAGAGAGAAATCTGAGATTGAGACAGAGGAATATACCCTGGAAATACGTTTTGATTGCTTCCGTTACCTTAGGACCAACGTGCCTTGAAATAGAGGGGCCCTTTGAATTCTTAAACCTGTTTGCACGGGTCATGGGGAGAGTAGACCCACTTCATGTAAATCTCTAGTCAGCACTTGGAATGTCCACTCCCTGCCGGATGTCCTTATCCCCCTGGTCTTGCCAGTGCTGGTGCTGTTCGCGGGACTTTGCTTAGTGTCCAAAATTCCACATATACTGTAGTATCCTTCAGTCTGGAATACTGCCTCCAAACAGATTTCATCAGTTCTAAAATTTTGTAAAGGAATTCCAGTCTCCTTCCTCTTAATTCCTCAACCTCATTTTAGAACCTGGATATACAATATTTCCTAACCTACTCTAAGCACATCTAGTCCCTTGAAAGACCCACCAATGGTTCCCCAATTAATACAAGGATGGCAGATACAAGACTGTCCCCATAGCTCTCAAACACCCTTGCATCCTAAAATGTGCTGCAATCATTGCTTCCTCTGATGCAGCCCTTTCCAGATCCTGTCACATGAATCAAGACATCTTTCCATGGCCCCCAGCGGTCCGTCATAGCATGCTTATGCTTTATGGCTCTTGTTCGCGTGTCTCGGTCCTCCTAGATACTGAACCTCCCTAGGGCAGATGCCATTTATTTTCATCACAGTATCTCTAGGACATGGCACAGGGTCAGGCACGTATGCAGTTTTTTATTCTCAAGTGCTTGAATGTCGTTTGTGGGTTGCATGGTCCTCAGCCTGAACGGAGAACAGTGGCACACCGCCCGCCAGCCCTCTGGTGTCTGGGAGAACTCCTGAATAATGGAAATGGGTAGTAAATCTCTTCTTTTGAGATGGATTATACCTAAATGATCTCCCTCCCAACCTAAAAGATCTTCTTATGGTTTTTCATAAATTAACTATATCTTAGTTAGAACTAAACAATTAAAAAAAAAACCCTAAAAATTTTTTTCTTTTTCTTTTTTTATTTTTTTTTATTTTTAACTACTTAGTCTTGAAACCACTGGTGAGGCAGAACAAGGTAGGAGTCGGTGTTGGCAGTGAGCCAGTGGGCTATGCCAGAGCACATTGTCAGAATCTCAGCAGGGTGGGGGCATCCTAGTGAGGGCCAAGGGGTGTCCAAGTCCTAGGGGACAAGGAGGGCTTTTATGCAGGGAGGAGCAGGTGGAGGGTGATGGGGGAGATTTATTGCACATGAGGGGATGGATCAATTAAATAAATATATTAAAAATAAGAAAAGCTGGGCTTCTTATTGGAGAAGGAAGTCACCAATATGGAGTTACAGACATGGGAAGGGAAATGGCTAGAATGAACCCTGCAATGTTTGACTGATGTTAGAGGTATTTATACAAACAAATAATTATATATATGTTAAATTATTATATATTAAAATATTCAGCTTATACGTATGTATGATAGATATGGGCATACTGTGCATGTGCACACACAGAACCTCCCTGGCTCTGTCCACTGAGAGGACCTGGGATACTCCTATTGCAGTGAGCACCCCGAGTGCCCAAATTTGGCTTCTGAATGCTGTTCTCCACTAAAATGAGTTAGAACTTCTTGGAGAAATAGCTGATTCCATGACTGGAGAAGAGAAAGTAAATAAAGGTGAGAATGGAACCTCTTATTCCAGCAATAAGAAGGTGCTCAAAGAATGATGGGGACAAGTCAGTGGGACACAAAGGCCAGATTAAAGGACCTCCTGCAGGGCACATCAGAGGCAGTTTGAGGGTCAAAGTAGATAGTGACAGTAACAGTCATTGAATAAAATAGAAAGTCACAAGTCCATACCGATATAAGTAGATAGATAAATAGATTAAAATTTTGAAGAGGAATGAGATATTTCCATAGTTTTAAAGTATCTCCCTACAAAATACTTACTCATTGCAAAGGAGGAAAGAATAAGTTCACATGGAGAAACCGGGAAGATACCATCTTAGCCACGTGGTCAGAGTGAACATCTCTAGTAACAGAAGAAATCAAAATCACCTGGTGGCACCTGGTGGAATGTAAGGAGAAGGACATAGGGCCATGCCTCGGGCATCGCTGCCAAAAATGTATCACTGAGATGTGATCACAGGGAACATCAGACAAATCCAGATAGAAAGATATTCCACAAAATATAATAGTTATCCTACAATCTTCAAAAGAATCAAAGTCATGAACATCAAGGAAAGACTAAAAAACTGTCTCAGTCAAACATACATAAAGGTTAATGACAACTAAACACAACTAAACACAAAAAATAGAGTTTCTCTGGCTTTAAAAAAGTTTTTGAGGAAATTGGTAAAACTTGAATGGAGTGAAAGAGATTAGATGTTGGTGATGTATCACTGTTAGTTCCCTGATATGATAGTTGAATTATGGTTACGTGGGAGACTACCCTCGTTTGCAGAAAATACCCACTAAAGCATTAGGATGGCAAGTTACTCTCGAACGGCTCAGGGAAAAAAGTTTTTTGTAGTGTATTGTGAATGTTCTGTAAGTTTTGGCTTGTTTAAAAAGATGGAAAATTTAAGTATATAAAAATGCTTTTGTATCTATTATGTCTTTGGATTTTTGCAACAGCTCTTTTGGAAGGAAATAGTATCATTACCATTTGAGACATTAGAGAAAAGATTGATGAAGAAGTTAGTGAAGTGACACATTTAAGGCAAAGTCAGAACTTTATCCTGAGTCTCATAACTCCATATCCGCTACATATAACTCCGTATCTTTTACTTTTAATTTCATATTATTTATTCTCTTTTCTAGGGATACTCCCAAGGACCAGGCTAGGACAGGATACCAAAGAGTAGTCACTGTAGAGTAATGGCTCTCAAACTTTACTGTGCTTATGAATCGCGCAGGGAACCTGCTTAAAATGCATATTTATAGTCTCACTGTTAGAGATTCTGATTCAGTAGGCTTGAAGTAAGAACCAGAAAATCTGTTTTTTAACAAGCAATCCAAGTGATTCTGGCATAGGTCATCCATGGGCCAGACTTTGAGGAACATTGAACTTGATTAATGGTCCTCAGTGGTTACTGCAATAAATTTAAATCAAATACCATGCATAAGATGTCATGATGGAGCTACACGCAGTGCAGAAATAGGAGGTGAGTTACACCTCCCAACTAACTGCAATACAGTCCTCATTTAATTTTAAAGACAAAAAATTAACAATCTTTAATGAAGTCATAGCACTCAGGCATTCTGCGACTTTAAGCAGACATGTCTTGCTTAGTAGACAAAGGAGTTCTGCAGGAGACAGAAGAGTTAGGAGCTTAGAGTCAGAGAAATCGCCTGTGAAAATCATCTTAGAAATATTTTTCTCCACCATTGAAAATCCATTTTGTTCACCCCCTTTAGAAGTGAGAGCAGTGATTATTCAGGGCCTTTTGCCCTTCTCCTCAATGTCAGCGACAGTATTTCCCCTTTAAAGTCTTTGCATGCAGTAGGAGGTGGTCTCTCAAAGGAAGTATTGGCTGCTGAAGACATTGCCAGGAAGAAGGAAGATGGTTATTACCAAAGAAAATCAGCCTGAAATGTTTTAAAAATTTGCAAACTGTCTGGGAGCTCTTCCAATATGCTTATTTTTAAATTAAGCACAGCAAGAAGGAAATAAGCTTCAAGAAAAGAAAAAGTCCCCCAAAACATCTATAGTATTTACTGAAGGAAACACTTTTTTGTTGAGAGAGAGAGGAGGGGAGAATGAGGTTTGGTGGGGAAGCCGCAGCAGCATCTTTGCTCTTAGCATCTTAATATTTTGAGACCATGAAACCGTTTTCTGGTTTAGCGATGGTCCCAGGTGGAATCTCACCTGCATCCATTGCTGGGAGTTGAGCGTGACCGTGTACGTGTGCAGAACTGGCGGGCTGGGCCGTCGGGGCCTGTCTGCACGGTGCGTGGAGGAATAAGTCTGCCCAACAGCACTCATCCTCAGGGAAGGTGGCAAAGACTTAGAGGGAGAAGGAGTGAGCCGATGGCATAGGATCGGTCCAGACCTCTCCCCGCTCCCACACACAGATGTCTAGGTCCTAGGAAGAAAGAAGAATTAAATTCATAACCATTTCACCCTGATTCCTGAAGCCCAGGGGACTGAAAGTGGAGCAGCGTTGCTGTGATTCCCACGAGAACCTTCTTTAAATCTGTGCTCATCTCTTCTTCCTGGCAGCCAAGAAATCCCTCTTCCCCTGAGCAAACAGAACAGTCCTCAATATTCCTGAGTTCAGAGCTCAGGCTCCAGAAGCACCAGTTTATGGCCCTGGCATTTGCCTTGGTTTCCTTTTCTATTAATATGAGGGCCCAGCATCTACTGGGGCTCTGGAACAGGCCATGCCATCTGCAGCAAGGAGTTACAAACATGCCCCTTTGAAAACAGCTCCTCATGTGCTACTGGACGCTTGCTAGTAAAGACAGAATGCTTAATTGTGGGGCACCAAGGGATTGTGCACCAGAAATGGCCTGTCACAAGCTGGGTTCGGTCAGATCCACCTAGTCGCCAAGTCCGATGGGCCCAGCAGCAGTTCAGCATAAGCCGGAAATGGTTTGTCCCAGGAGGAGCTGGCGCGGTGTGGGGAGGCATGAGGAAGCTGCATGGACAGGGACCCCAGACACCCACGCCACCCAGTGTGATTGCACTCTCTCCTCCTTCAGTGGCGTCCTCTGGCCATATGAAGGGACCCCACATGATAAGCTGAAGGAGAAGAAAGTCAGAACTTGGCGTGCAGGTGGGTTGGTTTGGCACTGGGCGCAAGCTGCAGAGAGAGGCAGCTGCATTATAACCGCATTTGGGGGTGGCCTTGACAGGCATTGCTGGGGACAGTCTTCCCAGCAGGTGAAGTGTTGAGCCTGCCCGGTCATCCACTTGGGTGGAAGGAGAAGTGGCCCAAGGTGAAGATACAGACGTGTCCCTTGGCCAGTGGCAGGTGGCCTGGGCAGATGGTTCCCCACTGGGGTACATTGTTTCTCATCCCCACAACTTTGGGGAATCTTGGCCTCCGAATGGTGCACATTCATTCTAGGAGACTCAGAAAGGGTCTCAGTGAGCTTCAAACTGTGGTTGCTGGTTGGGTATTTTGAACTCTTTAGGCCCAGGAACCGGCAGACAAGAAGAGGGGTCACTGCCTTAGCAGGGGTAGGTGGCCCTGACCAGCAGAAGACAGGATGGGTGTTGTGTAAGGCCAGGCAGGGGAAACGTGCAGCTCCAGGGTGAGTGCTCCACAGGTGTGGAGCTCCGATGATCCGCCTGGGCACCTCTGGGTACTTCCCTGTCCAGATGTGACTGTGATCGACAAGGATGGCCACCTTGGCCTGAAATATGAATGGTCACCAGGGACTCAGACCCCTCACGTGAGGGTTTGGATCATATCAGGTGTCAGAGTTTCTAGGGCTGCTGTAACGAAGTACCCAAACTGGGAGGCTTAAAACAACAAAAATTCATTCTCTTTAGACATCTGAAATCAAAGTGCCAGCAGGGCCATTGTTCCCTTGGAAACATATTGGGGAGAATCCTTCCTTCCTTCTTCCAGCTTCTGGGAGCTCCTGGACATCCTTGGCTCACAGGTGCATGGCTCCACTCTCTGCCCCTGTCTTCACATGGGCTGTCCGTCCTCTGTGTCCCGACATCTTCTCCTCTTCTCATATGGACACCCATCCTACTGGATTCAGAGCCTACCTTACTCCAGTATGGCATCATCTTAACTAATGACATCTACAAAGACCCTGTTTCTAAATAACGTCACATTTGCAGGTACCTGGAAGTTAGACACAATATCTTTCCGGGGGACACAATTCAATCCACGACACCAGTTAAACCATCAGGACCAGCAGAGGTGATGGCTGAGGAAGAGGGGAATTCGTAGAAGATAGCAAAGGAGAAAGATGGTGAGGACCTGGTGCAACCCCAAGGCCACCTGCAGTGACAAGTGACAAACTTGTTCCATTGACCCTCCTCATTTCTTAGTCTCTTCTCAGAAGGAGAAGCTCAGTGGCACTTCAGAGAATCTGCTCCATGCACGTGTGTGGAGGTGCAATGCGTGGATGCAGCCACCGGGGAGGCGTGCCCTACACGCGGATCTCAGCCACCGGGGAGGCGTGCCCTACACGTGGATCTCAGCCACCGGGGAGGTGTGCCCTACATGCGGATCTCAGCCACCATGGAGGTGTGCCCTACACGCGGATCTCGGCTACCATGGAGGTATGCCCTACACGCGGATCTCAGCCACCATGGAGGTGTGCCCTACACGCGGATCTTGGCCACCACGGAGGCGTGCCCTACACGCGGATCTCGGCCACCATGGAGGCGTGCCCTACACGCGGATCTCGGCCACCATGGAGGTGTGCCCTACACGCAGATCTCAGCCACCGGGGAGGTGCACTGACTGCACACACGGATCTCCCTTCCAGAAAGAATTTGTTCCGGTGCAAGGAGGACAGCCAGCTCACAACATCCAGTTGTCAGCACCTTCAGAATCCACTTCAGCTTTCAAAGCGAGACCATGCTCTGCCTAAGGTCCCCTCAGGCAAATGCTGGCCCAGTGGTGAGAGGAGGAGAGGCTTGCCATTTCTGCCCAGTGTCTCCAGTGGGCAGCTTTTGCTCTGAAGCTTCCCGTTGGGTTGGCAGAGATGTTGTCACATCTGCGCCACGGTTTGAGATGATCCTTAACCTTTCTTCTTCTCTCTTGACCTTTCATAGGCATTCTCCCCTCACCCCAACCCCCCCATAAACCTCTGGCACCCCTACCTCCATCTCAGCATGTGCTTCTTGAAGGACACAAGTGATACAGTGTGTCAGGTGAGAAGGATGGGCTAGCACTGGGAAGGAGCTGCCCAGTTTACATGTGGCTCCTCCTTTCCCTCCCAGCTCTCCTCTGCAGACCATACAAACCCTTCCACCAAGTCCGTCCATTTGCTCTGCCCTCTTTCCCTCTCTTCTGATGCTCTGTGTGTGATATTCTCTGGCCTTGTGACATAGAAAGATGCACCACCAGATACAACTATTTAGTTGAAGTTGACCACTGAAAGGAGAGTAGGTAGAAATCTGTGTGATGTGAATAGGAAGTCCAAACATTCCCCAAGCATTTATTGAAATTTATTGCTTGGCCAACCCATTCCTTGGGGAGCTATTCCAGTTAAGAATTTCCTTTCCTTGGATACAGATATGCCTAGAAGGAATACAGAATCACGCTTCTGTTATCAGTAATGTATACTCAGTGTGCATATGAGTTCAATCCAGAAGTGAAAGCTTAGAGCCATAAAGCAGATCTTGTAGCAGACAGGATATGCTGACACTTTGGTGACTGCTACTGTTTTAGATGGGTGGGATCTAAAAATAGTTAATTTGAATACCATCCTGCTACTGCTGTTTGTTGGATGTGTTGATTGCTACTTAGTAACTAAACGGTACCGAGTCTGATGACCCCATGAACATCCTGCAGACATTCACTGTTGGTGAGATGGACAGTCCTAACGTTCTGTCAGTCCTACCCATTGTCTACTCAGCTGTCACTCATTAGATCCCTGCTCTGTGTGAGATCTGCTAAGAAGAAGAAAATACGTTGTGAGAACAACAAAAATTAAATCGCTGTAAAGATAATAGGTAGTGCAAATTCCAGTGATAATATGACAACCGAATTGTATAATTTTTTTAAAGTTTATTTATTTTTTGTATACAAAAAAGTTGCATAATTTTTTAAAAGTTTATTTTTTGCAGAGGTGGGGTCTCAGTATGTTGCCCAGGCTTGTCTTCAACTCCTGGGCTCAAATGAGCCTCCCACCTCAGCCTCCTGAGTAGCTGGGGTGAGCCACTGTGCCCGGCCTCTATCATTTCTGATTCTTTAGTTGGGAGGGACTTAGAAGCTGAGAGAACCCTAAGGTTCCGTGAGGAAAGGGCCTTTATAGTTGGAAGGGATAAGGGAGTTTGAAACCCACTCACTTCGGGAGTAATTGTAGTGATTAGCATCACCCAAAATCCAAAAGGATGCAGGGTGGGGGTTCAATCATATACCCAAATAATTCATTAGGTAGGCCTCCGTGATGCATCATGTCAGGTGATGGTGGACGATCATTAGGTTACCTGCGTGGTGGCCCTAGTTATAGCTGCCATGCTGGCTACATTCTTACTGTTAAGAAAGAGGCACGGTGTTTGCATGACTCTTTAGGTTGTGGAGGTGGCATACCCACTCTGGAGAGTACTGCCCTGGCCCATTTGCTGGCTGAACGGGAAGGCCGACAGAACAGGAGGGCTGGGCAGAAAGTTCAGGCTGGGGTGCAAGCCCGCCCCGCCACTCAAGCCACTCAACCTAGTGGGTATGGGTGTTCCAAAGTCTCATGAGCACAGGAGAGGAGTTGTAGCGCTGGACTCCAGGGTTCTGCGGCAAGGCCTTGTCTTGTGCAGCAGCGAGCGACTTCCTATTGGAGAAACAGCTCTCAAGTGTAAATCTGGTGTGGGGTTGCTATGGCTCTGCCCTTTGAGTCACCTGCTTCGATGAGTACCTGAGCCAGAGATAAACATGCATGCAAGTCAACATGCTGTTTATCAAACACAGGGGAAATAGATGCTGGGCAGGCCGAACATCCAGTGTTCACTACAAGCAGCCCTGGGAGTCTGCTGTAGCCTTAAGAAGGTAAATTAATAACAAATCATAATGCCTGGGGGAATGCTCATTTTATGTAAGTAAAACTGCTTTCAAGCAGAAGCTTTTGACTTCTAATCAGTTTGCTAATTATAATTATTTTCATTAAAGCAGGTGTTCAAAAGCTTTGCACTTGGCAATGCATCGTTAGTGGTCTGAGTTATTGTATGTGGCTGGAGCTTTTTAAGTTGAATTTCTTGATGAGCATTCTATCAATAATTTGAAGCAATTAGGGACAAGTTCCACCTTGGCGTGGTTTTGCTGTAGCACCATTACTTTCCATTCTTTTCTGTGCACACGAAGCTGCCCAGTGGTGACCTTGGGAAGCTGCGCTGGGCGTGAATCGCAGGGAGGGCCCTTCGTAGCTTGCTCTTAGGGGATTTAAAATCTCTCATTCACCGTTTACTCATGAGTAAAGTAGGGGTGGTCCCTAACGCCTGAGACACTGTGAAGGTTTGATGAGAGTGGGAAGCGCCGGCCCTGTGCCCAGAGTGTGGCGGTAACTTAATCTTATTGACTGGCCTGAACCCAAATGCTGTGGGATCGACATGGGAGAACTGAGTGAGGCTTGTGCTGTTCCGGGACCGTCCACTTCTAGGATATCAAGACCTGGACAAATGTGACTCTTGATCTAAGATGAACACAGAGTATTTGTGAGTACAATGTACCAGGGGAAGCGTCCTCCTACCTAAAACGTAGGACAAATTGCAGAAAAAGAATTCAGCTGTTCATTAGGCTTGGGTTTGATCCTAGCCATTTGTACACTGGGCATTGTCTCTGCCTTCGTATTTAGCCAGGAAAAGGAGACGGTGACTCTTCAGGAGGCTGAGGCTTCTTCATGCCACCATCGTCTCCATGTCAAGACTTGACAATAACAAGTAAAGCGAATGCAGCCGGGAGGGTGCATGGACGCCTCACCTGCTGGGTGGGCAATTGCTCCCTTCCATGTGGCGCCCTCAGCCTTTCAGGGAATAGTAGGCTCAGATAAGTCTCCAGCTTGCTGAGTATTTTCAGAATTACTCTCCAAGAATCCAGCCCAAGCTCTTAATGAGAAAGGTTAACTACAGACTGTGAGGCACATGCCCACGTTCTCATGGGGGCCCCGGGCACCATGCTCACCAGGCTGTTGCAACTTGCCTAAGTTCCCTCAGCTAGTCATGGGCAGAACTCGGACTTGACCTCTGGCCTGACTTCAACCCTATCCCCATCCACAGTTACCTCACCATAGCAACGTGCTCTGAGGGACAGTGCTTAGTTCTCCCCTGGCCTATACGCTCTGAATGCAAAACAGCGCGAAGTGGGAAGCCCCTAAAATATGACTCTTCACCTTCCTAGTCTACAGCATTCGCGCTTTCCATTACACTTTTAAAAGTTTTTGTTTCTTAACAAAGGCACACGTACCTTTTATAGAGTCAAATGATTTTATAAGGCATATTACAAAATAGAATTGCCCCTTCCTCCAATGTTCTGCTCCCCAGACGCAATCACTTTGAGCTTTTCTAGATAATTCTATTGGTTTTTATATCTGTAACTCCATATATCATGCTTACATTCCTACTTTCTAAATGTTTAAGTTTTGGGCATTATCTATTGTTTTCCAATTAAGAAAGCTGAGGATTTAGCTGGGTTTTTTTTTTCTACCTCATTTTCCCATTGCTATGTATGCATACATTTGCTGTGTTCCTGTGTTCCCAATATGCTATTAGCATAATTTTAGTTAGATCACATGCTGGTGTTGATGTTACTATGACTATGTAAATCCCATTAGAGCTGGGCTACATGGTGTACTGTGGTTTCTTTTCTTCCTAAGACAGCATGGCTTCTTTTCTTCCTTCCTTCTTCTCTCCTCCCTCCCTCCCTCCCTCCCTTCCTTCCTTTCCTCTCTCTTTCTCCTCCTTCACTCCACCCATCTTCTTCCTCCTCCTCATTCTTCTTCTTTCTTTAGTGTTATACGTACTTATCACTAATCCAATCCCTGATTCTCTCCCTGTCATGTGACTCTCCGGCAGACGTGTTCCCATGCATTGGGCGGTACATCTCTTCCATCTCTCCTAGAGCCTTCCCCAGGTGGGTGCCACCGCCCTGCCCTTGCTGATGTGACAGGGGAAGAATACGATTCAGGGCTCAGGGAGTGGCCAGTGAGCGGCCGTGGCTCTTATCCAAGTCCCTGAAAATACATACACTGAGGCCAGAAGTTAGCCTTGTGTTAAATACGGCTCATTCATTCTGTTTTTGTCCTTCTCTGTGAGCCAGAGGGTCTCTGAGTACCTCAATGTCTGGCATCCTGTCAATCCCACATCCCTACTGGCTTTACTGGCACTTGCTCTTGATTGCTGGTGATATAAATGCTGACCACAAAGTGCCTTCTCAGTCTTCAGAGATGAATTTCGTCACTATTCAGTAATTCGTAAATAGGAAAGAAGATATTTATTTGTCTTTATTTGGTATATTTGTAATCCACATGTATGGCAATTTGATGTAAATCGGAATATTTCATTTCTAACAATGTCTCACTACTTAAACATCCTAAATGCAAGAGGGAAAAGAAGATATTGACATAAGATTATAATAACTTAATAAAACCTTATTACAATGCTTTATTCTATTTAGAAATATTTCACTTGTATTATAATATTCATTTGGTCTTTTGAAAAGCTCTACAAGTTAGATAAGAAGGGGATGGTATTGTTTTTTAGACCCAGAGATATTATTAATAACTGATGCAAATTCTAGTTTATTCAGTGATTAAGATCACACCGCTTACACTTTCCTTACTTTGGTCTCAAAGATTCCCCTAATGCGAATACTGGCCCTAAACCCACTACCTTAAAGGTAGAAGAGAAACTCACAATGCATCACCCCCTCCTTTCGTCTGTCTGTGTCACCCTGCAGGGGTCTGTCGCAAGGGAGACCAGCTTCCGGAGAACGCTGGAACCCTCTTGGCCTGGGGATGGTGAGTCACTGTGGGAGGCTGAGGGCTGAGCTAGAGGGATTTTGTTGCGGGGCGTGTTGGCCGAACATACGCTATTTTTTACTGAGGTGAAATTCATGTAATATAAAGTTGACCACTTTAAGTGTACGGTTCATTGGCATTTAGGGCATTCTCAATGTTGTGTAACCACTACCTCTGTCTAGTTCCAAAACATTTTCATCACCACTAAAAAAATACCCTGTACCCATTCAGCAGCTATACCCTATTCCTTAATCCTGCTAGCCCCCAGCAAATATCAATCTGCTTTCCACCTCTATGATTTATCTACTTTGGATATTTGATATAAATGCCATCATATAATGTATGGTCTTTCATTGCAGCATGTAACAGAACTTCATTCTTTTTTATGGCTGAACAGTATTCCACTGGATGGATATATCATAACTTATTTATCCTTTCATGTGTTGATGGATATTTGGGTTGTTTCCACTGTTTGTGAACAGTGCTGCTATGGTCATGCGTATGGGGTATATACTCAGGAGTGGAATTTCTAGGTCATATGGTGATTTTATATTTAACTTTTTGAGGAGCTGCCAAACTTTTTTCCATGGCAGCTGCACCATTTAAAATTGCCACCAGCAATGTATGAGAGTTCCAGTTTCTCCACATCCTCACCTATACTATTTGCCAATTTTTTTTTTCTGTGATAACCATCCTTGTGGGTATGAAGTGGCATCTCAGGGTGATTTTGATTTGCATTTCCCCAATGACCAATGATGTTGGGGATCTTTTTATGTGGTACTGGCCATTTGTACATCTTCTGAATGTAAACTTTTAACAAAAGGTATTTTGTTGTCATCTAACCATTTTAGGAAACATTCTCAGGCTTTAATAAATTGAAAGAAGCCTCAATAATGTGCTTTCCTCCCTAATGTGTAAGTAGATGGAGGGTAAGGGTGGGTTGGGGTGGTTGGAAGCAAAAGAACTGAGTCTTGATAACCTCCTCTGCTTCAGCCCTGCTCATCTCCCACGGAGCAGGCGGCTTTGAAAATGTTCTGCACTGGGCAGGAAACTCTGGCTTTTCTGAAGTTCATGCATTATTTTCTCTGACTCTTTGGATATCTAGTATCCTTCCAAATAGGGGTGTGCTTAGGACAGAGCTGGGCACAGCTGTGCAGAGTAATGAAGTCAGGGTCCCTTGAGCTGCTGTGATATTGCTTCAATAAAGAGAGCTTCCGAGTTCAGGCTGTGGCATTATGCGACATCCTTTTCATCTCCTCGTGGGAACCTTCAGTGCTATTTGGCTCTTCCTGGGTCTCCGGCTAACAATTTTAGACAAACCGTAAATTTGCTGTGCGGCGGGAGGGCAGTGTGTTCTCAGCCTCAGATAGGTAATAGTTATGAAATCAAAAGTTAGCTACTCTCTTCTTCTTGACAGTCACTTGGAGCATGACATGCCCCCAAGCTACAAAGCTTCCCTGGCTGCCCCGCTCACTGAGTGAAATCCAGCTGGTGTCCTGGAGGCTCTGCGTGGTGGCCCGGGCCTCTCAACAACTCCTGCCACTCAGCCCTGCCCCTGGGCTAGGGTCCCGCTGGCCCACTTTCTGTTTTGAACCTTCCAGGTGTTCTGCCTCGGCCCTGAATATGAGCTGTGAACACACACCTGCGGCCAGCACCGTGCCCTGCTCCTTCTGGGTGCAGAACCCTTTCCTTTGTTCCCCCGTGTCTGGCTCCTTCTCAGGCTCCCGGTCTAGGCTACAGCCCACCTCAGAGAGGCCGTGCCTCTCCCATCGTATCAAAAGTTGGGTGCCTCTTCCCTTTCCTCATGGTCCTATCACCCTGGTTTTTAAATTGCATTTATAACATCTGTAGGTGTAATGCTTGTGACGATTATGTCTTTGTTATTGCTGGTTTTTTCTTCCCCAGTAAAGCAAAATATCCTGAAGGATTTCTACTCTGTTCAGCTCTATCCTCAGCATCTAGAACAGCACTTGCCTGCAGGAGGCTGTCAGTGAGCATATGCTCAAACAATGCATGGTCATGGAAAGCCGTCCAGAAGTAACACACACATGGAGTCTGGCCCCTTTATTTTATGAAACGTATGTAAATGGGAATGAGAGCAGGGCTGTGGTGGGATTCTGTAATGAGGAGATCTTTTTTTTTTTCTCTTTTTTTATTTTTAATTAATTTATTTTTTTATTTTTATTTTTTTTT
>VBSM01000865.1:3896782-3920870 GCA_008086735.1 Cheirogaleus medius | reverse complement strand
CTCGGCCTCCCAGAGTGCTAGGATTACAGGCATGAGCCACCACGCCTGGCCTTTAATTTATTTTTTATTTGTATATATTCATGGGGTACATGTGCAATTTCGCTACATTGATACATTGCACTGTAGTGAAGTCAGGGCTGCAGTGCATCCATCATTGGAGCAATGCACATTGACACTGCACCCTCTAGGCAACCTCCCATCCTCCAGCCCCTCTGAGTCTCCACTGTCCATTGTTTCACACTCTGCTTCCGTGTATACATATTACTCAGCTCCCATCTATAGGTGAGAAAATGTGGTATTTGTCTTTCTGTGTCTGAATTGGTTCATTTAAGATAATGGCCTCCAGTTCCATCCACGTTACTGCAAAAGACACAATTTCATTCTTTTTTATGGCTGGATAGTATTCTGTTGTGTATATATACCACATTTTCTTTATCTAATCCTCTGTTGACGGGCACTTAGGATGATTCCATATCTTTGATATTGTGAATAGTGCTATAATAAACATACGAGTGCAGGTATCTTTTTAATATATTGCTTTCCTTTTCTTTGGGTAGATACCAAGTAGTGGGATTGCTGGATCATATAGTAGCTCTTTTGAGAAATCTCCGTACTGTTTTCCATAGTGGCTCTACTATTTTACAGTGGTGTATAAGCATTTCCTTATCTTCACATCCTTACCAACATCTGTTATTTTTTGTCTTTTTGACAGTAGCCATTCTGATTGGTGTAAGATGATATCTCATTGTGGTTTTAATTTGAATTTCTCTGATGATTAGTAATATTGAAAATTTTTTCAAATGCTTTTTGGCCATTTGTTTGTCTTCTTTTGAAAAATGTCGATTCATGTCCTTAATTCACTTTTTGATGGGGTTGCATTTTTTTGTTGTTGTTGTCATTGAGTTGTCTGAGTTCCTTGTAAATTCTGGATATTAGTCCCCTGTCAGATGTATGGTTTGCAAACATTTTCTCCCATTCCCCGGGTTGTCCATTTACTCTTTTGATTTTTTCTTTTGCTCTGAAAAAGCTTTGTGTTTTAATTAAGTCCCATTTGTCTGTTTTTGTTTTTGTTGCCTGTGCTTTCAAGATTTTAGTCATGAATTCTTTGCCTAGACCAATGTCCAAAAGAGTTTTCTCTATATTTTCTTCTACAATTTTTACAGTTTCAGGTCTTACATTCAAGTCTTTAATCTTTCTTGAGTTGGTTTTTGTATGTGGTGAGAGAGAGAGGTCCGGTTTCATTCTTCTGCATATGGCAATCCAATTTTCCCAGCACCATTTGTTGAAAAGGGTGTCTTTTCCCCAGTGTATGCTCTTGCTGACTTTGTCAAAGGTCAATTGTCTATAAGTATGTGGCTTTATTTCTGGGCTCTATTCTGTTCCATTGATCTATGTGCCTATTTTTATACCAGTCCAAGTTGTTTTGGTTACTATAGTCTGTAGTATAATTTGAAATCAGGCAATGTGATGCCTCCAGATTTGTTCTTTTTGCTCAAGATTGCTTTGGTTATTCAGGCTCTTCTTTGGTTCCATATAAACTTTAGAATTGTTTCTTCTAATGCTGTGAAAACTGCTATTGGTATTTTGATAGGAATTGCATTGAACCTGTAGATTGCTTTGGACAGTATGGTTATTTTAATGATACTGATTCTTTCAATCCCTGAACATGTTATGTTTTTCCATTTGTTTGTGTCATTTACAATTTCTTTCATTGGTGTTTTGTAGTTTTCCTTGTAGAGACCTTTCATCTTTGTAGTAAGGAGATCTTAACCTACCTGTTAGTCTTGGCATCTTATCTGCCTGATACTTGGAGACTTCTGTTACCACAATCCACACCCTATCCTCTGTGGCCCAAGGGAGTCCTGGGCAGGCAGGACTTGTTCTGTGGCTCAGGGATCCTAGCTGTGACTTAAGCTATAGCCTTTCCATTCTAGACTTTGTGCTGATACCTCCTATCTCCCTTGTTCTTTCAGCGGCAGCCTTGGGACTTCACAGCAACTCAAGGAAACTTGCTAGGAAAACTTTGAGGTCCCTACCATAGCACACAGTGGGCACACACAACAACGTTGAAGCAAGTGTATACACTGGCCATGTTATGTTTGTTACATTTTTATAGTTTAATATCCAGGGCTGCTTATAGGAAATTATTTTCCCACACTGTCAGGAGTGGACTCCAACCAGCTTGGGTTGTACATTCCACAGTTTTTCTTGACACCCAGAATTCTGCAGATGCTTCTGTGGGTGCTGTGTGGACAGAGACTAGCACAGTGCCGTCCGAAGTGCTGAAGCCATGTGTGCTTTATGGAGAACGAGGCTGCGAATCTCAGTAGTGTTTTTGAGTTGTTTATCCCTTGAAACACATCAAAAACCCTACAGTAGCCTCTGGGATTTACTTTTGATGTTAGCATATGGCTGGCACAAATTTCACAGCCATCAAATTTTTTTTTTTTGGCAGTGTAGATGTATGTAATGTGTGAAACTCAATTTATTCAATTAGTTTATAAAACTTTTCTTTTGGTCTTCATGATGCCAAATACCTGTTTTACTGAATATTTAACTTTTCAAGTGATTGCTTTCGGGTCATGGAGAGACCTTGAGTGTGTATATTAATCTTTATTTTAGTAAGGGAGAGTTAAACATTATAGCTGACTATAGTAATTGTTGAGTGCATCAAATAAAATGCATACATTTGTGAAGAAATAGATGAAGGAAAGATTTCTAACACAGCCACTCACTGTATGGATGTGAGAAAGCTACTCAGTTTTGTCTCAGTATTTTATCTGTCCACTGGGCCAATTTCTGTCTTATCAACTTGCAAGATGTTTGTGACATTTTTTGCTAGACAAAATCCCGAGAGAGTAAGCACCTAGTTTGTGGCCACACAGCTGCTTAGTGGCAGAGCCAGCACTCAGCTGAGGTCTGTCCAGGTGTGAGCTCACTGCTGCTCACACCAGCACGTGGCAGTGCCCTACACATCCCATGCTCAGGGGGAATGTTGTTTGGCTTCGCCTAATGGTCAGAAGAGAAAACCAGGTGACTTAGCCTGACCCCGGATAGCAGAGCCTGAGGCCAGGTTTACTCTCCAGGTGGCTGGGCGATGCTCTCCCAGGGTGGAGAAGGGCAGCGAAGGGGCGGGAAGTCCAGGTCCCATGTGACTACATGGGCCCTGCTTTGTTTGTTCAGAGCTGCTTAGAGACACAATTGGTCACTGTACTGGTGACCTTGCTTGACCACCTGGAATGGCTTGGGACAGGCTTTTCAGACAATCCATGCTTTGGAACAGTCCATTTGAGAGAAGGAGGCAGAGCAAGGTTTTCTGCCCTGTCTCCCCTCGGCCTCATGGAGATTTACCTGCCCTGCCTCCTGGGCGTCAGCTGCTCCTGCAGCTGCTACTAGAAGGGCAGATCCTGTGATGTAGTGTTTCACCCAAATTGTGGAAGTGGAAGGTGGCCAGAGACTCTGAGTGTGCTGCTGGTGGCTGGTGGATGTGCTGGTTCTGATCCAAGCCCTGGCCTCTCCGAGGAGGGTTGTGCAGGAAGGAGGGATGAGGCTCGAGATGCACAGGCCCTCAGCCATCGGGCCAGGGCATCAGCTAAGGGAGATAAGCAGCTAAGGATCAGGGAGGCGGGGAGGCCAAGGGAATCTGAGCAGCTGCACGGGGCTAAGATTTCACACTAGTGAAGGGATGGCATTTGCATTTCTGAGTGTTAGACACTCAGATGGCATCTAAGTGTTAGACATGTTAGACTCATGTCCTGATGCTGCCTGATAAGATTTAGACCAGCAAGTGAAAAATCCCATACTCACGGCAGCCTGGAGAGCTCTAGCTTTCTCAAGTCTCAAGAGCCTGGTGCCTGTACCTGAAAGTAACTTTAGGTTTAAAAAAAAGGTCTTCTGGCACTTTGAGGGATAGGAAAGGAGCCGCCAATGTCAAATGCAGTCTATGTCTGGGTCATATGCATACTCAGAGTCACACGATATGTGAGAACTTTGGGCAAAAGTGTGCCCTTTATCAAACAGCTTTCTCACTCGCCCTCCGGGTTGCCAAAAATACCACCCCGGTAGGCAGAGTCAAGGCAAGTGTGGTGTCCAGAGCAGGTGTCGTGGCCAGTCTTCTACCTTTACTTGTTTTAGAGATGCACTATCTTACGATTGAAGCGCTGTGCTAGACACTAGACTTGGGAAGGAAGATAAGGGGGCATGATGTGTGGTCCTTGTTTCTGTGAAATCTGTACCTGGTTAGCAGCAGTGCTGGTGACCTGCCAGGGTAGCTTTGGCCTCCAGCAGTCTGTGTGGGTTAGATCAGGAATGTTTGATGGGATAATAGGATGGGCACTCAGGAATAGGGCTGTAGATTAGTCTCTAACAGATAGGGGACAGCAGAGAGGGGTTTGGCACCTGGGGTGGGGAAACGGTCTGCAGGAAGATTGAGGCATAAACAACCATCTCTTATGTCCAGGTGTTGTTGTGGGCTCTTCGATTATGGGTCCTAGACTTTCTGCCTTTTTATTTCTTATTTCCAAGCAGACAAGGTAGATTTTTTTGTAGTGGGAAGAATTTGGCATGTGGTGCCAGAGATGTTGGTTTGAGCTCTGGCTTCGCCCTTGCTATGTTCTGCATTCTCGGTCTTGTCACCTAACCACGTTGAGTCTCTCCCTTCCATCATAGAGTTGTAAGAAATGAGGGGATGTATGTGAGGGTATTTATCAAAATATTATTATTGGTTTTGTTAATGGAATTTTCCTCTTATTGCCCAAACTTTTCATTTTGTTTCACTGGCCTGTTTGTATACCAGTGGCACATGTGTTTAATACAGAGAGCTTATGTCATAATTTCTGATGTGGCTGGCCACACTCTGTCACCTCTAGAGTTTTCCTGGCTGTTCTATGTAAAATTTAGAATTAACATCCTTAAATATAGATAAAAACTTATGGATATTTTATTGGAAGAACATTCCTTGACTCGGGAAAAGTTGACATATTTGATGTTGATTCCTGCTGTTCAAGATCAGAGGATGTCTCTGCATTTCCTCAGGTTTCCTTCTGTGCTTTTCAGGAGTATATTCTACTTCTCTCATAGGCATTGCAACTTTTTAAAAGCTTATTCCTAGGTATTTTATGTCTTTAATTGCTATTGTAAAGAGTATCTTTCTCCATCTTATTTTGTAATTGGTTATTATTAGTCTATGTAAGAGCTACTGATTTTCATTATTCATTTTATATCCTGCTCCTTTACTGAAGTCTCTTATCTATATTTTTTCTTATTTTTTATTTTCCAGATATTCTAGCATATTATTTGCAAGTAGAATTTACCTTTCTTGTACAGTTTTTGTGCTTCAAATATTTTCTTTTCATCTTAACCAATATATCCAATACAAAGTTAAATGTTAAATAGTAGGGGAGATAGTGAGCATCTTCCTCCCCCCCCATTGTTAAAGAAAATGTGTCTACTGTTTCTGCATTAAGTAAGATGCTGGCTTTTGGATTGAGGTGCATATATATTACCATGTGACGGAGGTATCTATTGATTCCATTTTATTAAGTGTATTTACCAGGAGTGAATGCTGCCTTTGTGGTTTATTTTGTATTTGACATTTTCTATACCTATTAAAACAATCATATAATATATTTCTTCTTGGATCTTTTAAAAAGGAGAACCATACTTAAAGGTTTCTCATTATAGAAACATCCTTGCTTTCTGGAATATATCCTATGTGGTCATGATTTATTAATTCTAGGAATGTTATTGACTTTTTTGCCACTATTTAAGATCTTTACATTGATAGTAATAGGTGAGACTGTTCTGTAGAATTTTGTTTTGACTCAGTCTTTATTGGTACATGTAATACTTAAGGGATTTGTGAGTTTTCTTCCTTTTTCTTTTGTTTTCTGAAACAACTAATTAATAATAGGCATTAGGATAATATAGGTTTGTAGGCTTCTCTGTGAAATCATATGGGCCTGGTGTTTTTGGGTAGGTAAATTTTAAATAATTTTTCTATTTCTTTTCTGAAAATGGATATTAATTTTTTTCTAAATGTCATATGTCTCTTTGGGTCCTCCATTCTCCCATTATTGCTTTCTCTTGTGTTAAATATATATTTTCTAGTGTAGAATTTTAATTGTCTTATTTCCTTTTCTATATGTTTTTTGAGGCATTTTCTTAGTGATGCTCTGGGGATTACCATTAACCTTTTAATTTATAACAACCGGTTCAGATTAATGCCAATTTAACTTCAATAGTACATAAAACTTTGCTCCTACATAGCTCCAGCCCACTTTTATATTATTGTTTTCACAAATTATATCTTTATATATTGTGTGCCTATCAACTTAGATTTATAATTATTGCATTATGCAGTTGTATTTTAAAACAAATAGAAAAAGAGGAATTGCAAACAAGAAATACATTAATACTGACTTTTATATTTATTTACGTAGTTAATTTTACTGGTGCCTTTTATTTCTTGTCATAGATCCAAGTTGCTGGGAGTGTCCTTTTCTTTCAGCCTGAGGGACCCTCAGTAGTATTTCTCACAGGGCTGGTCTGATTGCAACAAACTCTCTTAGTTTCCTTTTCTGAGAATGTCTTCATTTGTCCTCCATTTTTAAAGCAGCTTTATTGAGATAATTCATATACTGTATAATTTCCCCATTTAAAGTGTACAATTTAATGGTTTTTACATTCACAAACATGTGCAACCATCACTGCAGACGATTTTAAAATGTTTTATCCTCTCAAAAAGGAACCTCGTGCCCTTTAGCTATCATACTGCTAGCTACTTATAGTCTATAAAGTTTGGGAACAATTGATTTGGAACCCTAATCTGAGTTTTGTTTGATGATTGGGCTTAGATGAGAAGGAATTGTGTAAAATTCTAATCATCTTTTTTATGTTCCTTGAATCTTTGCTAAGAGAAACTTGCCACAGTTAGTATTGTGAGCAGAACAACATCCGTGCCAGGTGGCTTTCTTATTCTACCCTCTTTCTTGTGGCATGAAGCTTTTGTTCTTATTGAGGTCAAAGCAAGTGGGAAGAAGAGTATTTGGTCAAAAGAGTACTTGGCTGAATTGAGTTAGAGTAGCGATAAGGCTACAGTGGTGTTTCTCAATGGGATGCTATGGGATTTGGGGTAGGACAGTTCTCCCTGGGTTAGTCTGTCCTGTATGTTGGCATTGCCAGCTCTCGTTAACATCAAGTTTTTCTCACACATTTGCACCACAATAATACTCTCTCATATTTCCAGATGAACCGTGGAGGTTGGTACCATTCTCTACCAACTCGCTATGTCAACCACTAGATGATGTTCACGGGCCTTGGGAAGTGAGATAGATATATATTCAGGCTCAGAGCTTGGCAGTTTTTTTGAAGTATGTACATGGCTTCCTCCTCTATGTACCCTTTTTATTTTTCAATTTTTTCTGGGTCACTGAGTTTGCTTTAGGCTTGTACATGGTCCAGCAATACATTGACTTTGTCCCATCATTCAGAGTTAGAAAGTATTAAACCCTGGACTTTAAATCTTCAGATACCTCCCATTTTATTATTCATCGATGACATCGACCCTCCCTCCCACCCCCAAACAAGTGTCTATGCCTCACATTTGCTTTTAATTGCAATGGTCCTGAAAGATTCAGAAATCTCTAAGGGTAGCAATTTTTCATTTGAGATGGTGACATCAACTCAAGACCTTTTGTAACATGAGTGCTTTCAAAATGATGAAGCCTTGAATTCTTTTACTTTTATTAAAACCAACCATTGAAACAGTGTTTACTGTCTCCAACTTTTGCCCTTCTGTCAGTAAGGTTATAGCAACTCAATAATACTGAATATCTGTAATTTATGTGGGCAAGGGCTATAAAGAACTTTCTGTGTTCATACTTTGATGTCCTTGGTTAACCTGGTAACCAGTCACTCCCACCTCCTGTGCACAGAACTACTCTGAGATGAAGTCACTTGCAGAAGGTCACTTTATGTTAGGGCCAGAGTTACACGCTGACCCCAGCCTTGTCCTCTGGTAGCTGGATGCCTCCTGCAGAACCAGAGAATTCTCTTCTTCTTGCTGTGCACAGACTAGCCTGCCCATCACTGGGCCATTGGAGCAGCACACCAGCGATATCATATAACGTACCCACTTGGAAATGTTCACTTGCTCTCCTAGAGAACAACGCACCCCAAGGCCACACTTTAATGCTTCTTACAGTGTTAGTAAGTACGTGGGGTACACGTAAGACCAACTGCTTTCAGTTCCGGCTTCTGAGCCGTTGTTGATACTGTTCTTGCCTAGAATGCTCTTGCTTCTTATCCAAAAACGTTTCCTACTCACATTTCAAAGCCTGACTTACATTCTACCTCTCCTGTTAAACCCTGTGTGAACATGACACCGTCTAATGAGCTCTTTTCCTGAGTGTGTTTACTGCACTTCACATCTTTGACATCCACTTGAGCACTTAAAACAGCTTGTCATACGTGAGGGCGCCACGCTAAGCAAGTGGAGAGCAGAAGGGCTTCCATGTTCCTGGTAGAACTTAGTGAAGGAGACACTGAGTTAGTACGCCTTTGCGGACCATGTAAAATCCCTGAAAGAATTTTACCTTTCCGTGCCAAAATTCAAAGTTTGCTTACTTTATTTTTTAAAGCAATTCCCCAGTAGGTATCTAGGATGCTGTCTTGTGAAGCATCCCGCTTAGGGCGTCGGGAAGCGGCTGTGAGATGCCACGTGCAGGTCTGCGCCGAGGAGCGCTGCTGCCTGTGCCGTCACACACGCCTGCGCTGCCCCCTTTTATCTGCGTCTCCACTTTAATTTGTTTTTAATTGCCTGTTTAACACACCTAGCAATTAAGGTGAAATGGCTCTTTGACAAATGTGAGAGCTTTTAAATTAGTGCTAATTGCTTTTGTTAATTAAAAGTAATGCTTTATATTGTGTTATTGGTATTCTCTTATATAAAACTGGATTAATGACTTCCAATCAATCCTGCTACAGAGACGTTCCTTTGTAATCACTGGGACTTTGGGGCACGCTGCTCCTACGGAATGTAAGACGATGCCTGGAACTTCTGGCTGAGTTGGGAGGGGAGGCGGGTAAGTGGGTGCACAGGGCCCATGCGGCTGCTGCCCCCGCCCCCGCCCACTCATTTGGAAGTTCACGGAAAGTCCTTGTGGAGGGGGTGGTACGGGCTGCTGCATCAGTCAGGGTTCCAATGGGAAAGAGGTGACATGTTTGAAGCAGGACAATTTGGGGGTGATTTAACAGTGGGACTATTTATAAAGCTCTGAGCTGGGAAAAGGGGCTGCAATGGCAAGAGCTGTTACCACCCTTAGGTCAGAGGGGCAAGGGGAGGGGACGATCACCAGAGCCTGGGACCTGTAGCCTCATTTAGAGAAAGCTGCTTCTAGGAACTCGGTGATCATTGGGTGGAGGATATATTTGGATGGCAGCAAGCGTGCAGAAATGGAGCCAGGGGACAGGTAGCCTGTCTTCACTTACCTGCCTCTCTCTGGACTCTTGCCAGGGTCCCCCACTGGCTGGACCCAGCTGGGAGTCAGAGGGTGAGGGAGCCCATCCATGAAATTCATGTAAGTCCGATGTCTGGGATAGAGGGCAGGGTGGAGAATGATCTGGATAGCCAAGTGGGAGATATCTGCACAGCTACCATATTTGTATAAAAAAATACCAAACTCTCTGGGAGGCCGAGGTGGGTGGATAGCTCAAGGTCAGGAGTTCGAAACCAGCCTGACCAAGAGCGAGACCCCGTCTCTAAAAAAAAAAAAAAAAAAAAAAAAAAAAAAAATACCAAACTAATTGAACTCTGTGGACTAGAGGGCTGCAGGGCCGCTTTTGGGAAGGACTCATGGGATCATTCCCGGGTACATGTGCCACAGTGCTGCAGGGTCCTTTGCCCTGGGGACCAGCCTCCATTGAGTGGATGTGTTTCAGGTCTGAGAAGTGATTCAGTGTGGAAACCCAGCCAGCGATCACACTACTCTCAGCCTCCCCATCAACCACACCGTGTCTTTTGGTTGTGCAGATTGAGGAATGCCGTATTCGGGGCCCACACATTTCTGCCAGGGGTGCTCTAACCTATGGACTATCCCATGCCCTCTTGGGCCAGGCCCCTGGCTGCCACCTGGCCTTGCTGTTCGTTAGGACGATTGACCCACTGTGGGACTCAGTTAACACCGCTCATCTCCTCTGCTAACAGAGGCCCAGGTCTAGAAGGGAACCTGAGCGTCAGCCCTAGCCATAGAGGACAGCCACCGCCTGGCTCCTCCTGGTGCCCTCGAGCCAGGTCGTTTCTTTATTGCTTTTTATTGTACATGGAAAGTCCTCCAGGTCCCCCCACCAGGCACAGACACCTTGGGGTAGATCTGCTCTACATGCCCACTGCACCAGCCATTTGACCCGCCACACCGTCATCTACCTTGGTGGTTCTGGGAGGTTCTGGTTCCACCCAGGAGCATGGAGGAAGTGATGGCCCCCACTAAGAGCTGCCCTACCTGCACCTTAGTGCCGTTCCCTGGGCTCCGTCTCTATAAACTCACCTTCTGCTCCCGGGCCCAGCAACCCCAGGGCGTGGTACCACCTGCGCTCACCTGGTTCAGGTAGGTCTGGGTTGTCCTCACTGATTCTAAAGGCAGCTCTGGACCTTCAGAGTTACCCTGAAATGGGGTGAGAAGCAGCCTTTATTCCCCTCGTCAATCAGGCATCTGAAGCAGCCTGCCGCCACCCCCAGGAGGGGATGTGACCTTGGGCGGTGGCTGTCTTCAGCCAGGGGCAGGTTTGGGGAGGGACTGCTGTGAGTGCCTCAGGCAGAGAGGAGGAAACCTGGACAGAGTCCCCGCGTCTGCCCCACGTGTCTATGCGGATAATTCGGTAAACAGACAGGAAAACCATTTCTCCCACCATCTCCACCGCATTAGAGGAGCGTATTTTGTGTATTATCTGTCTCTCCACACGCGTCATTTTCTGTAAATGCAATCCTATCGCGCACACCTGCTTCCTCCACCAAGCGCGTCGCTTTCCCGATTGCGCTCACCCTTCTCTTGCTCTGTTCTGCATCACAGGGATTGCGTTGTTTGGATTCCTTGAAGACTGATTTCCATCTGGGTTAGGCTGCTGGAGACACTGGTGGAAGACCGGAGGGTGAGGGCAGGGAGGCTGCAAGGTATTCTCCCTCACTCTGCTCTGGCTGTGGACCCCCTGGGCCAGAGCGGCCCACCTGCCTCTAGGGTTCCTGCCACACTTCCTGGATTCCAGAGCAGCCAGCTTGTCTCTCCCGCGGCACTCCTGCTGTTGCTAAGCCTTGGGTTGCCTTGCCATTCCTGACTTATCTAGGAGATGGAATTGCTGAAAACACACCTCTTGTATTGAATGTCCTCTATCTAAAATATTTAGAATGGGCCGGGCGCGGTGGCTCACACCTGTAATCCTAGCACTCTGGGAGGCTGAGGTGGGAGGATCGCTCAAGGTCAGGAGTTTGAAACCAGCCTGAGCAAGAGTGAGACCTTGTCTCTACTAAAAATAGAAAGAAATTAATTGGCCAACCAAAAAAAAAAAAAATATATATATATATAATTAGCCAGGCATGGTGGTGCATACATGTAGTCCCAGCTACTCGGGAGGCTGAGGCAGAAAGATTGCTTGAGCCCAGGAGTTTGAGGTTCCTGTGAGCTAGGCTGATGCCACGGCAATCTAGCCTGGACAACAGAGTGAGACTCTGTCTCATAAATAAATAAATAATAAATAAAAAAAATAAAATAAAATATTTACAGTGCTTTAAAAAAATCCCCCAATTTTGGATATCGAGGTGGTTTCTAGTTGTTTCTTACCAGAAGCATTGAGCCATGAGCATCCCTGTTACTAAATCTTGCCCCATGTCCGTGGTTATTTTGTAAAGCTAAGTTCCCAGAGGCAGAGGAATTGCTGGCTCAAAACATTTAAAACTCGTGTTCATCTATTGCTAAACTTTCTCTGGAAAGGTCTCCCTGGTTTATACTTGCATTGCTAATCTTTTCTTGGACACTAACTGCAGCATAAGCCTCGCTGGGCCTGCGGAGGCCTGGCTCCCTGATTCGCGGCGCTGTAAATCAGACGGTGGGTGGCGGCAGACTGTGCAGCATGATGCGAGTGGCGGCCCTCAGCGCCGCGCTGTGCACACCCCGCGTGACTGTCTGTGGGAGTCCTGCTGGTCTGAACATACGGAACGTGACGGAACAGGCCCTGCCTACCGCGTCAGGCCGCTGTAACTTACCATGTAAGTTAAAAGTGCAGAACAGGGGAAATACATGGGGCCGCTGTGTTGCTTCTTGCAGCCCACGTGTGTGTAACTCTTTCTCTGCCATCTCCGGTGTCCACATCCTGACAACACCTCTCTGGTCCCAGTTCCTCCTTCTCCCAAATAACCTGCAGCTAGCCGTGTTTCACGTGCATGTGTCCTGCGGTTCTTCCTGCAGGCCCGGGCACGGCTGCCTCCCCACCCCACTGTCCCCGCTCTGCCTCCCATGGCACTTGCAATAATGCTCTTGCGCAGGCTTGAGTAACCTGCTCCTTCAACCAGCATAACGGTGATTATTCTTCCCCCAGAGAGCTGATATCCTACTCTTTTCCTGAGCCCAGTATGTTTTCAAAATATTATAGCTTTATTGAGGTGTAGTTGATAAATAAAAACTCCACATATTTAATGTATACAGTTTGATGGCTTTGCATATAGACCTATAGCTGTGAAACTATCACCACAGTCAAGGTGATAAATATATCCATTACCTCTAAAAGTTTTCTCTTGTCCCCACCCTCCTTTTGTAGTAAGAACACGTAACGTGAGATCTACTCTCTTAACCACTTTTTTAGTGCTACTCTCTTAACCACTTTTTTAGTGCCCAACACAGGATCATTAACCGTGGACACTGTGCTGTACACTGGATCTCTAGAACCTACTGCTCTTGCATAACTGGGACTTTATACCCATTGAACAACTTCCCTTCTGCCCCTGCACAGGCCTTGGCAGCCACCATTCTGCTCTCTGCTTTTGTAAATTTGACTATTTTAGATGCCTTGTATAAATGCAATGATGCAGTATTTGTCCGTCTGTGACTGGTTTATTTCACTTATACAATGTCCTCAAGGTTCATCCATGTTGTTGCAAATGGTAGGATTTCCTTCCTTTTTTTTTTTAATTGCAAGAGTATATTTATTAATATATATGAAATATCCAGAATAAGAAATTTTATAGAGACAGAAAGTAGATTAGTGGTGGCTTACGGCTGATAGGAGGGGATGGAGAATGACCATTAATGGGAACAGGGTTTCTTTTTGTGGTGATTAAAGTGTTCTATAATTATATTTTAGTGATGGTTAGACAACCTGTGAAAATACTAAAAAAAAAAATGAACTTGCCATTTTAAAATATGCGAATTGTGGGGTGTGTGAATTACATCTGAAAATAATGTGCCTTTTCTTTGGCTTTTTTCATTGTTCCACTGTACATAAACTGTTTATCACCGTTTTTTGGCAATTTGGTTATTCTGTGTCTTGGTGTGGTTTTCTTTGTGTTTATCCTGATTGGTGTCTACTGGGCTTCTTAAATCAGTGGCTTTATGGTTTTCATCAAATTTGGAAAAATTTTTGGCAATTATTTCATGAAATATTTTTCTCTCTCAGCCCTTTCTTCCTGAACTCCAATCACTCATATGTTAGACTGCTTACTATTTTCCCATAAGTCACTGAGTCTCAATTCTCTATTTTTCCAGACTTCTTTTTTTCCTCTTTGCTTCATTATTGGACAAACCAACAAGCTCCTCCTCTGGTACTGTCCTGTTCCTTGATCAGGCCTGAGGCAGGCATTTGGGGGAGGGGAGATGAATCTCTTCTGGGAAATGAGGTCCAGAGCCCAGCAGCTCTGATCAAGCAGAGTAGGCAGCCTAGTTCACCTGCCTGGAACCTGAGTTTCTGAGTCTGCTCTGGTCATACAGGCCAGCCACAGACGACCTGTCCCTGCTCAGGGGCCTGGGGCTTCTCGTCTCCAGCCTTGTTATGGCTTTGTGGTCTGGTCCAGACTTGTTCTCAGCTAGTTAACGGAGCTGATGGATGCTCAAAGTCACAGGAGGCCCAGTCGATTCACCCTACCGGACTGACCAATCCCCGATGTTAATTCCATCCTTTGTGTTTATTTCTGGGAAATGTCCTCCACAGACGGAAAAGGACCACCCCAGCACAAGACCAGAATGGCCCAGTGACCTCCTCTGGGGCACCTTTGCACTCTATCTCTCCTGGGTCCCAGTCCATAGTCCAAGGCTCCAGTCTCTTTGTTTGGTTCTGTTTCCATGGGGTCCCATGGCCTTTATGACATCACGATGCAAACATCTTCTGTCTCCAGCGATGATTTCTCCAAGGTTCCATCCACCACAGTAGCTCGCCCACCACTCAGAAGGCAGAGGTAGCATTTTCCCCACAGATTCTGAGGTCTGGTTTGGCAGAAATACCAATTCATCCACTCCACCAGCTGTGTGTCCTTACCAAGTCATTTAAGCTCTCTCCATCTCTTTTTACTTCACATACAAAATGAGGAAAATAATACCTATCTTATAGGTTTAGTAGATGTGAAGAACAAAGCACAGCTTTTGATATGATTGATTTGGAAATGTTGAAATTGGACATCTTTTTCAAAGACCAGGGAGTAAATGAAGTGGCCATTTCATCATCTTTTAAATTTCTCTTTGGCAGATTAAGGATTCCGTGGTGACCCAAGGGCTCGAACCCTTCTTCTTTTTTTAAGGTTGAATAATATTCCATTGTAGCTATACACTCCATTTTGTTTAATAATCCGGGTGATGGACAACTTATGTTGTTTCCACATTTTGGTTCTTGTGATTAATGCTGCAGTGAACATGGGAGTGCAGATATCTCTTCAGGATCCTGATTTCAACTTTTTGGGACATATACCCAGAAGTGGGATTGCTGGATCATATGGTAGTTCTATTTTTAAGGAAGTGGAGGACAGTGTATCAATCTTGTTTTTAATTGTCTGTATTTTGTGATGTTTGATATAGTCGAAGGGAGAGACTGCCCCTCCCAGGACTAGCCATTTTTATAGATAACAAAGGTCTATTTTTTCTTTCAGTTCTGTCAGTTTTTGTTTCACGTTATTTTGCAGTTTGGTTGTTAGGTGCATATATGTTTTTAACGGTTGTGATTTGCTGATGGATTGACTCTTTTGTCATTATAAAATATCTTAATTATTTTTAAAAGAAATTTTGTTTTAAAGTCTATTTAGTCTGATATTAATGTATCCACTCCACCTCTCTCATGAATGCTCTTTGCACACTATTTTTCCATCCTTTCATTTCAACCCTTGTGTATGTCTGAATCTAAAATATGTCTCCTATAGACAGTATATCATTGGGTCTTGTTTTTTCTTTCTTTCTTAAAGTCTAGTCTGACAATCTCTGCTTTCTAATTGGATTGTTTAATCCATTCACATTTTGGTTTGCTTCTCCTGGAGTGACATACGTGCTCTATGAGCAGGTGCTGGGTGGGAGTGGTGGCCCCCTGTCTTCTGGGCTTGTTCCTCCTGATGTGGAACCTATGAGCAAGCTTGGATGGGATCAGTCAGGGCCTCCGTATTGTCAGCCTGCTGTCTGGGGCAGATATTCTGCCCTGCAAGGAAGGGCTGGGTTAGGGAATGGAGCCTCATCCTTTTGGACACGCCTGCCTGGAATGCCAGGGCGCATGAGAAGTGCCAGTGTCTTGCCCCTTTCAAAGTGAGACTGCGGCCGTAGACTTGGGGCTAGGTAGAGAGTGAGGCCCTGTCTTCCTGTCTGGGCCTGTCTAGGGCAGGGCACATGTAGAGCTAGTTACAGAGAACTGGGGATGGGGAGCAGCTCAAATGCCACAGGCTCTTGCTGTTCTTACTGAGATTTAGTAGGTTTTCTTGAATATATTTCCATTTGCTAAATACCCTTAGGACAATTTGCAGAGATTTTAGGTGATTGCTGTAAAAAGTAATTTTCACTAGTTAAGTGTTTTTTTTCCCTGGGGAGAGGGTCACTGTGCTTCTCGAGCTGCCCTTTCAGAATTCTGCCTCTAAAGGCATCTTTGAATTACTTAGAATAATTTTTTTTTCCAATTGCCTGTACTGGTGTGTGAGCTGCAAACTAGCATTTTTATTCAATAGAAGGTTTTAGTTCAAGTATCTTTATTTGTGATATATGATGCTGATGTACTTATTAAATATTTGGAATGCTGCACTTTTGTTATGCCTTCTTGATCCACAGGAGGAAATACACTACGTAGCTGCAATTCTTGTTCCATGACTCTTTAGCTCAACAATTTGTGAATATTCACTAACAAATGCCTTTGGACCAATAGTCCTGTAATAAATCTAAATCTTCAATTTAGTCTTAGAGATAAATTTATTACTTTTAATTTATTCCTTGAGGGAGATTTGGTCTAGCTAGAGTATATTTGGGGTTTTATAACAAGATGACAAAGCTCTCTGTAGCTCTTTAAATGTTTAGTTTTGTGTGTGTTCTATTCAAATACTTTTAAGATTTTTATGTTCTCTGGAGAATTTATCTAATCTTTTTAATCCTCACTGTTAATGGTAAATAAACCAAACTCCCAAAGAAACCAAAGCCAATATAGCCAAGTTACCTTTATGCTATCCTGTATTCTCTGATCTTTGCTGAAATTCAGTGGAGCATGGGTATATTTTTCCCCTTGTCTTTTAAGGATTACTTATAAGAATTAATTAATATCCTTCATATATTTAACATACTACAAGGGATGTTCATATTTCCTATGTACTCTTTAATCATTGATACTTATGGATGATCCATTTAAACCACTTGCTAAGTAAGTGGTCTGCTGAAACACACTCATGTGGGCCATTGTTCTTAAGCAGATACTGTTTCAGTTTAACCTTTTAGTCTCCTGGAAGCCAGCTAATCACTCCTCCCCTTTCCTCTGTAAACCAACAAATTTACGGAAGACTTACTCCCGAAGGTTATATATACTCCAAGTGGTATTTTAGGGATACAAAGAAACATTAGTTTGAGCTTAGCCTGCAAAGACCTCCATTCTCCCAGGCAGGCTAAGCTCCATGTATTAAATTATTAAGTAGAAAAAAGTTCGTTTTTATCTTTCTGATTCCCCCCCATCTGACTGTCACTTTCTTTTCTCAAGTGTTATCTGTACTTTCTTATTGCTCTTCCTTTTATGCTTTCAAACACTTCTTTAAAAGGCCATGGTCACTACATGGATCTAGGTCGATGCCCCTGTCTTCTGCAGGAATTTGTGGGGCCAATCTGCAAGGGAACTTGGCCAAAGGGGCAACTGCATCCTTGGGCTGAATCATATTCTGCAGAACATATTCTGCTTGCCAAGTCCTGAGTACTTGTGGACTTTTTCAGAAAATAGAGGTGACGTTTATAACTTCTCTGCCCTAATGGAGCACGTTTGATTAACTCTTGTTAAGGTGCTATATGTGGTAGTTGGCATCCTAAGTATCTTAATTTTGAGGAAAGGCTCTGTCCTTTATTAGGGGGTTTGAAGACTCAGGGAGAAGATAGAGGATTTGAGGATCCAAGGGCCATCCTTGTGATTATGAACTGCCAGGGTAAAGCTTGATGTCCACTCTACTTCTACGTAAAGCAGATCCAATGTCTGCTCCTTCTATATCCTACTTATTTGTGAGAGAATGAGACTAGCTCCTCCCATATTTGTTAAGGTATAAGACAGCAAAGCACAGATAAGTTTTTTGAGTTAGGGTTTAAGTTGTAGATATTCCTGCAAGAGAGAAGACAATGAAATAAATAGTTATAAAAACTGTAACTCAGATGGGTGCTTCATGTCAGTGATCTTGGCCAAGACAGGGACAGGAGAACCTAGCCTTGGGACACTGGAAAGAATGGAGCCAGGTACAGATGACCACTAAGATCAAAACAGGGCAACTGAAGTCCAAAATTTTGATTACAAGTATGCCAATTGTGATTGTTTGAATGTTTGTGTCTTGCAAAACTCACGTTGAAATTTAATTGCCATTGTGACAGTATTAAAAGGTGGGACCTCTAAGAGGTGATTAGGCCATGAGGACTCCTCCCTCATGGGTGGGATTAATGCTATTATTTTAAAAAGGGCAAGTTCAGCCCCCTTTTATCTCTTTGTCCTTCCTCCTTCTGCCATGTGATGATGCAATGGACCAGAATAAATATAGTTAATGAAGTAACCCTTATCTTCCACTGGTTTTGCATGCCCCACATATCGCTAGTGATTCCCCTAGAATTTACTGTCCCCAGCCACATCCCCTTTGTCCTGTCATCTCTTCTTAAATTTATTGTTCTTTGTCTAAAAAGTATAAAAGCATCTTGCTTTGGCTCCTTCTTTGGACTTCACTCTCCTGTGAAGAGCCCCATGTACATATAAAACTGATAAAATCTTTATGCTTTTTCCTTGATAATCTGCCTGTTTTCGATTTGGTTTCTAAATCCAGCCAAAGAGCCCATACAACAGCTAAAGGGGGATCGGAGGTGATCTCTGCCCCTCTTCGGTTGCATTCAGCAAGAACGCAGGCATGTGGCCACTCATGATCAAACTACCATGAACAAAACTAGAGAATCGATTTCTTCACTTTCTCCTTAAGTTCTGAGCCTTCCTATTTACTGTAATAATTAAAATAGTTAACAATGACTCTAAAAATTTTGTTTTGTAAATTTTGTTTATAAACCAATGACTTCATTTTTGAGGGATTTTTAATTTTTACAAAAGGGAATAGAAGTTGATATTGCTGTAAGTTCCCATAGCAACCCTCATGATATACCTAATGCATACAGTATGGCATTACAGTTGGGACTTCCTCATTGACAAAATTATCCCAGGTACTTTCACTTGTAGAGTATTTTGCTGAGTGGGTGCATGTTAGGATGTATCTTGGGTTTTGAATAATTACTATGATTGGCATGTAGTTTCAGGAATTGCTATTTTTTCCCCACTGATATAAGAAAGCATGGAAAAAGTAGAATTTCCAGATTTGTTAGGACAGAAAAAACAAGCTAGGAAAAGGAATGTGTCCCAGGCTTTGGAATATGATATTTATTTAGTATAATGGGGGTTATAACACATCTCAAGCTTGGCTCTTTAGTAGAATGATCTGGAGAACTTGTTAAAAAGCAAATGCCTGGATCTAGCCCTGATGAGTCTATGAAATATGTCTATGGTGGGCTCAGGCATCTGTGCTTTTTTATAAACTCCTCAGAAAATTCTGATATACACAGTGTGTTTGTCAGTAAACTGCATTATTCTGTTACAGCAATTTTCAAAGCGCCATATCTTGAATACTTTTATTATGAAAATTGATAAGTCTATCAATAAGTTTTCCTTACTGGGCCATTTCTCTTATTGTAAATTGCAATGGACAGTGAAGCTTGATGTCACTTATTAGAGTTTAAAATGGATATTAATAATTCTGTTCAACAATACAATTTATCAATTCCACAATATTTTAATGTGTTAACAGCTTTTGTTTTGTTGGCTGAAACTTAGATATGCTATAACATTGTTCAATAACTATTATAGGTAGGATTTTTGTTGGATCAATACAGCCCAGAGTACCCCCTAGTGTGCTAGCTCAACCCTGTGCTAAAGTTTTCAGGCCCCAGGAAAAATGATCTAAAAAAGAATGAATATACTCAAGAAAGTACAATTATGAGTTTTGAATTATATTCATTGATTTTGGAAACTTGGCTAATTTCTTAGAATAAAAATCAGTTTTAAGTATTTTTGAAAAAGGATTATGAAGGATTTGCATTTGTTTAATGGAACTAAAATTCTGCAAGTTGCCTGAAATGTCACCATTAAAGATTTAATCCTTTAAATTATGGTCTGTGATGTGTCTTTTCACAGTCAAAGTGCTATTCAGTGTTGGTCTATGATATCTTAGAGACATTTCAAGGTAATGGAAAGATGATAGCAGTTGAAATCAGATTTGCTTTTATTGACTTTGTGATCTTGGCCAAGTCATCTGACCTCTCTGAGCTCAATGTGGAGTTGAGAACTAAGGATGTAAAAGCATCAAACAGTCTCTCTTCTCAACCTTGCCCTCCACCCCTTCCCAACAAAAAAAGTGTGTCCTTGACTGAACATCAGCAGCGTAATACTTCTCAGGAACGCAGAGACCTGGTTTTTCCCAAGAGCTGGCCCTTGACGGGATGGGACACTGGATGGGGAATGTGGAGTGAGCCGCTTTCTCCTCTTCTCTGGTATGTCACCGTCTTCTTTCCTGTCTCATCTTTCCTTTCCCCTCATCCTTTCTTTGCAGTTCAGGGCTGGGTGTTATGATATTCCCGTGGCACCTGAATCACCACCCCTGAGGAAGTGGATATGGTGATAGTGTTTCTCCGTCCATCAAAACTGGCCATCACCTTTATATGTTGGCTTCCTTCTCATGTAGTCCAATCTCTGAGAGGCCTCCAAGCTGTGTTTAGTGAGCATATCATTCTTATGCTTAGCAACTATTAATGATATTTAGGGTAAAAAGCTCTCCATGTTGGAAGAGAATGAAAAGACACAGTAGCAGAGAGGAATATGGCATGAACGGTGGATAGTGAGAAGCCTGGCCTTGCTGAAGATCTACATTTGGAGATGGTAGGTCTGGATTCCAGGAGCCTTGAAAGCCAGGGTGGGCAGTTTGGCTTGGGTGGAAAAGGACACTCCGAGATGGAGACCAGCATGCAGGAAGGTTGGCAGGAAGTGCTTTCCAGATCAGCGCCCGTGGGAGGGAAGGAAGCAGGGTTGCGCCGAGGCAAGGCTGGCCTTGGCATAGTCTCAGCAAAGGCCTCAGCCGACTCCACTGGGATCTGATGTGGGTGGACTTCAAAAGTTGTCCCTGGTGCCCCAAGGGGACCCAGCTATTTTGCGCCCCCGCCTCCAGTGGTGTGACCTGGAGTGACTGAGCTTTCTTCTGTAGGAGTGATTTGCAGAGAGGGTAGCAGCCAATTTGTTGGTCAAAGCAGTCTCATCAGCTGGGGGGATAAGTCCTTCAGTCTGGAGGAGAATCTGGGTAACACATGGTGACCTTCACTACGGGAGGCCACTGTCATCTCCTGGGCAATCTACTGTCAGTGGCAAATGGCTATTTGGAAGTGGTTAGGTGCCTTTGCAAGGATAACTAAATGAGTCCTTTAAGCTGTAAGATAGGATGCAAACCCATGGGCTGTAAGGTTTACAGTAAGACTCTCCGGAGGGTGAGTGGCATAAATACAAATCATTATTGTACCTAATAGCATTTACTTCCGTGTGTTTGCACTTGACTGGCACTGCAGCAATGTTCAAACATGCCCGACTGCTCCGCGCTCTTGAGCCCGCGGCTGGCGGGGGCTGTTTCATTACCATTCTGGCGGGTGTCAGCATTTCCATGATACAATTAGAGGCATGTAATTCCCAGAACAAATGAGCCATTTCGAATATTGTGAGATGTGTAATTCAATATAATACGAGCCTGCAGAATAACTGAGTTTATAGAAACAAACATGCAGGAGTTTGGGCTGAACAACCCGTCAGATGAATGACCTGCCAGAGCCCTCCCTGCTGATGCAATCGTTGGGAGCAACTACTAAGACGCAAGGGACACCTGCTGTGCCTTCGCTGCCCCGTCAATGTGGTGCTTACCTATTAAGGAGTAGGACTTCGTTTCTCCCTGGGAACTTTAAGCAGTATAATTCCAATAAGTGAGAACCGTAAATGTAAGCTCCGACCTGAATAAAGAAGAATTTTGCAGTAAAGAAATTATTTTATTTTCCTATTTTCCTATGATAATGATTTAGCCAGAAGTGAATATTATCCGTGTTCTTTCGAGCACAGACATGTGGTTTTGAATCTTTGGTTTTTATATTTAAATTGAGCTCATCAAACTGCTTTTAATTATCCTTCAGGTCATCTGCTAAGACAGAGGCCGTGTGTCACTGCTGGTGGAGACATGTGATAATGGGTCCATCAGCTGCAGGGAGTACATTCCCGCTGGAGGGGGACTTGGGGACTCAAACCCCTTATTTAACAAAGAGAAGGCCTTTGGTCCAAGTTGCATCAACATGGGCTGAGATCATACTAAACTCAGGCTGCATAGTACCCTGTCCGCAGATCCTCCTGAGATGCGGTGTGACCCCGCCACGTCACTTCGTGTGTGGCCTGGTGAGTGACGCCCCCTGGGCTGGGGGGAAATGCCTCCTGGTGTTCCTCTGATACCGCCTCATGACTCTCATTTCCCTATTCTAGATTTCTTACCTACCACCTCTCTTACTTTTCCTCAGTGGGTTAATCTAATAAGGAACCCACTTTGCAACATACTTAAATGTGTGTACCTATTTAGTTTGCAGATAGGCAAACACATTATATGGTAAGTTCTATCATGTTCTGAAAGCCTGAAAACTACCTCTTCATAATACTGGTCTTTCTTTAAAGCCATTCCACTTTGGATAGTCTCCGCCTCATGCTCTGAGGTGGCAGAGGTAGAACATTTCTGTTTATTATCCCCATTTTTGCAGATGAGAATACTGAATTAGAGAGATTTAAGCAATGGAAATGTCCCAAGACTAGGGGAATGGTTAACACATGGCATATCTATATAATGGAATATTTTAAAACCATTAACTAAGTTGCCAAACAAATACTTCATGGCTATAATGACTTAGGGAAATGCTCATGATAAGACATTAAGCGATAAGCAGAACGTACTATAGTGGAATTTCACCAGTTGGTGTTCATGGTTCCAGCTCTTCCTGTGTAACCCAGGGGTGCAGCACATGGCGTGATGTTACTGAGTGAGTTGCTTGAATCCTCAGCCTCTGAGTTTGTTCTGCAGGGCGGGTGGCCCCTCAGGAAGAGGGAAAGCCAGCCCGCTGCTGCTGCATCCAGATGTTTCTATGGCCACACATTTTGTTGTTTTCCACTTTCAGATGTTCACCGACTGACTTGCAGTGATCAATTCCATTTCTGTGTACAATGTGCCGCTGAGGACATCAACTTATAGTGCTGCTGATGGAAATGAGAACGGAATTGTTAAAAAAGGCAACGATTCTTAGAATATTTAACCAAAACTTCAAAAGTGTAGAATGCTAAATTCAGCGATGACTTAAAATTGTGATGTGACGCAGGCTGCCATATATTCTATACGTAAACAAGAACAAGTGATGTGAGAGATTGCTGTGCATGTCCTAGGTGTGCAAAAACCATTCCAGTGAAAAGGAACTTTGATTAAAGCTGAAAAAGGTGGTTAACTGGCAGTTCAGAGATGTACACAAAGTCAAGTCCCTGTCACATGAAGTGTGATTGATTTGGTAGAATCCCAGTTGTTGTGCAAACAGTCCTGCAAAGCTGCCTGTGACAAAGTCACTGATATCACTATTCAGCCAATCACTTACCATAAGCAAGTAGGGGTGGGGCAGTCGACATCCATGTGGACGCATTTCCTCTAGAGCAGAGGGCTTCTCGGGGAGCAAGTTCTATATAGATTCTTGTTATCAGCCCTCTTTATTGGATGTATAGCATGCAACATCTCTAATCATTAGAGAAATACAAATCAAAACCACAATGAGGTATCACATAACTCCAGTGAGAATGGCCTTTATCAAAAAGTCCTCAAACAACAAATGCTGGTGTGGATGTGGAGAGACTGGAACACCCTTACACTGCTGGTGGGACTGCACATTAGCACAACCCCTGTGGAAAGTAATTTGGAGATATCTCAAAGAACTCAAAATAGAAATACCATTTGATCCAGCAATCCCACTATAGGCGTCTACCCAAAGGAACAAAAGACATTCTATAATAAAGACATCTGCACTTGAATGTTTATGGCAGCACGATTCACGATTGCAAAGATGTGGAAACAACCCAAGTGCCCATCAATACATAAGTGGATTAATAAAATGTGGTCTATGTATACCATGGAATACTACTCAACTACAAAAGGCAATGGTGAACTAGCACCTCTTATATTATCCTGGATAGAGCTGGAGCCCATCCTTCGAAGTGGAGAATCAAAAGAATGGAAAAACATGCACCACATGTACTTGCCATCAAATTGGTACTAACTGATCAA
>VBSM01000865.1:3857714-3896682 GCA_008086735.1 Cheirogaleus medius | reverse complement strand
CTTGTAGCCCTGGCTTGGGTGAGGCAAAGGTATTATATGTAACCAAAATGTTTGCACTCCCATAATATTCTGAAATTAAAAATGATAAAAAAAAATAATATTTTAACATAGGGTCATAAATCCTATATAGTGAAACGACAAAGGTGAGAGCAGTTCTAGTCTTTTAAAAGGTAGGAAAATGTGGGAAGATGGTGAAATCTGTTCCCAGATCCCTCTGGAGCCTGCTGGCACCTTCTCTGGGCCGCTAAGCAAGTGCCGTCTCCAGTGAGGAAGAGTTTGTATCCCACCACCAGGCACACAGAGGGTGAGGCAGAGCGTTCCCTGCATTTTCAGTGTCTTCAACTTAGCCATCCTCAATATTTTTGGGAGAAATATTTTGGTTTCCTTCATTTCTGAGCCACGAGGTAGGGAGGGGGACCCAAATCCTGCATGCCCATCTTGCCAAACTGAGGAGGCAGAGATGGGAGTTTCAGGCTGCTGAGGTCAGTGGATTTTGTGGGGTAGAGTGCTGGAGAGCAGGATCTGTGCATAAAGGAGCTCCAGAAATCTGCACAGGGGTTCTCTTGTCTGAATTAAGCTGTGTTTTCACTGAGACTCCACGAAGCTAAGCAAGGATAACTCCCAAGGAACTGCAGACTCCACGGATCTCTTGGCTTTTCAAAGGACAAGAAGGTATTGAAGTTCTGGCAAATACCATGTTGAACACTTGGAGCGTTGTGCTCTAACCTACGTGCCATGTCTTGGGAGTAGGGCTTAATGAACCTTACAGATCAGGCACTATGATATTTTGGACCTGATAATTCTTTGTTGGAGAAGGCCTATCCTGTGCACAATAGAATATTTAGTACTATCCCTGACCTCTACTCATTGTATGCCTCTAGTAGTCTCCAGTTGAGAACAACTGCTGAAGAAACCTCATAACAAACTTAAAAATAAACTTCAAAAGGATCAGGATGATTTGCAAATAAATTAAGTGCCTAGGAAAGCAAAAATCTATACTGTAAACAAAATAGAATTCATAATGTTCAGCATGCAAACCATGGCGAATGTTGCGTGTGCTGCACAGATTACCTGCCCGATAGAAATAATGATTTTTTTGTCCCCAGTTGCTGTGATTGCTTCTGGCAGGCAGCCCTCAGTTGTCAGGCCCCTTAAGAGATTGCCTCAGTGCAAAGAACTGCCTTGTCTCAGGCCACACTTCCTTTCTGGGGCTGCCTACACCTCACCCAGTGACCGATTGACATGGGGGCATAAAGGTCTGATTTCCTTGCCGCAAGCTGGGAAATCTCTGAAGAGCCCCTGCACCTCCACAGCTGATGGTGGGGTCAGCTGGGGCTTTCTTTGGGACTACATTGCAGCCCAGCTTCTTCTTCTGTCCATTCTTGCTTTCTGTCCCTCCTTTCTGCGGCATTCATTCTAAGACATTCCACAATAAATTCCCTATGTGATAATCTCCATCTCAGAGTCAGAATGCAGGCAAATCCAACCTGCAGCACAATAAAAATGTCATTAGATATGTGAAAAAGCAGGAATCTGTAATCCATAATCAGGTGAAAAAAATCAGCCAATAGAACAGAAACAGAAATGACAGATATGATGCAATTAGAGAAAAAAACCTTCCAAACAGCAGTTATAAATATGCTCAAGGACTTAAAGGAAAACAGGTGTATGATGATGGAAAATCTCAGTAGGGAAATGTAAGCTATAAAAATGAACCAAATGGAGATGATAAACTGAAATACACAATATATGACATGAAAAATTAGCTTGATGTTTTTAACAGCAGATGAGGCACTGCAGAAAAATGCTCAGTAAAGTAGAAAACTGGACCATAGAAACTATCCAAAATAAAACACTGAGAGAAAATTGACTGAAAAAGAATTGAACAGAGTCTTAGTATCCTTTGAGACAATATCAGTTGGGATAATGTGGGTAATCTGAGTTACAGAAGAAGAAGTAAAAAATATTGAGGGCACAAAGAATATTTGAAGTCAATAGTAGCTGGGCATTTTCAACATTTGATGAGAAATATAAATTCACAGGCCTAAGAAACTCAACAAATCCTAGGCAGAAGAAACACAAATAAAACCACATCAAAGCATATCATAATCAAATTTCTGAAAGCAAGTGATAAAAAGAAAAATTTAAAAGCATCTGAAGAAAAAAGAGGACATTATACAAAGAACAGCTGTAACAAGAATTTTACTGATATCATCTTACACCAGGCAGAGTGACGATTATTAAAAAGACAAAAAATAACATATTGGTGAGGATGCAGAGAAAAGGGAATGCTTATACACCGTTGGCGGGAATGTAAATTAGTACAGCCTCTGTGGAAAACAGTGTGGAGATTTCTCAAAGATCTAAAGCAAGAACTACCATTTGATTCAGCAATTCCACTATTGGGTATCTACCCAAAGGAAAAAAAAATCATTATATCAAAAAGATACCTGCACTTGTATGTTTATTGCAACACTGTTCAAAGTAGCAAAGATATGGAATCAACTTAAGTGTCCATCAGTGGATGACTGGATAAAGAAAATGTGGTATACATGCACAATAAAATATTATTCAGCCTTAAAAATAATGAAATCATGTCTTTTGTAGTAACATTGATGGAACTGGGGGTTGTGACCTTAAGTGAAACAAGTCAGTCACAGAGAGACAAACACTACATGTTCTCATTTATAAGTGGTAGGTAAATAATGTGTACACATGGATGTAGAATGTGGAATGATGGGCTATTGAGACCTGGAGAGTGGGAGGCAGGTGGATGATGAGAAATTACTTAATGGGTACAATATGCAATATTCTTGGGATAGATATTCTAAAAGCCCTGACTTCACCGCTATGCAATCTATCCATGTTAAAAAATTACACTTGTGCTCCATAAATTTGTTGAAAATTATAAAATTTTTTTTACTGACTTCTTAAATTAAACAATGCAAGACAGAAGAAAATGGAATGAAGTATTTAAGTGCTGAAATGAAAAAAAAAGCCATCTGTCCACCTAGAGTTCTATATCCAGGAAATATATCCTTCACAAATTAAGTTTTAATAAAAATAGTTTTACACTAATAAAAGGTGATAAAAGTTGTTTGTAGCAAGCCCATACTATAAGAAATATTTTTAGAAAATAATACCAGAAGGAAACTTGGATCTATAAAATAATATAGTGCACAGAAATGGTAAATATGTGGGTAAACATAGAAGACATTTTCCTGTTTCATTATTTCCTTAAAACATAATTTATTGTTTAAAGCAAGACTAACAAAAATGTATTGTGGGTTTATATTAATATTACATGTATGGCTAAAATGTTTAATAACACAGAGACATTACATTATCTGACTTCAAATTATACTATAAGGCAATAGTAACCAAAACAGTATAATACTAGTATAAAAAGAGACAGATAGACCAATGAAACAGAATAGAGAACTCAGAAATAAAGCTAAATACCTACAACCAACTGATCTTTGATAAAGCAGACAAACGTATACACTGGGGAAAGGACATTCTGTTCAATAAATTGTCCTGGGAAAACTGAATAGCCTCATGCGAAAGAATGAAACTGGATCCCTATTTCTCACCATCTACAAAAATTAACTCATGATGGATTAAAGACTTGAATGTAAGACCTGAAACCATAAAAATATTAGAAGACAACCTAGAAAAAACTATCCTTGACATTAGCCTAGGTAAAGAATTTAAGACTAAGACCCCAAAAGCAAACACAGCAAAAACAAAAATAAATAATGAGAATTAAACAAAAAGCTTCTGCACAGCAAAAGATATTGTCAACAAATGCACAACCTACAGAATGGGAGAAAATATTTGCAAGCTATACATCTGGCCTAATATTCAGAATCTATAAGGAACTCAAACAACTCATCAAGAAAGAAAACAAATAACCCCATTACAAAGTTGGCAAAAGATGTGTACAGTCATTTTTCAAAAGAAGAGAAACAAATTGCCAATGAACATATGAAAAAATGGTCAACACCACTAATCATTAGGGGAAATGCAAATTAAAACCACAATGGGATATCACCTTACCCCTGTCAGAATGGCCATTATTAAAAGGTCAAAAAACAATAGATACTGGCATGGATGCAGTGAAAAGGAAACACTTACACACTTTGTGGGAATGTAAATTAGTACAACCTCTATGGAAAACAGCATGGAGATTTTTCAAAGAACTAAAAATATATCTACCATTTGATCCAGAAATCCCACTACAAGGGATCTACCCAGAGGAAAAGAAGTCATTTTATAAAAAAGATACCTGCACCCATGTGTTTATCATATGCTATTCACAATTGAAAAGATACAGAATCAATCTAAGTGCCTGCTAATTGATGAGTGGATAAAATGTGGTGTATATGTGTATATATATATATATATATTCACACACACACACACACACACACTGTGGAATACTACTCAGCCATCAAAAAGAATGAAATAATGTCTTTTACAACAACCTGGATGGGACTGGAGGCCATTATCCTAAGAGAAGTAACTCAGGAATGGAAAAATAAATGCTATGTGTTCTCACTTGTAAGTGGGAGCTAAGCAATGAATATGCATGGTCATACAGAGTGACTTAATGGACATTGAATACCCAGAAGGGGAAAAAGGGAAGTAGGGTGTGGGATGAAAAATTGCTTATTGGGTGCAATGTACACTATTCAGGTGATATATATTTTAAAAGCCTAGACTTTCCACTATGCAATTCATCTATGTAACAAAAAACCATTTGTACCCCTAAATCAATTTAAATTAAAAAGCCCCAAAGCCAAAAAAACCCCTCCAAAAAATGTATGATAGCAAAAGTACAAAAGATGAGCAGAATAGAAATATACTAGTTGTAAGTTTCTTACATTATATGTGAAGTGGTATAATTGGAAGTTAAACTGTGATAAGTTAAGAATACATATTGTAATCCCCAGAGAAGTGAATAAACTTTTAAAAAAATGATAAGGGTGATTAACACTGATTTAGAAGTAAGTCCCATTTATTAATAAAAGTCCCATTTATTATTTTTTTTGTTACTGTGATTGCCCTTGGGGTCTTATTCATAAATTCTTTGTGTAGGCCAATATCTAGAAGAGTTTTTCCAAAATTTTCTTCTAGAATTTTTATGGTTTCATGTCTTAGATTTAAGTCTGTTTTCCTTCTTGAATTAATTTTTGTGAGTGGTGAGAGATTTGGATGCTGTTTCAATCTTCTACATGTGGCTATCCAATTTTCCCAGCACCATTTATTGAATAGGGATTTTATTCCCTAGTGTATATTGCTGTCTACTTTGTCAAAGATCAGATGGTAATACGTAGATGGTTTTATATCTGGGTTCTCTGTTCTGTTCCATCTGTCTATGTCTTTATTTTTGTACCATTGCCATGCTATTTTAGTTACTATAGCCTTGTAGTATAGCTTAAAGTAACTAAAGTGATGTCTCCAGATTTGTTCCTTTTGCTTAAGGTTGCTTTGGCTATTCAGGCTCTTTTCTGGTTCCAAACGAAGTGTAAAATTTTTTTCCCCTAGATCTGCAAAAAATGACATTGGTATTTTGATGGGGATTACATTGAATCTGTAAATCACTTTGGGTAGTATGGACAGTTTAACAATGTTGATTCTGCTGATCTATGAGCATGATATGTTCTTCCATTTGTTTACATCATCTGCAATTTCCTTCCTCAGTGATTTGTAGTTTTCTCTCTGTAGAGATCTTTCACCTTCTTGGTTAAATATATTCCTAGGTATTTTATTTTCTTTGTAGCTATTGTGAAAGGTATTGAGTCTTTGATTTGGTTCTTGGCTTGACTGTTGTTGGTGTATAGGAATGCTACTGACTTGTGTACATTGATTTTGTAATCTGAGACTTGGCTGAATTTATTTATCAATTCCAGGAGTCACTTGGTGGAGTCTTTGGGGTTTTCTAGATATAAGATCAGATCATCAGCAACGAGTGATAGTTTGACCTCCTCTTTCCCTTAATTTTCTTCTTTTGCTTAATTGCTCTGATTAGGACTTCCAGCACTATGTTGAATAGAAGTGGTGACAGTGGGCATCCTTGTCTTATTCCACTTCTAAGTAGGAATGCTTTCACCTTTACCCCATTCAGTATGATGTTGGCTGTGGGTTTGTCATATATGGCTTTTATAATTTTGAGATATATTCTATCTATGCCTATTTTGTTAAGATTTTTATCATAAAGTGGTGCTGAATTTTGTCGAATGCTTTTTCTGCATCAATTGAGATGGTCTTACTCTGAAACTTTAGGGGTCTGCACTGAGACCCTCCTATTGGGATTTACCAGAGACTTATCTACTCTTATACTCTCAGTGTTTTGGATCTGCTGGGCATATGGACCAATTAGGAGGGCAACTGGGTTTGCTGTAGAACTCTCTTCTGCTCTGTAACACAGTTGAAACTGGATTTTGGAAACAGCATATATCAGACTTGAGAATATTGCTCCATCCAATATCAGTTGATGTGGAGGGCTGCCAAAGAGGCCCACCAAGCACTGGGCCTTCTTAGTCATGGTGACACAAGGTAGAGCAACTTGTGCTTTACTGTAGAAGGGATATGTTGATATGCCCCAGACAAAACAAACTTTACCATTGTGAGCTTGTAATCCCAGCACATTGGGAGGCTCAGGCAGGAGGATCACTTGAGGCTGGGAGTTTGAGACCAGCCTGGGCAACATAGCAAGACTCAGACTCTATGAAAAATAAAAAAATACTAGCCAGATGCAGCGGTGCACACCTGTAGTAACAGCTACTTGGGAGGCTGAGGCAGGAGGATCACTTGAGCCCAGGAGTTTGAGGTTACAGTGAGCTATTATCACGCCACTGCACTCCAGCCTGTACAACAGAGTGAGACCCTGTCTCTATTAAAACAAAAAAACTTCAGCATTGTGGCAAGATGTTAAGACCCAACAACTGGCAAGAATAGATCTCACTGGGACATCTAGGCATGACATATAACATGCAACATCTAATGTTTTATGAATCTGGGTAATGATTTGGAAATACCACTCGAATTAACAACTTAGAAATCTAGATTTTTTTTCTGGTATTCAAGGTGTTCAAGCTATAGATATGTTTTCTTTTCATTTGAACTGCTGTCCTGGAAACTTCTGAAGCTAACAGAGGTGAAGCAAACAAATTGTTCTACATTTCCTATACTTCAACTTTGAGCTGAGTCCTTTTCTGTGGCTGAACATAAATGTCTTTAGGGCGTCTCTACTGCTCACAAACCTTCAGTCTCTGTGAGAGGAATATCCTTGGGAAATGTCATGAAGAGAATCACACTTGTATTACATTGGTAGGCTCTCTGTAGTGATTCTACAATAATAAATGTGTTAAAAAACCCATTACAATGGTAAATCCGTAGATGGTGGATTGTTCTGAATTTGTGTCAGTAGCATAAACAATTTCACATTTCAAATGAAATTTCTACTAAAACATTCCTACTAGAACATAATGTAAAACAGACAGATTTGAACAAATAGAATACTGCTGCTTTGTTTTAAAATGTTGGCATTGGTAAAAATGTATTATTCATATCCACTCTTTCCATTGCTTTGAAACTGAAAATTGTTTATGTGGCCAGCTCTGAATAAATGTGGGATTGGTACCTTGGCAACCATGATATGTTCATCTAACCTGGTGTGAAATGTGGGCATCTCCTCTCACAGTTCTTCCTTCTCTTCTTTAGGGTCTTATTGCCCTTTCATCTGTTCTTCTTCGACTGCCTATTTTTTGGGTGGGGTGGGGCCTGTCTTACTTCACGGAGTTCTTCTTTGTCTGTGTCCTACGGATAACCTTGTGGCAGGGATCTGGGCTGGGTTGGGGGCTGGGCATGGGTTTGGCCAGGTAGATGCCATAAGTTGAAGTGGCCAAAAATAAAGTTCAAAGAGTTCCAGCCAAGGCAGGGCAATGAAACCAGGCACAGTGGATCCAGGAACACCGGTTCCAGAGCAGAAGGCCTAGGCTAATGTGTGTGCTTGTGTCCTAGTTTTCAGCCAAAAAGTTTAAAACGTTAAAAATAAATAAATAAATTTAAAAACAGAAAAAAACTTATAGAATAAGGATATAAAGGCCAGGATCATCAATATCACTGTCTTCACCCCCACACCTTGTCCCACTGGAAGGTCTTCAGGGCTAGCAGCAGGCATGGGGCTGTATCTCCGATGATAACAATGCCTTCTAGAATACCTCTTGAAGAATCTGCCTGAGGCTGTGTTCTCTAGGCTTGCAGCACCCACTGTGTGAAATGCCATGACAGTATGGCCAGACTCCCCATCTTTCGTAGGATAGCTTTGGATTTAAGCATAACTTTGTGCACCATTTATCTCTTAATAAGCCAACAACGTGCTGTAGATTTCAGGAGAGGACCTTGGGAGAGGTGGACCAGTCAAGCCTCCGAGCCAGCATGAGGGAGGCAAGCCAGATGCAGGGCAGAGAGGGGAGGACCAAGGGCAGGGCAGGGCAGGCGGGGACAGCTGGGCAGATGCATCGCGGATAGAACCTGCAGTTCAGAGCCTGACCTGAGTCGGAGTCCCGCCGCACGGCAGTAGCTGTGGACCTTGGTAATTACTTAACATCTTTTCCCGTGTTTCCATGGAAATAGAAATAGTACCTAAATCATGGGCTTACTTGAGGGATGAAATAAGAGTGTAAAAAGACCATGAATGTGCCTAGCAAATAATGGTTTCCCAGTTAATACTAATTATTTCTGGCTGGCAAGAAGCATGCAAGCGCAGAGTGGGTGCCAGACGAAAGCTCAAACAGCTCTGTGCATGCTCCAAGACCAGGGGAGGCAGAGAAAAGCCGGGGGCGGGGGCAACAGGTAATTGTCAAGGCCCTCTGTGTGGCTGGGCCCTCCTGAGGCTGCCTCTTTGGGAGTTTTTACCTGCTTCCACTCAGGGTCCTGATCAAACACAGCGATGCTACTCCCCGGCCAGGTGGAGTGCCACAGGCCACTGTGCGGGGCACCTGCCGAGGGAGAGGACGGTGGCCCCACTGGCAGGAGGTGTCCTCAGGCGCCTTCTCGCCATAGGACATCCCAGCGGACCTGCGGATGCCCACACACCTGGCAGCGTTGGGTCTGTGAGGAGCCGCCAGGAAGGCGGCTGTCGTGTGACGGCGTCTCAGGGCTTCTGGGGGAGCCAAGGCCGCGCGCGAGGCAGCAGCACAAAGCCTGTGATGAAAAGATGCTCGTTATCGGAGCTTTACGGCTAGCACCCGCCTTTAGTCTCGGACACACGCAATTCTCCTTCACGTGACCTGGCTTGGGGTCACTGCGACTGAGGGCAGTGCGTTTACTTCCGGGTCGTTAATCCGCGCATCCCCCCGAGCGCGCTGGTCTTTCCTGCGGCTGACAGACAGTCTCATCGATGTTGATTTGCATTGTAGGTTTTGTCTGTTTGGGAGACTTTCGCATGTGCTGTTCTGAAACTGTAAGCATTTTCCAAGCCCCGAGGAGGACCGAGTGATGCCAAATTGCTGGGCTTGTCCCTGAGCGCAGGCTCCAGCCCGGGCTGGACGCGGCGCCGAACCACAGCCTGGCGGCGGGTCCGGATCAGTAACCTAGGAAGTGGGGTCAGAACCCGCGTGTTCTCTCGCTGCCCCTTCCGGTTCTCCTGACCTCCCAGCCTGTGCCGTGTCAGAACCCCAGGGCGGGAAACTCGTTTCTCCTGACCGGCCACAGACGGACCGTTGGTTCTCTTAGGCAGGTGACAGGCAGTTCTGTAGACTTTCGTTCTTCGTGTGTTCAAGGGCTGCCGCGTGGTACCAGCCCCTCATTTGTGTGGCCTTGAGTTGGTCCTGGTCTTCAATTGCTGATGACCAGTTATAAAGTGTAGTTTGTTTAGCTTTCACTACCTGGTCACCTCTGCAAAGTAGAGCGACTGATGTGTGTTTGAGCCAACAGTATTTTTTAACCTATACTTTTCTAACAAACTAAAATTTAAAACATGTATATCCTGTGGTTCAAACAGGAATTTCCCACTCTCCTATTGTGTAAGCGGGTGCCCGGGAATGCCCCTTCCTGCAACGTGTGGGTAGAACGATATTCCCTCAGTGTTGATGGGTCTGTGAATTTGTGCTGCTTGGATAACCTGCAATATGTGATCAAGAGAAGTGTTTTAAAATCACTGAGTTATTTTTAACATTTATAATGGTTTATACATCTTTATACTTTCATGTTATGAAACACATCATAAGCAAGTCTTCAGCTTTACATTTAACAGTTCGTAACAGCTGATTTCTATTATGTTCCTTTTTAATTCTTTATGAAAGAATTTTTTTTTCTGTTGCACAGTGTGAGTGGGTGATGGGTGGGTTGTAGAATCTTTTGCCCATCTTCAGTGCTCAGAGGTACAGAAATTCCAGTTGCAATTCTTTAGAGACCAGTTTATGTCTCATCTCCTCGAGAATCCTGCTCTGAGTATTCTAGGACCCGGCTCTTCCTCTTAGTGATAATCTTTCTTATTCTGGAGTTATGCATATTCTCTTGGGTCTGCGGTAGAAATTTTCAGTTCTTTACAGGTTAGGACCATTATTTCATAAACGTTATATTTCCCATGGTCGCCAAACTTTTGGGGGCACACACTGGAAAATGCATTGAGAGCTTTTAGCTAAATAATAGAATTTCCTTGAGTCCTGTCAGCAATAGCATGGCAGGTGAGAAAAATGTGAGAGGATCACTTTGAGAACTGGAAATACTTAGATTTATGGGAAAAAGTGATAAATGAGTGATTTATGTGGTAAAGATTATATCCGAGCCAAGTCACATAAAGTACGGTATGCCAGGTGTCGGAATTAGACTAACAAACGGGAAGAAACTTCGTCTTACTTCTCAGGCGATGCTTTAGTGCACCTGCTGCTTAACTGAGCTCCCTGCTTCCCACTGGTGCCCACTCGCAATTCATTCTCCACTCCACAGCCAGGCTGACCTTTTAAAAATGCAAATCAGACCACATTGCTCCCTATAAAACCCTTTAGTGGCTTCCTAGTGCGGTTAGAATAAAATCCAAAGTTCTGCCATGCCTTCCAGAGTCCTGCTTGTCTGGCCCCATCTCCGAATGCCCTCTCCTCACTCACGATTCCAGCCACACCGGCCCCTTCCCCTCTCTGAGATGGGCTGAGCTTGGTGGGCCTTGGTGCTGCCTCTGTCTGGCATGCTCTCCCCCTGGGTCTTCGAGTGGCTGCCACCTTCTTGTGGTTCTGATCTCATCTCCAGTATCAGCTCCTCAGGAAGGACTTTGCTGATCCTCCATTCTAAATTTGTGTGCTTACTGCTACATTGTCTTAATTATGTTTTTATTTTCTGCATTTTATGATGCTTTGACATCTTGGGGCCATGGCTCATCCTGGAGAGAAACTGCCTGGTCCAGGGCTAGCTAATTCATAGGGATGGGAAATCACTTGCCTGCAAACACGCCTTTCCCATGCAAACCAACCAAGCCCATGAGCCAACCACTTCCTTTAACTCTCACCAAGCCAATATTCCCTCTGTCCTAAATCACCCTAGGCCAAGTATTGGACAATTTAGGACTGTTCCTATAGCCCAAAGCCCACTGAAACCATCCAAAGTGTTCAATCTGAAACTTACTCAGCCTGTCTAGCCTGCCTCCCTCATGATTTCCTGTGAAACCCAGAATACAGGCTCTCACCCATGCTTTCCCCTCCCTGCCTTTGCCTCCTGAACAGCCCTGCTGCTTCCCAGGGTGGCCCCGCATGGCGTGGCATGCCGCCTCCTGTGGGGAACTGTGTGTGATAAACTCCTCTTTTAAGGCCGTTGTCTCTGTGCCTGCCATCTTACCACATCCCATTAAAACAAACTCCTGGGAGCACTGAGACACACACGTCCCCCCGCAAGGCCGCAGCCTCTGTGACTCCACCCTGGTTTTGTTCTTAGTACTCATGCTAGCATCTTCAAGTATCCTGCACATCGTTTATTTACTTTTTATTTGTAAACACAAGCTGCTCTTCCTCACGAGGATGCGAGAGCAATGGGAGCAGGGGATCTTTGTCCCGTTCGCCTCACCATGGCATCCCCCGTGCCCAGACAAGAGCCTGGCAGAGTGGATGACCAGTCAAGATTCCTTAACTGAATGACATTTGTAGACACTGGGAGAAGAGCAATGAGAAAATCAAATGAAAGAATGTTTGAGAAATCATTTTGAAAGTTCTAAAATATTATACAATTAAAACGGTGTATTCCGCCAGTCCCTAAAATTAAACGTTTCATATAACACCACAGGCAGGCTTTGGAAAGGCTTTATGGAAGTACTTTTTCAACTTTCCTGCACATCAGACCAGTGTATCTATAGTGACCTTGGAAAAGTCGTTATTAGGTAAAATTACACCAAGGTGTACATGTATGGTGCTGAGAATTCCCGTGTTTTCCCGCTTCCTGAGCAATGGGAGTACCTCTCCCAGCATCCGTGAAGCTAGGTCTGGTCATGCGATGGAGCTCTAGCCAATAGGCCGCTAGTGGAGTTGGCAGGTGCCACTTCCAGGCCTGGCCCATCCAAGCGCCCCACGGGCAATCCTTCCTGTTCTCTTACCTTCCCAGGCGAACTTTGAAACTGTGGGAGGAAAGCGAAGTGACATAGAATGGAAAGAATCTTGATTCCTAAATTATCAAGAAGTGTCACTCAATGATCAGCAACATTTATTTTGGACTTCACCTGGGTGAGAAGCTTTTATTGAGGTTTCATAGGTGACCTGTTTTGCAGCTGTTGTCGTCTTGATTAACGTAGGTGCCTCTAGTGTCAAGGTAAGATACAGTTGGTTCTAAACACTGGTGATGACGAGGGATTGAAAACTCTTCACACAGGGAGATGCATTTCCTGCAGAGCTGAGATTGTGGGAGTAGAACAAACTCTCCCTCCCAGGCTTGCCATCCACTCTGTGCCACCTGGGTCCACTCCTCTGTGCTCCCTTCCAGTGCTGTGGCTCAGGTTCTGCCAGGATGTAGCATCCTCCCTTGGTTGGGTTAGAAAGGGCAATGAGGAAGAAATGAAATTCACGTCTGTCAGTTTGGCAGAGTTTGCAAAAACCTAACATGAAATTGTCTGATATTGCTTCTCTAGGCCACAGGCACATGGCCAGAGGGCGGGGATCTGATTTCCTCCAAAATTAAGACTTGCCGCCCCAGGCCTGGCTAAAGGGCTGGAATTCAGTCATCCCTATACAGTGTTCTTCGCTTTTCTGACTCTATTGTCTTCTCCATCCTAGCAATCAGGGCTGTTGTGCTGCTCCTCTGGTAGCACTGAGTCTCTCATTGAGGCCACTTTCCTTTTCAGTCCCTCATCCCACACCCTCCACCTTCGGCACCCCCAGAATCCCCCTCGGAGCCACTCCTCCCAGCCTAGCTTGCTCTGTAGTGGTCCAGGGGTCATCGCGAACAGGCAAACGTGGAACCGTGGTCAGGCGGTGAGGGCTTCTCTCCACGGCCCAGCAGAGGCAAAGACCAAACAGGGCTGCCTGTGACAGCTGCTGCTTCTGTGTCTGAGGGCTGAGCAGTAAGGACCCAGGGTGAGTTTCTGGCCTGCGGGCATTTCCTATTGTATATGCCATGATTTCTCATTTTATGAGTTCAGTTTTTAACTTAATTTGGGGTAGGTGACAATGCTGTTTCATTCCCCATAAGGACCCTTGACCTCTGGCATTAAGAGTTCATTGAAACAAGGTATTGAGACATCCCAAGTATTTAGAGTGAAGGTGTCACAAGGAACTAGGTAAGTCACTTGGGTTCTAATCCTGGTTCTGCCTTAACTGGTCATGAGTCTCCCAGCAGGTCACTGGTCTCTGGACCCCTTTTCCCACTTTACAATGTGGTTGTGGGTTTCTCGGTGCTCTTTGATCTGCCGTCTGAGAGGTCCTCGGAGGCCCTGGGGGCTCCTTTGGGGGCCATATGGGGAGGAGCTACTGAACCTGTAGGTTCATACTCCCCCTCACTTCCTGCTTCCCACCACTTTTATGTTCCTTACATGTGCAGGTTTGCCATATAAGCTTCTATTTAAGAGATCCTGGGCTACACGATCTAAATATTAAATATTATGACAGCTGTCATTTTGAATGTTTGCTGTGTTGGTTAAACCTGTGTCAAATATGAATCTGTGAAGCAACACTCCACAGGGTGAGCATGCAGCCACGTAAGGAAACCCGTGAGGCTTGTTGGTAAGTGTTGTTACTGGATTCCACTGCATTCATGCATGTCTCAGCCATCTTTCCCCCTTCAGGGGGTTTATAGCCCCCCAGAATTAAAGCAGTGAGTACTACCCAAGCTGGCTTCCCTCTTGGAAGCTGCCGTGTGTGAAGAAGGTCGCAGAGGGTAGAGATAATATCATGTGTGGCTAATTCCTCTGGAGAAACCTGGGCGAGAACACAGGCGTTTTATTAATACAAACATGACATTGCTCTGTACAGGACCCTGCTGACTTCACAGAGCCCACCAGGTGGCGCGTGAGCTGCAGAGATGGCGAGTGAGACCCGCAGACAGGGAGGGGAGGACGCAGGTGGGGAAGGACTGTGAGCCACCTCAGAGCACTTGCCCAGGCCGGACCTTCTCCTGTGCCCTGCTCACATCTGACAACTCTGGACTTACATATCCCTGGTCTTGTGTTTTTTCTTCTGTGAAAGCTGGGCCCAGGCTTTCTGCTGATCTCTAATAAAGCACATGTTAAGTGTTTAAATGCTTGATACCTTCATTAATCCCTTGGGCTCTAGCATGATTAGATTTTTAAAGCCCTCGCCAGCTCAACATATTAGAGAATGTCTATGGGCAATCACATGTCCAACAAAGGATTTGTATCTACAGTATATAGGAAACTCTCAAAACTCATAAGATAAACAATTCTATTAGAAAATGGACAAAAACATAGACTGGTGTTTCACCACTCAAAAAGATATTCAACTTCATTAGTTATTAGAGAATGCAAATTAAAACCACAGTGAGATATTGCTACATACCTATTAGAATGGATGAAACTAGAAAAAAAAACTGTTAGAACCACACTTTAGACTATTTTTCAGCAATAACTGGGAATAAACTATTGGTATATATGATAACTTGGATGAATTTCCAGGGAATTACGCTGAGTGAAAAATGCCAATCTCAGAAGGAATGTATTGCATGATTTTTACAATATAACGTTTTAAATATAATTACACATATCAAAATGAATTACAAATACCCAGAAAACATAATGACTGTAATGGAGAACAGATTGGTGGTTGTCAGGGGTTAGGGAGTCGGTGTGGCTACAGAGGGGTAGCATGGGATGACAGCACGGTGAAAAATCCTGATTGTGGTGGTGGCTGCGTGGATCCACACCTGCGATAAAACGTCATCCAGCTACATGAACACACACACATGAGCGGGTGTGTAATTGGTGAAATCTGAATAAGCTCTGTGGATTGTACCAATGTCAATTTCCTGGTTTTGATATTCTAGTATAGTTACGCAAGATGTCGCCATTGGGGGAAACTGGGTGAAGATGCATAGAACTTCCCTGTACTTTGCAACTTTCTGTGAATCTTTTTCTTAGTTGGATATACTTAAGGTGAACAACGTGATGTTTTGATATACACATACATAGATAAATGATTACCACAGTCAAGCCAATTATAATAATATATTCATCATTTCATCTAGTTACTTTGTGTGTGTGTGTGTGTGTGTGTGTGGTAAGAGCACCTAAAATCTGCTCTCAGCAAATTTCCAGTATACAATACAGTGTTATTAACTGTAGAATTCATGCTGCACTTTAGATGTCAGACTTATTCAACATATATAATTGCAACTTTGTACCCTTTGACCTGTGAATCTGTTTTCACAATAGAGTTAAAAAAATACATACTACACTCAAAAGTACAATGGAGACAAAAATGGAAATAAATGAAAATGTTTACCAAAAATCATTTATGGAACACTGGAAAGAACACTGGGCTAGACCTAAAAGGCTGTGTCCACGTCCTATTTTGTCCTTGCTGATGAGGAGATCCTGGGTGGTGCACTTGAGACCTCTGAGTTTCAATTGCCTGTTTTTATTGTGGGGATTATGAGAACCGCTCTGCTTATTTCAAAAGGTTATTTTAGAGGTTCAATGAGATATTATATATAAAACACCTTTTAAACAAGTATAGTAAGTGCTCAGTAAACGTTAGTTCTTCCCATAGTATGTTAGAATCATCATATTAATTTAAACTTATACAAATGGGATGGAAAATACTGGTTGTCTTTACAGTGTTTTCAGGTTTTGATATTTGACAGACTATTTAGAAAACTCCCACCTAAGAAATAATTTCATTCTTAGAGTCTACTGGCAAGCGTACTTGTGTGCTTGTGTGTATGTGTATGTTTGGATATAGGAAAAATATTTTCTAGTTAGGGTTTTGCCGTGCCAGTAGTTAGACCAAACGCAATTTGCAGCTTCCTGCCGCAGGTGCCTGCTACTGCAGGGTATGCCGCGTCGTCAGGATCCCCCCAGGTCACTAAGTGACCATTGTACAAGAAATTACTCACTTTACCCACAGTGTATCAGCGAACAAATTTCCAGAAAACTCTCAGTGGAGTGATAGCTTTTAATAACTTTACCGTATCATTTGGGATTATCTTGATAACAGCATTTGAAGAATTAGATGGATATGTTGGCGGTGTGGTTTTTACTGCCCATCCGACATTAACTGGCTACTGTGTTGAATATCTGCCTGTTGTCAGAGGTTCTGGAAAGTAGCTACCCTGGTGTCTAACACTGGTTCTCTTTGTCTTTCATGGGATGCACAGAAATGACATACATTTTGGTAGATCCTAACTCAGGTTTTATTAGTTCTGCCTTGGCAGCTATTCAGTGGTTGGATGGATATTTCTTTGACATTTAATTTTCCTGCTTTCATTGACTTATATGATCTAGTTGTAGCATCATTTCCTTTACATTTCTTATTTAAACCTACGTTCTCTTTTTTGGACTTGCTTTTGGGATTCTAGACCTATGCATAATATCAGAATTAGAGAAGCTTCTGTGTTGTTATAGAACAAGCTCCCTTCTAAGGGAGGTCAGAGGGAAGGAAGCCCTGACTCGTTACTGCGTCCTCACTGACAAAGATGCTGGTGTGGACGCAAAGACTGCTCCATTACGTGTGGCCTCTGTTCCCAGTGCTCTCTGCAGAAAGCACCAGACCCAGGTCGCCCATGGATGCTTGACAGTTGCAATCCTTCTCCCCCACCCACAGGTATCTGTAACTACCTACAATTGTTAAATTCTTTATTTCCAAGACTGTGGCATGGTGGCCATCATGGTATTTTTGACTCCAACCTCTTGTCAGACCCTGAGCTATTAAACTTCTTTCTTTTCTATTGGAAATATTTCCTGGTTGTAAAAGATGTTGAAATTCATACATTCATCATAGATTCCAAACAAGCCAATGGACTTTTTGGTGTTCTCTGATCCCCTCCAATTCTCTTCTCCGTTTTACATCTCCATGCTCATTTGCATGGCAGGTTTTACCTTCTTCCCCTGCCCCGATAGTCTGCAGAAGTGTGTGCTTGTATCGGTGTGGTGGATTGTGTAGCGGGTTGAATTTTCAGGATATTTACTGAGTGAGACAACAAAACTCCACTTAGACAAGAGAACTCTGCCCACTAATTATTCACATAATATAAAAAATAAATGGGGCTGTTAGCATTGAATCTATTCACATGTTAACTTACTTTAAAATCGTTTCATTGATGATTAAGTAACAACTGGATGCTGCTTATCAAGGGGTCTCTAAGCTTTTGTGTGTATTGGCTGGCTCTTCAGTGGACTAATTTCTAAGGGTGGGGCAGGAAGGCAGGAGATGATGATGTCGTTTGAAGAGTAACAGAGTAGCTTTTAACATTTTATAACTAAATTTACAAGAAGTAGCTTTTAAAAGATTATTGGACCTTATGAGCTGATTCTCTTAACATAAATAATTCAAGTAGTCTTAATTAAATATTCTAACTGAGGTTTTGGTCGTTTTCTTTTCATTTAGTTTATTGTACCAGATTGCAAAGTTAAGAAGCATTTAAAAAAATTAAACTGGTATCTCTTATCCATCAGATAGCTTTTTAAGTTATACTTGAAATAGAGACTTCCTAGCTTAAATTGATGTTGGGCTTGGGTTAACTGTTTCTATTCCATATCAACTCAAGAAATTCGGGACACATACTGAGTCCAGACCTGAGTCACCAATATTGACACCTCAAAACATAAAAATACGTTGCTAAACTAAAAAATATCAAAAAGAGATGTTTGTCTTAAATACTCAGATAACAAAAATTAATGTGCAGGGTGTATGCAGACTCTTTTCTCTTTTGCTATCCTTGCACCACATGTGCCAGATGTTTTATAATCCCTTATTTAATCCTATGACATTTCTTTGAGGTTGTAGTATGCACATGTGACAGATGGGGAAGCTGAGGCCAAGAACATTTAAGTAATCTTCTGGAGATCGTCGATCATATTTAGAGTTTTTCAACACATGGTCAATGGAATGAATACCTGTGTCAGAACCACTTGGGGTTCTGAAATCAGTAGCAGATTAGGGGCCTCACCTAGAACTTCTGCATGTTTAGCGTTGGGGCATACAGCTTTTCATTGTTTTAACTGGCTCCTTAGGTTGTTTGTGTAAACACCAAAGCTAGATCACCGGAATCCAGAAGCTGAGGCCCTTTGGCGCATTTCTAAAAGACCTGGGGAGACAGTTTTTGGTGAGAGCTGTAGTCAGGAAAGAGATGCTGGAGATGTAGCCTGAGGCAGAGCCAGGCAAGGGACAATGCCTGCCTTCCTCCTCTTTAGCGGCAGCCTTCCACATGCGCCACTATTGCCCCAAATCCCCAGAAAGCCCGTTGGCGAGGGAGTCTGGGAAATTGAGTTTCCCGGATACAGAGCACATAGGGAAGTGAGAGTGAGGGATCCGAGAGCAGAGACACCCATGACTGAGGCGTGCTTCCTCCTCAGGGGAAGGATCATCCGGCCTCATGGTCCACTGTTCACTCATCCATCCATGCAAGGAAGAGTAACTACTCTGACTTGGTGTCGTGACCCCGGCTTGGTCTGGGACCCGATGAGCCCTGATTAGCAGGGCAGGGCCCTTTGCTCCTCACCTCTCTTGCCTGCTAGGCCTTCTCATGCCCATGTGGCATGAGAGTGTGCAAGCCCCGAGCTCATAGGCCCAGGTGGGGCCGGGCAGCCCCCAACTTCTGGCTTCCGAGGAGGGAGAGACCCAACCGTATGCTCTGTGGTGGGCAAGATGATTGATGTTCGTGTCTTTACACCTGGAACCTGTGAATATGTTAGGTTACTTGGAAAGGGGAATGAAGGGTGCAAATGGAATTCCATTGCTGATCAGCTGACTTTAAAGTAGAGATTACCCTGGATTACCTGGTGGGCCCAGTGTAATCACAAGGGGCCTTGAAGTGGATGCGGGAAGGGGCCGAAGGAGTTGGAGGGAGATGTTTCTACGAAACTTAATACACGACCGAGGTTCCATCCAAATCAACGGGGAAAGGAAACCCACTTAATTAATCCATCTGGCATAACTGGCTTTTTATTAGAAGAAGCTAGACCTCCTATACCAATCATATGCAAAAATAAATCTCACATGTATTAAAGACATAAATATGAGTAATTTAAAAATAAGAAATTTTAGGATAATCAATTTTGTAACTTGGGCTGAGGAGTACCTGTTTGAGTAAGGCTAGAAACACAAAGACATGAAGAAAAAGACAGACAGTCCTGGTCTCATAGAAATGCACCATCTCCATGTGCAAAGACACCATAAAACAAGTCAGAACAGGAGTGAGACTGGAAGAAAGCGCCAGCAGCACATATAACGAAGGGTGGATTTCCTTCCTTCGCACATAATGAGAAGACAACTGGATAGAAAAGGGATAAGGGATTTTAACTGTCAGGCAAGTTACAGACAAGGGCACACAGGTGCCCAGTGTGAAGAGCTGTTGCCTTGGTTTTGTCCTGCAAGGTTCTTGTGTGTGTGTGTGTGTGTGTTTACTACCTGAGGTTTGCAATCTTTATTTTGATTTCTTCTTTTGTTCAAAAGATAGATCTGAGTGCTTTATGTTTCCTAAGTGCTTAGATTCATTTTGACTGTCCTATTGTTGTTCTTTTCTAGTTTTATTGAGTAATGGTCAAAGTATGTTCTGAATGATCTCTATTTTAGGGAGAATATATGAAGTAAATTAGGTTTATTAACTGATAAAATCTTTATTAAATACTGTAAATATTTTATAAATAGTTAAATATTATCCTAAGGTGGTTAATATTATTTGAATTCTGATATCTAGATTTTCTACTTAATTCATTTCTGAGAAATGTGTTTCTGATTTTTCCAATTTCTCCTTGAATTTATATATCTTGTTGTAGATATTTTGATGCTTTATTAGGTGCCTGAAGATTTGTGACTATTGTTATTTTGTTTGTGAATTATCTCTTTAATCAATACAAAATTATTTCTTTGTCCCATTTAAGAATGTTTGCTTTGAAATCATAGTAGTATTGCTACACCTGCCTTCTTTGTTAGCATTTTCCTTATGCATTCTTCTGTTGCTTTATTTATTAATGTTTTTACTATATCATTTGGCTTTGGATGAGTCTCTTGTAAACACCATGCACTTAAACTACCAGAGTATGCTTTTAATAGGATATGTAACCTATTAAGACTACAAATATGTTTCAAGTATTCCAGTGACTATATTTTTTGGTCTTTGTTTAAATTTTGAAGGAAAAGCACTAGTCAATGGAAGTAAGATGTAAGACTTCTAAATCACTAAAGGAAAAAACGAGAAAGATTTCCATCATTCAAGAAAGAATAGAGAGAGACAAAAATCTGCACGGAAGGCAGCATGATATTAACCAAATCAACTGCTGCCTTCCCATGGCCATCAGCATGCGTTTCCTTCTCTCCAGCCACCATGTAAGGATTTTCTATGACTCATTTGGAATTATTGATGATTTTTTATTAATGTTAATTTAGAAGTCCGTTCTTCAATATTGCATTAAAGGTAATGATTACATTCACCTAACTGAAAACTTGCTGGCTCTGCCTAAACACGAGAGGCGCCGCACACGGCAGACAAGTGGCTTGCAATGCTGCTGCCGTGAGCTTGCACATCCACGCCGCCGTCACTGCCGACTTCTGCGTTTATTCCATGGTGTTCTAGGAGATGACAGTGAATTGTCTTCTTGATAGAGAATATTTTTGAAATTTGTAAAATTGTTGAAATTGGTCCCCCATTTGTGGCTGTTTATTTTATTCTAATAGCCGGTGATTCTTCACTGCTTGTTAAGGTTTTTTTTAATTGCGGGTCCAGATTAATCAAGGGGTGTGAATTATCTGAGAACTGTAAGGGTCAGCATTCCATTTCCTTAGAGCAACCTTCCCCCAGCAGGGAGGATGTGCCGATAAGAGGCCTTCCCTTAGAGAGTGGCCAGGGAACGGCTCCTGTTGAGGGTTCAGGGCCTGTACCCCTCCCAGGTGTCAGCGGGTGCAGCTCACATACAGAGTAAAAGCTGGCAGAAAAAAGCGAACACACACCTACTTTATCTAAAGTGATGAGAGCATCCACTAAGCCTCAAAAGGCAAGGCTTGCTGATGTAAATTGTTTTGAAATATGTACTTTTCTGAATAATTGTATATAAAAAGTTAAGAAAGAACTGGATTGAAGAATGGGGCTTAGCCCTGAAGGTAGCTGGGACCTCTCTCAAACTGAAGACCTGATTTGCTGAATCCACCTTTGGAGCTGATGAATCCGGATTTGGTGCATCCATCTCCGTTACAAGCAGAGATGCTGGGAGAGAGAGAAAGGGTCCCTCAGGGGGCCTGTGCACCTGGGCAGAAGCAGAGGAGAGCGAGGGGTGAGCACTGCAGGGGTGTCGCTCCGGTGGGAAGCATCTGGCCCGTTCTTAGTTTTGAGACCCAGTAAAATAGGAGCCTCAGGTCCTGATCAGTTTCACAACTGCGTCTTCCTCCCTTGGAGAGGGAAATAAAAAGATTGAAGTGAGCTCTCGCTGGAGAGAGTGGGCAGAATGGGACTCTCACTGACTGAGGCCAGACGGAGTGCAGAGACAGCGGATCACACCCTGCTCCACTCGCCTCGCCAGCAGAGTCCTGTGACTGGCGGGTCCGTATCCTTGCGGCTCTCATCACCATTCCCAGGTGTGTCTGTCCAGCATCTCTGCACTGCCCCAAAGCTTCCTAAAGATTGTTTTTTTCTGCAGTAGCCCTTTTTATTTTCCAGATGACCTATAGGTTGTTCCTATTTTATATCTTCTCTATTTCAATGGGAACTTGAGGAGGAGGAGGAGATATACACACGTGGGCTTCATCCACCTCTGCAATGGAAGGCGACAGAGTAGGTGAGGAGGGGGTCTGTGGGGGAGGCCAGGGGAAGGCAGAGGGCATGGAACCAGCCGTCGATCAAGAGTATTGCAACTGGGGTCTTGGGGAGAAGATATCGAACAGAGCCCTTCCTGCCTTCAAACATTCTATAATCTTCAAGTGGGGACAAGCTTCGCACCTGAAATAATGAGAGCCTCAGACACTGGTAGGCAGCGGAGGCGAGCTGTGCTCTGGTACGAGGTTCACATCTCTATTCTTTATTTCGGACTCTGCGTGCATGTGACTGCCATTCTAGAATCCTGTGTTCTCCTTTTCAAACTAATTCTTCCCATCTCTCAAAAGCAGGGACTCGTTTCTCGTCCTCTGTGGAAATGCTTTCAGACCATTCTCGTTAACACTAGAAATCAGTCCAGTAAATGTCTTCTGAATGAGCCCCTCCTGTGTACTGGGACACGGAGGGGGGCATCCCAGCCTTTCCTTTGAGAAACAAAGGTATTTCCCCTTTTTTGTGAATGGCTTGAGTGTCTACTGTTTGCACTGTTTCTTTCGGTACTTCCACAGGCTTACTGCGTCCTTTAATGTACGCGTATCTCCATTGCTTGACGGTGGGGAAAGTATCACACGCTCTTTGTGTCTCAAGGAGTATTTGTGTGAGTCAGTCGCCTGCTCGCCACCTTGGTCTGCTCTGCGTGGATCACAGAGCTACTGTCTCATCCTCCCTTGCCCTGTGCCAGTGGATGCTCTGGTGCAAGACAGGAGGGTGGGAGGAGGGAAGTCAGGGTTTCTACCCCCACTTTCTGCTTCAGGCAGCATCTCCTCAGTGCCCCGGCTCTTGGGGGGCAGCCCCTCCCTCTGTACCCCTGACTCTAGCGGCAGCTCCACCATGACTCATTCTGCTCCTGGCCCCGCGGACCTGCCTCTCCCCTGGGGTTGGGAGTGGCACCTGCCGCTGCTAATATCTGGGTTGCGTCATTGACCCCTTTGGCATCCCGGTCTGCTAATACCTGAGTAAACAGCTCCCGTATCAAATCCCCTTTGTTGCAAATCCTAGCCTGCTTTCTACCAGGCCCTGACTGATACAGTCAGTGCTCATATCGCTTTTCAACAATTCATTTATCGAGTAAGAAATAATTGTGCAGCTTCTACGTGCCAGGCACTGTGCCGGATGCTGAGGGTCGAAAAGTGAAAAGAGAAGTAACTGAATAAATATCTGTTGCCTTGAAATTCGGTGATTGAAAGAAAAGTGCATGGAAGGCACGAGTCCTGCCCAGAGCCTTTGGGCGTGGCTTCGGGCACTGAACATTTTGGACATCTGCGAGTTTTCACTGCAGGACTGAGAATGCTCCCAGGGAGGGGCATTTCAGAGTGTAGACAGCTGTGTCTCCACTAGTTGTTAAATGTCACATTCTTGATTAGACATAAGCTCTGACTCTGCGGCGACCACATGTGGCGGTGGCAGCTGAGGAGTTACACTTGAGTTTTATATGAGGTTGGCGTTCTAAGGCAGACGCACTCCCGGTGGGTGGAGTGCGGAGCGCACTCTCGCTCCGAGCGTGCAGAGAGCCGATTTATGCTTCACCGCTGGTACATTAAAGAGCACCAGTGTCCTGAAATTCTTTTATATTCTTGGAAGCAGCAGGTTCGGCATCATGCCGAACACTTCTAGCAGCCTGTAGCCCAAGTATTCAAACTGCAGTGAAACCCTTGAGATAGCACTGGCCCAATCAGAGCGCCGAGTGCCACTTCTAAGCCGGCTACCGTATCTTACCCACAACAGGAGTTTCTGATGGGAACTGATTTCAGAAATTGGATTAGGAGGGCCCTGGTCAGACGCTGCTCTGTGCTCTGAGCGATGATTCTTTAGGCAAAGCACAGTGCGGCTTCCCACTTAAGCCCTGCACTCTCCTCGTACAATTTGATGGATCGTTTAGCATTTATCAGCCTCTGAAGCTCTATGCCCAGAAGTGACATTTCCCTGGATTCAAAGCCTTTAAAAGCTTAGAGGAGTGCTAGATGAGATGGGTGGGTGATTTATTAGGCTGCTGGGCTACTCGGAGTTCCTTTGACTGTGGTGCAAATGTTGCTTAGTGTCCTGGATGATGATAAATGATGCTTTCATAGGAGCTTGATCTCAGAGAAAGTCTCACTCAGTTTGGTAAGCTGTACAATTTCTTCGGTGTAGAACAAAGTTCTTAATATTCTATGTTTTCAGGGGGAGTCACTGACCTTTTGAAAATTTGGTAAAAGCTATGGACCTTTTCACTAGAAAAATGTATTTGCACATAATTTTGCATGTAGTCCCTCTTAAACCCAAAGGTCCCTGGGCCCCAGATCACCAGTTGCTGATGTAGGACATGAACAGCTAACATGTGCCAGGGGAACTGCTGGCCCCCGTGCCTCCACGGCTCTGGAGTGATGCAGTTCCACGCCCTGCTTTGGCCTCCTGAGCGTACGTTCCGCGTACGCTGGAGAGTGGCAGAGGCTGTGTGTCCACCGTGACAGCAAGTCAGTCTGCGCGCAGGCAGGAGGCCCAAGCCTTTCTCTCTTCTATGGCACAGCTAGGTGATGTCTGGCGTTTTCCTATTTTATTGTAAACATTTCTGTGTGGCTTCGATTTCTGTCATTGCCTAGAAACTGGTCTTGCCAAATTTACCAACATCCTCAATCTTTGCAAACCTGACATTTTTATTCTTCCTCTTTCACAGTGGCTTGGAGGCATCTGACACCTGCTTCCTGGAGAGCCTTCTCATTCTTGGCTTCCAGTAGGGTTTTCTGGTACTTCCCTGGCTTCTTCCCTGTAGCTTCCTTGGAAGGCTCCTCCTTGAGCGCATCATACCTGTTGGGGCGTCTCAGAGCTTCGCCCTGAGGTCTCATCTCATCTTCATCTGGTCTTTCAATGGCTTCATCCAGTTCCACTGCTGTACAAGTCTCCTGGTGCTGGTGACTCCAGCCCTGACCACTATGCTGAGTGCTGACTAATATGTTCAGCCACCCCCTTGGAATCACCACTTGGGTGAATGAGCATCTCAAAATTCACATGTCCAAATGAAGTCCGTGATTGCAACTCTTCTGAGGTGGGGGAGGCTGGAAGAGAAATCAGTTTCAGGTCCAAGTGGAGAGGTGATCAGTTATCAGCCAAACATTTACAGAACATCCTTAACTTTTTATCTTTTACCTTATCCTGACCATCTAGTCCATCTGAAAATGCAGTCAGAGTTCTGTCTCCACAATAGATCATTATTCCACTGGCTTACTCCGTTTTTGTCACTGTGGGTCACATCACTTTAGCTTCTCATCTGGTGTAAAGCAGTAACTTCCTCAAGGGTCTCCCTGCCTTCTCTTTTTCCCTCTTCGATTACCCTTCCACCGGCATCCACAGCGCCTTTTCAAAAACACAAATCAGGTGACATCACATCACTTACCTCCTGACAACCTGCCAGGGGCTCCCGACTGTTAGAATGAATGAAAAGCCCCTCACCATGGCTCTGTAGCCCTCCCTGTCTCGTATCATCACATTCTGCACTATGTTGTTGCTCAGCTCAGTATTTTCTTTCCACTTCCTGAATGTGTGAGGCTATTCTCCCTCTCTGGCTTAGAGAGAGGTTGTAGAGAAAATATGCCATAAAATAATTAATTTTCACATGTTTGACACCTTATCTGAATCAGATGACAAGCTCCTTGAGAGCAGGGAGCTAGTTTAATGCTTTTTGTCCTCAACATCCCCGCCTTTGCCTCTAGCCTCTCTCTTTGTGTCTAGGACAGCAACCTGCACTGGCTCGCTTGACACATTGTTTTTTGAGCACCTACTATGTGTCACGTTCTGAGTTAAGTACTGAGAGTTTGGTAGATGTTAGGTGTTGAGGTTGTTTCTCTGTTAGTCTAGAAGTGCAAGCTACTACAGGATGAGGGTGGGATTGAGAAGACACTTGTAGTGATAAATGAGAGCTGTGTCCATGCAAATTTTCAACTGGGGTAGAACTTCATTATTCTAATGAATTTTGAAAACTATTGCAAGCTAACTTTATTGCTTTGGATTAGTAATTGGCTAAATAGTGCCTTAGTTGCTAGTGAGAGTAAATATAATTTCCCAAAGTGCTAAATTCACTCCTAGGCTAGAGCTGGGAGAATCAAACTTAATGGAAAATAATGATATTTCTAACTAGAATAGACAAATAAGGTAAACCCTTGCTTATCTTCCTTCCCCAGATAAACATCTTCTGTCCAGAGTTTTGTCTGAAACACAGCAGAACAGTAAATCACACAATAGCTACAAAATGTTAGGTGTGAATGTTCAGGTGTTACATTTAGGTGTACAGAATATACCTTACATTTTTGCTTCCAAGCTTTGTTTTAAAAAAATTTGAAGGCAAGTCTCACTAGGTTATAACCAAAAGCTTCCTTGCTATTCCAAGTGGAATTAGCCACCAGGCATAAACATTGTATAGAAGCTTAGCTTTCAGAGTTTCATAAGCAAACTTAAGCATTTTTCTGTAAATCTTAAGCTATTAATTATAGAAGAACAGAGCAACTTGGTTCATCTTAGATGGAGCGAGAATATTCTATTCTGTTTGAAAATCATAAGGGGCTTATGGAAATGAGTGGCATCGTGTTAGTAATTTTGAAAAATATATGTTTTCATTTTCTGCTCAAATAAAAATAGAGAGAAGCAGGGAAGAGAAAACATAGGTGAACACGAATTCTTTCTTGCTGTCAGGAGAGCAAAGACTGGTGGAAGCCTGAACCCAGGGCTTTTTTTCTCCCTATTATTTTTATTGTGGTAAAATACACATAACATAAATGTATCATCTTCACCATTTTTAAGTATACAATTCAGTGGTATTAAATACATTTATAATATTGTGCAGCCATCACCACCATCCATTTCCATAACTCTTCACCTTGCAAACCTGACACTCTATGCCCATTAACCAGTAACTCCCACCCCCCGCTGCAGCCCCTGCTACTCACAGTCCTACTTTCTGTCTTTATGATTTTGACTATCTAAGTGTCTTATAGAAGTAGAATCCTGAAGCATTTGTCTTTTTGTGACTGGCTTATTTCACTTAGCATAACGTCCTCAAAGTTCAGCATGTTGTAGCATGTGACAGGATTTTCTTCCTTTTTAAGGCTGGCTAATATTCCATTGTGTGTATGTATCCCATTGTGCTCATCCATCCCTCCATCAGTGGACACTTGGGCTGCTTCTACATTTTAGCTGTTGTGAATAATGCAGCTATGAATAAGGGTGTACAAGTATCTCTTTGAGACCTTGTTTTCAGTTCTTTTCAGTGTATACTCAAAGTGTAATTGCTGGATCATAATTCTATTTTTAATCTTTTTGAGAAAGCACCATACTGCTTTCCACAGTGGCTGCACCAGTTTACATTCCTACCAACCATGGACAAGGGTTCCAGTGTCTCCACATCCTTGTCAAAACTTATTTTCTGTTTTTCTTTTTTCACAGAAGCCATCCTAATGGGTGTGAAGTGGTATTTCATTGTAGTTTTGATTTGCATTTCCTTAATGATTACTGATATGAACATCTTCTCATGTGCTTATTGGCCATTTCATAGTTTCTTTGAAGAAATGTCTGTTCAAGTCCTTTGCCCAGTTTTGAATTAGGTTGTTTTTTGTTGTTGAGTCTTAGGAGTTCTCTATATAGTCTGGATATTAATCCCTTACTGGATACATGAGTTGCAAATATTTTCTCCCATTTGGTGGGTTGCTTTTTTTACTTTGTTGATATTTTCTTTTAATGCACAAAATTTATCATTTTCATGAAGTTCAATTTGTTTATTTCTTCTTTTGTTACCTCCGTCTTTAGTGTCATATTCAAGAACTCATTGCCAAAGCCAATGTTGTGAAGCTTTTGCCCTGTATTTTCTTCTAAGAGTTTTAGGCTTTTAGCTCTTATATTTAGGTCTTTGATCCATTTCGAGTTAACTTTTATATATAGTGTTAGGTAAGAGTCTAGCTTTATTACTTTTGTATGTGGATATTCAGTTTTCCCAGCGTTGTTTGTTAAAAAAACTATTCTTTCCCCATTGAATGGTCTTTGCACCCTTGTCAAAAATCACTTGACCACATACGAGGTGTATTTCTGGCTTTCTATTTTATTTCATTTGTCTATATGTCTTTAAGTCAGTACCACACTGTTTTGATTATTGTAACTCTGTAGTAAGTTTTGAAACCACAAAGTGTGAATCCTCCAGCTTTGTCGTTTTTGCAAGATTGTTTTGGTTATTTGGAGTTCCTTGAGATTCTATATGAATTTTAGGATAGGTTTTTCTAGTTCTGCAACAAAATCATTGGGATTTTGATAGGAACTGCATAAATCTGGAAATTGCTTTGGGTAGTATTGACATTTTAACAATATTGGCTTCCACTCCACAAACATAGGGCAGCTTTCCATTTATTTATGTCTTCTTAAATTTCTTTTAGCAATGATTTGTAGTTTTCATTGTACAAATCTTTCACCTCCTAAATCACCTCCTTGATCAAACCAGTTCCTAAGTATTTTATTTATTTATTTAGAGACAGGGTCTTGCTCTGTTACCCAGGCTGGAGTATAGTAGCATCATCATAGCTCACTGCAACTTCCAGCTCCTAGGCTCAAGCAATCCTCTTGCCTCAGCCTCCCAAGTAGCTGGGATTACAGGCACACATCACCATGCCCAGCTAATTTTTCTATTTTTTGTAGAGGCAGGATCTGGCTCTTGCTCAGGCTGGTCTCAAACTTCTGGCCTCAAGCACTCCTCCCACCTTGGCCTCCCAGAGTGCTAAAATTACAGGCATGAGCCACTGTGCTCAGTTCCTAATATTTTATTCTTTTAGATGCTCTTGTACATGAAATCAGTTTTGTAAATTCCTTTTTGTATTGTTCATTGTTAGTAAATAGAAATGCAACTGACTTTTGTGTATTGGCCCTGTATCCTGCCACTTTGCTAAATTTATTTATTAGTTCTAACAGTGTTTTTGGACTCTTTAGTTTCCTACATATAAGATCATATCATCTCTAAACAGAGATCATTTTACTTCTTCCTTCCCAATGTAGATGTCTTTTATTTCTTTTCCTTGCCTAATTGCTCTGGCTGGAATTTACAGTATGATGTTGAATAGAAGTGGTGCAAGTGGGCATATTTGCCCTGTTCCTGATCTTAGAGGAAAAGCTTTCAGTCTTTTACCATTAACTACGGTGTTCACTGTGGATTTTTCATATATGCCTTATTTATCTGTTTTTTTATTTGTTTATTTTAGGGACAGGGACTTGCTATGTTGCCCAGGTTGGCTTTGAACTCCTGGCCTCAAGGCATGTGCCACAGCACCCAGCTTATGCTTTTTTATTATTTTGAGGTAGTTTCCTCCTATTCCTACTTTGTTGTTAAATTTTATCAAATGCTTTTTCTGCAGCTATTGAGAGGATCATGAAATTGAAGTTCTTTGAGCTTATTGGATGTTTATATTCATGCCTTTCATCAAATTTGGGATGTTTTCAGCCATTATTTAAAAAATATTCTCTCTTCCTCTTTCTTTTCTCCTTCTGGTACTCCAACAACATGTATGTTGGTTCCCTTGGTGGTATCCCACATGTCCCTTCGGCTCTGGTTACTTTTCTTCAACATTTTTTCTTTCTGTTCCCCAGACTTGATAATTTCCATTGTCCAATCTTCAAGTTTACTGGTTCTTTTTTCTCCCTGCTCAAATCTTCTTCTGAATCCCTCCAGTGAATTTTTAATATTAGTTATTGTACTTTTCAGCGTTAGCTCCAGAATTTCTTTTTGGTTTCTTTCTAGGTTTTCTATCTCTTTATTGACATTTTCATTTTGTTCATTCATCATTTTCTTGATTTTCTCTACATCTTCCTTTAGTTCTTCAAGAATCTTTAAGACAGGCATATTAAAGTCTTTGTCTAGTAGATCTGCTATCAGGTCATTTTTCAGGGACAGTTTCTGTTGAATTATTTTTTTCCTTTGTGCCACACTTTCCTGTTTTTTTCATATTCTTTGTTTTTGTTGAAAACTGGAAATTTGAATCTAATAATGCGGTAAATTTGGAAAGCAGATTCTTTCCCTTCCCCAGGGTTTGCTGTTTTTGTTTATTGTTTTCTTTTCCTTCTTTCTTTTTTTTTTTCTTCCTTTGGATTATTGGAGGCTGTTTCAGTGCCAAGGGATCTGTCTGAGGTATAAGCTTAAAGTTTTCTCAGGTCTTTTCTGAGCTGACACCTTTCCCTGGGCATGTACAGTCACTTTCTAATTTCCCCTTCATATGCAGTTGCTTTTGAATGTCTCAGTCTTTAATGTCTGCTCCAAAAGGGGTAAAAGAGAAAAATAAAGGGAGGAAAAAAAGAGTGCTAGCTCTTTAAGTCCTCTGGAAGTCACTCCAGCCAGAGGGAGGGGCTGCAGCTGTGTGTGTGGGGAGGTGCAACAACAATAGCTGCCAGTCCCTTTGCCTGCATCTTTGTGATCAGAAGGAGAAATCAATGATCAGAGCACAGATCTCTGATATTCAGACGACAGGGTGCTTCTTGTCCACCCTGGCTCCCACACGCTGTGTGCAAGCTGCTCCAGGAACACAAGCACAGCTGCTTCCATGGAGCTGGGGGTGGGGGATGGATACCTGCTACTGTGCTAAAAGCTTGAAGTGACCAAAATTAATGGCAATTTGCCATCCAAGCCTTGCCGTACAGTAGACTCCAGAGTTCCAAGACAGTCACATCCGACAGATTCTGCCAGCGCAATGGTTGTCTAGGTGAGGAGACAGATTCTTGGTGCTTCCTACTTCACCATCTTCCCAGAATCCTCCAAAGGGCCTTTGGATGGAAGCCACCTTGAACTCGAGAGCTATATCGTGTGGAGCTCATGTACTGCCAAAGACATTATACCTAACCCTTGTGCAAGGACATAGGGCAGCAGAGCTTCTAGCAGCCTGTCGGAATTATGCGTTGACCTAAATGGTAGTGTTAAAAGTGTTCTCTTGGCGGGGGAGCACTAAGTTTCCAAACACATGGCAGAGAATTGCTTTATTTTTTAAAAACCCTAGCAATTTTCTTAAGAAGCAATGGAAGCTAAATCAGTTTTACTAATTTAGCTTTTGACCAAAGCTGATGGTATTAGTTTACCTTAAAACTTGACTCTGAATGACTTTTGACTGCTTTTAAATGTCAAATTTTCCCTCAAAGCTTGAGGACTTAGCACCTGGAAAGATGCTAAAGATGAAAGATGCCAAAGCGGATCGATGGCCGTTCCAAAAAGGAAGTTTAGAAACGGACATGTGCCATTGTAGCATCAAAGGGATGCATGGAGAGTCTTTCAGTGGTTTGCTCTGAAGGGATCAAAACTCAGATACATGAATTCAGGTAGCAGTCAAGCTACCTTACAGTCATACATCCCATACAAATTCAGGGAATCGAAAGAAGCATTTCTTTTAAACTTGCAGTTAAAACTGGGTCGAATTAAGTAATTAATGCTTGAATTTAAGAAGAAGATAGACGAGTACCTAAATATTTCTCTTCGACCTGTATTTTTCTCCTTAAGTCCATTTAGATCTTTTCATTATTACTTTAGTGAAGATTTAAATTTTTTTTTTTTAATTTCAGCCTATTATAGGGGTACAAATATTTAGGTTACATGTGTTGCCTTTCCCCCCCTTCCCCCTGCAGTTTTTCCTGCCCGCATTGCTGGAAGTCACTCGTGAGGTGATTGGAAAGTTTCAGTATTGGTGGTGATTTAAGATGCAAGCGTTAGGAGACCATGAGCAGGGAATGAATGAATACATAAATACATAAATACATACACGTGAATGGCTCAAATCAGGCCTGATCACGACGAGCACCGCACCTGTGTTCGTGGTCTAACAATGTTCGCACCTTCAGTCGTCACTAGTACCGGAACTCTCCGATCACAGCGGGAGTGCCCGGGCACCACACCCTCCCCCGTCAAGAGCCCTTCAGAGCAGATGTGGTTGGAATACGACTTTTTTTCTCCTGATTACCTTCTTATGGTGCCTAAACCACACATCACGTTACATCCTCAGCGGCATCCCGTAATTAAACATGGTACTGTTTCCTCAGAGCAATTCATGAATATTTATGATAAGTGGGGAAAACCTAGACTATAAATTGCCTCATTTTAGTTCAGGTCGAAGTGCTGCCAGACAGTTGTGAAAAAAAAATTTCTCAGAGCGTCTTGGCTTTGGGAATGATTATGGAGATGGGATTACAGGCCTGTACTGGGCACGGTTCTCTAGGGAGACACAACATGCGCACGCACAGCAAGAGGCCGGGAAGTCCCATGACCTGCCGTCTGCAGGCCGGAGACCCAGAAGGCCAGGGTGTGATTCAGTCTGAGTCCCAAACCCTGAGGACCAGGAGTGCTGATGACTGAGGGCAGAAGGCGGGTGTCCCTGGTCCAAAAGGGAGAGCGAAATCACCCTTCCTCAGCAGAGTGGGCCGCGCCCTCCCACACTGGGGAGGGAGGATGTTCTTCACTCCGTCTACGGATTGGAATGCTCATCTATTCTGGAAACGCCCTCACAGACACACCCAGAAACGATGTTTCACCAGCTGTCTGGGCATCCCTTAACCTACTGATGCTGACACGTACAATTAGCCATCGCAGGACCTACGTTATTATCCTAGCCTGTAGATGAGGAGCTGGAAGCCACCAGAGGTACCGTTGCTGGCTGTGTCCCCGAGGGCGGGGCAGCAGGGACTGTGGGAGCAGGACTTTGCTGCAGGTGGAGGGACCTCAGACTTCTGCTCTCCTGCGGTGTGCAGCGGCGGCTGTTTGGCAAGACTTGGTTGATGCGGGGCTCAGCTGGGGCTTGGGCCTTTTTGTTGTTTTCTCTGCATCGAAGATGCAGTTGATAAAGTGTTGAGGTTATTTGTGGGCTGGCTTGTGCAGAAGGAGAGCAAACTTCGGGGGGCCTTGAATTTGACTCCCTCACTTGGGACAGAGGCAGTTCCCCTTGGCCCTTCCCTGTGACTGGTTCCCCCCTTCTCTAAGTGTCGTCTTCCCGTTTCTTCCCGCCGCATGTCTGTGCCTTGGCTGCCGGTGAAACAGGTTCTGCTGGGGTCCTGCTTAGATCCCCTGTCCCACCCCACAGCCCTGGGGAGGGTCCTGCTACCTGGCATGAGCTCAGAAATTAGGTGGCTGAGCTTGTGCCTCAGTTTCCTTCTCTGTAATGTGGGAATATCGATTGTACCTGCCTCATGGGACAGAGGTGAGAAATCTTGCCAGCAGTGTACTCGCCGGGCCCCTCTCCATCAAGCCAGTGCGGTGGCCCTCTAGCCCAGCGACAGGCAGTTGGTCGTCATTTAAATAGGCATTTTCTTTTCTTCTCCCCACCAAACGTCCCTTAGAGGTGGACTGCTGTATTAGTCTGCTCAGGCAGCCATCACAAAATACCACAGACTGGATGGCTTAAACAGCAGAATTTAATTTTCTCACAATTTTAGAAGCTGGATCAGGGTCCAAGATCAGGGTACCAGCATGGTCAGGTTCTGGTGCGGACTCTCTTCCCGGCTTGCAAATTGCTGCTTTCTCACCATGTCCTCACAGGGCAGAGGGAGAGAGAAAACAAGCTCTTGGATGTTTCTTCCTACAAGGGCACTAATCCCGTCATAGGGGCTCCACCCTCTTGACCTCATCTAACCCTAATCACCTCCCAAAGGCCCCATCTCCAAATGCCGTCCGACTGGGGGTTGGGGCTTCAACATAGGAATTGCAGGGGGAGGGAGACAATTCAGTCCATAGCTACGTCCCTTTGTCGTCGATGTTCAGCAGGAGAAAAGCTGGGGAGGGGTGACTGCTCTCTGTCCTGTCTTATGGTCTCGTCTTCTCTCCCCCTCTTTCTCTTCCCTCCTTCTCCATGAGCAGACCCTCTCTCTGGCCAGCGATTGCTTTCCCCGTACCATGTAGGGCTGCTCCATCATTTCTCCTCAGTTGAGTTTTTACCACTTCTTTCTCCATTTTGTTACTCCTCTTGAGACTACCCTGTTCTTTGACCTTGGTTAGCTGGCCCTACAGGGACAGAACGGTTTCTCTTCCCCACTTCCTTTTCTTCTTCCTCGGAGCGGTGGACATTCCAGCTTGGGGATGCGTGGCTCTCTTTGGGGTGGATGCCACTGTCTCTCCCCTTCCCTTACTGGATTTCCTCTTCCTGTTCATCCCTCCGAGAGAGGACCTCCATGCCTGGGGCAGGATGGCTTTCTGAGGACCAGTTCCGAGTTTTCCCTTTGTTGATAAACATACTGTATCTGCCCGTGCCTGGTCCGTGACGAGACCTTGTGGTCTGGCAATATCGTGTTTAGCACTGTTCTTACTCCCCTTGGTGAAAGACACTACTTCTTTCTTTTCATTATCCCAGCTGTGACCCTACTTTATGTCTGGCAACAGACTGTCACCTCTGGGTAGGACTGCCATTAGCTCTTCCCGTGGCGTGGAATTCATATGGATCTTCAGTCATCACCCCCGCAAGCCAACCCTTATGTCTATGAAGAATGACCTTCATTGATCTAAGGGAGAAACTCTCCTGTGCTTTCTGTAGCTGGAAGTGGCCCTCTAATCTGCTGTGAGTTTTTGGTCCTTCCCTCCCATGGCATGCATCAACCCTTCACCTTTCTTGTCAAGCCTGAGAACAACTTCTTGACTTCAGAAATGGACTGTGTGTTACTTTCTTTGAGTTCAGGACTTCACCTTACTTTTTTCTGTGTGAGCACCCAATATTATCATTTTATGTAACCACTGATACAATTTGGTTTATATTTACCGCTTTTATTAGTATTGGTCATGTCTGTTTTATACTCCTCTTTTCTATAATCTTTTGAATTACATAATTTTAACAATTGTTGAATATTCTTTCTTTTTAGAATTTAACTCTTCTTTTCCTGACTAGTAAAGAGAGTACAAAAGGAATTACTTTTTAAATAAAAATAAATTATTTTTATTGAAACATAATATTTATACATATTTTTGGGGTACGTGTGATATTTTGTTACATGCATAGAATGTGTAATGATCAAGTTAGAGTAGTCAGTGCATTCCCTGTTGAAATACCAGTCACATTTTTCACAGAGGTAGAAAAAAAATCCCAAAATTTGTAAAAAAAAAATAAAATAAAATAAAAAAAAGAAAAAAGATGCTGAACAGCCAAAGCAATCCTGAGCAGAAAGAACGAAGCTGGAGGCATCACACTACTTGACTTCAAAATATACTATTTTCTGTAGTAACCAAAACAGTGTGATATTGGCATAAAAACAGACACTTAGAGACCAGTGGAACAGAATAGAGAAATCAGAAAAAGCATTCTGTACTTATCAGAGTCTACCTTAAATTTTCAATTTTACCAGACTTTTGACAATACTAGAACCATAGAATACTTTAACTTCTTTTACCCCTTTTCCACCTTTTGTGTTTTTGATGTTATGCATTTTAACTGACATATATTTTAAACTCAAAAATTTTAATTATCATTTTGAATATCAGTTAATATTGCTTTGAATTTACCCCAAATGTATCCTTTCTTTTGCTTTTTCCTCCTTGCTTCATTCTTCTATTTCGCTCTGTGTTTATTTTCCTTCTGCTTGAAGAACTTCCTTTAGACTCCATTTTTAGTTCAGGTCTGCTGGTGATAAGTTCTCATTTTTGTCTTTATTTTACCTTTACCTTTGTTTCACAGAGAATAGATTTCTAGAGTGGCAGTTATTTTCTTTCATCTCTTTTAAATGTTTTTGAATTGTCTTCTAGCGTTCATTGTTTCTTTTGAGAAATCAGCCGTCAGTCTTACTAGTGCGCTTCTGTTGATGTGTCTTTTTTCCTTTGGCTATTTGTAAGATTTTCTCTTTGCTTTCAGTTTTCAGTGGTTTTACTAGGATTTATCTTTGCATGGTTTTCTTAGTATTTATCCTGCTTGTGGTTCATAACAAATCTTAATTCTGTGGCTTGAGATCTTTTATCAGATTTGGAAAATTTTCGGTCGTTATCCTTCAACTATTCTAATGTCCAATTATCTCTCTCTTCTCCCTTTTTAGGGCATCTGATCACATGAATGTTAAACTTTTTTTAACCATATAATATATGCTTGATATTGTTTTCTGTATTTTTAATACTTTTTCCCTCCAAACTTTTGCCTAGGTATTTTATACTGAGCTATCTTCTAATTCCCTGTTCTTTTGTTCTGACCTATCTGCAATATTGATGGGTTTATATCTATTAAGGTCTTAATTTGAATTATTGTATTTTTATGTTTTAAAATTTTCATTGGATTCTTTTTATGTATTTCAGTTCTTTGGTAAAATCCTCTATCTTGTCATCTTTTCATAAGGTCATTTATTAAACTTATTAAGCTTTATTTTGGAGTTTGGACCTAATATCTCAAATATCTTGATTGTTTATGATTCTGTTTCTCTTGTCTGCTTTAATCTTCCTCTTGTTTCTCAGTTGGTTAATAATTTCTTATTGAGTCTTGGGCATTGTGTATGAAAACATTGTTGATACTCTGGGTCAGAACTGCCCAATAAGAATAGAAGGCAAGCCACACAGACAGTTTAAAATTTTATCTGGACCAGTTTCTCCAGCAGCACTGGATTAGGTGAACCCCCAAATCCTCAAACTCATTCAATTCCTTTTACAATCAAGCCTACAAATGAATCTAATCTTACCCACCCCTGTTCTTCCTCATAAGTCTTCAGATGCAGGAAAGATTTGTCTCATTTTTCTGCAACTTCACCTGTCCCATCTTTTGCTGGAATATCAGGCTCGAGGATCATGTTTACGTCTTTCCCATGCTATAACTTTCCTAGGAATCTCTCTGTTCCATTGTCCCCTAAATTTTAATGTGCAAGTTAAGCCCCTATAATCTATGAAGCTTTTCCTAATTTCTTCCATTATTTTGTTAATGGCAGTTAACACTTAGTGAGCATTTGGTATGTATCATAAACTCTAACTAAAGCTCTTTTCATGCACAATTTCACTTAGCTATTCGTATTCTGTGAGAGTGAGTATATGATTCATGTGCTAGACCTCAGCTTCCTGATCTGTAAAACGAGCATAAAAATCCTTACCTGCGGCGGCACAGTTCACAGCTCACTTCTGTCTGAGCCCGGACCCTGCGCTCTTAAACACTATGCTATGCTTTGCCTCTCAAAAGTCATCCTTTCACCTAGACTCCTATAAAGTTTTTGATTAGGCTAGTTTTAAAATTTGGTTATTTATTGTCTTTTAAAATTCACTGCTTTATAAATGTCCTCTCTTTAATTAAGTTGTAAATTCAGAGCTTCAGTCAAAACTATAGATATCTCTCAAAATATACATGGTGTTTGCTTCCAGGTAGTTGGAGACAATGACAGTTGCTTAAATCCACATCTCACCACAATACATGAGACAACACCAAAGAAGAACGTGCAAAACTGCACAAAACCCAGGCTCCTCTGTAAGCTTTGTTGCAGGCAAAGGCAGCCTAATACAAAAATTCTGCACAGAACAGAGAAAAGGGGAGTGAGCAGCAATCTAAAATTATTCTAAACCACCACCAGGATTATAATTTAGTTATCCTAATTATCAATTAGTTATCCTAGTTGTGAAAATACTGGAAAAAAGGTATTAGTATAGCACAACACTGACTATAGGGAAGACACTTACAATAATGTGAGTTGAGGTGGCAGTCTTCAAAAAGTGCAGCTTCTGAGAGAAAAAGACAAAAAATAAAAGAGAGGCACTCTTGGTGACAAGGCGGTAAAAAAAGAAGTGAAATGAGAAAATTATGGTCCTACGAAACAAAGAGTAATATAAAAATCACATGTGCACAACTACTTCCTGTATCAACAAAAAACTTATCCACTGAAAAATGGGACTGTGTTATACAGAGAACACCAATCCCTTACACCAGGAATCTCATAAACCACCACAAATATGCAAAGTGAAGAGTGTGAAACTGAATAAGTCTACACGAAGTTACCACAAAAACAGGAAAAGTGAGAATTAACACATTTTGGCTGATGAAACTTCTTCCCTAAAGACAGCCATGAAGCAAAACAAAACTGTAAGATATGATCCAAAATGAGTTAAATATACTCAAACATATCTCAAATATGAAGAACCACTTTTAATCAGAAATACAAAAATTAAAAACAAAAATGGACGAAAACCAAAGAAATGAAAGGAGAGTTGATTTAACTCAGCAAAGAAATTTTAAAAATGACAAAATCATCTTAGAGTGAAGATGATTCAAATGAAAGATACTAAAGTGAACTGAAGAAAAGCAAGAAAATAATCTACAAATAAAAATAAAGTAAATGAAGAAGCAAAAAGGACTGAGGAGAAACCGGGTGACTGGAAGGTAAATAAGAAACAACATATTAATACATAGAATGAAGTTATTTATGTAGAAAACCAAGTAATCGAACAGAATTTATATTTAAATCTAATCTAAAAACTTTCCAAAAGTAAAATAAGACCCAAATTGACATAATAAAAGAGCTCACCGAATACTTGGGAAAATAAAGAAGGAATGAGGAGCTTCAAATATATCCTAGTAAAACTGTTAGGCTTCATTTTTTTTTTTTT
>VBSM01000865.1:3836022-3857614 GCA_008086735.1 Cheirogaleus medius | reverse complement strand
CACGCCTGTAATCCTAGCACTCTGGGAGGCCGAGGCGGGCAGATCGTTCAAGGTTAGGAGTTCGAGACCAGCCTGAGCAAGAGCAAGACCCCCATCTCTGCTAATATAGAAAGAAATTAATTGGCCAACTAAAATATATAGAAAAAATTAGCCAGGCATGGTGGCGCATGCCTGTAGTCCCAGCTACTCGGGAGGTGACTAGAAAAACTTCAGTGAAAGGACCAAGAATGAGCACAGCAATATATTCGCATAAATCAGACTAAAACAAAGGTGGCAGCAAGGAAGGAAGACTAACATACAAATGTTACATGTTATGAGAGAAAAAAGGAATAATGTGACTTAAAAAAATGAGAGGAAAAGATAGAGGGAAAAGAAGAGTAAATTAATGTATTGCCTTTTAAAAAATAGGTGGGAGTTAAAATATACCACTAAATATGGCTATATCAGATAGTAAAAGATTGAATAAGAAAACACAGAACTGAAGGTACTAAAAAGGAGATAGGTACAAAGGCAAACACTACATCAAAAATACAAAATTCCTAAATTCAAAACTGAAAGTTTTAAAAATAATGAAAACTACATATCAAATCTATGTGATATATTTAAAATAGTGATCATAAAAAAATCCATAGCATTAAACATGTATCAATAAGAATGAAAGTAAATAAATTAAGCATCAGTTCAAAAAACCAGAGGAAGGCTGGGTGCAGTGGCTCATGCCTATAATCCCAGCACTTGAGGCAGGAGGATCGCTTGTGGCCAGGAGTTCAAGACCAGCCTGGGCAACCTAGCCTGACTCTTTCTCTATAAAACAAACAAACAAATGAGAGGAATAAACAACAAAATAAACCAAAAGAAAGCACACAATAAAGTTAAAAGCAGAGAATAAGAATGTAGGAAAGAGTATACTACGTAAATAAATTGAAACCATTCTTTCTTTGAAAGTTAACAAATAACACAAAGCACTAGCTGAGTTGGTTGAGAAAAAAAGAAAGCACAAACATAGAAAATAAATGACCAAGGGGACTAGCCACTGAAACTAGTAGGGAAGTGAGGTATGCAGGGTTGGGTGGAGGAACAGCTGGACAGTTGAAGCTGTGTGTTGGCCAGTTCTGTGCAGAGTTGGGGTTCAGCTTCACATTTCTCCCAGTGTGAAGCAAGGGGCGCACCCCTGTATCTTTGCATCAGTGAGTCCCTGACGGGTCAGGGCTGTGGCTGAGGGCATTCCCAGTGACAGGTGCAGCTGTGAGCTCGCAACCCATATTCCCAGCAGCTGAAGGAAGATGAAGATTTCTTCTTTCAATAGCAAATAATAAAAGGCCAGATAGCAAATATTTTAGGCTTTGTGGGCCAACTGGTCTCCGATGACTCTCCTCTGCTGTTATAGCAAAAGCAGCTGTATACATTATAGTAAATAACTGGGCATGGTTGTGCCTCGATAAAACTTTATTGACAAGAACTGATGGCGGGCCAGATTTGGCCCACGGCTATAGTTTGTCCTCAAAAATCATATTTCTTATGTCTTTTATTGCCTTATTTTCCAACCATCGTTTGAAATTATCAACTTGTGAGGTATGTAAGCAATATTCTCTCATTTTACAGACAAGAAAAGTGAGGCTTTCCTGAGGAAAAAGCCAGGACGAGAACTGTGATTTCCTGACAGGTCCCACCCACATCCCGACCCTTGCTCAGCCCGGCTGTGAACGGAACCCCGTGGCCAACACCAAGTTCCATCAGGTGGATCGATGTTAAGTCATAGAAGAAAAAAAGAAAAGAAAATTAGGTAACTACTTCGTGGCAAGCTGGTTTTTACTCATTTGTAGATTCACTTTTTCTTTGTATTTATTTCTGCCTGTGGGCTTTATTTCTTCCCATGTTGCTCTCGGGTGTTTTCCTATCTTTCCTCATTCTTCCTCTTTGTTCCTCGTTGCTTTTGTCACCACGTGTTAATATGCATGTGGTTGCCCACGCCAGTGAGGGCTTTCATCCCTTCAGTGTGGGGACGCGTCACTGCTCTTGATAGTTTCTGGAGCTTTCTGCTTTCTGCTCTGTGTCCCAGCTCTCCCCAGACCTCTGGCTGAATAGTGTGGTTAACTCAGGTTGCAGAGTAATTGTTAACTGGCTATTTAATTGGACAAAAACTATCATAATCCTCTCATGCATTTTGGTTTTGGAAACAAGACCAAATCTTGGGCAAGATTATAAAATTAGTGAACATTTTATGTAGTACTTTCTTTTTTTTCCCAATTTCTTAGCCCTTTTTGGAGTTTTGACTGTACTTCCATCTACCCGGTGTCTTCTCGCTAGACCAATATCTCTGTCCTCTAAAGAAAAGGTACATGATACCGGAATCCCATGGAGATGCAAGGGATGTGATCTGTTGTGCCTCCCAAGAACGTCTGCATATTGAAAGCTGCTACAATGAAAAGGCAATAACGAATCCTAAGTGCATTCAACAAATATTCATGGACCATCTATTATGTGCTGGATACCAGAGATAAAAACGGGATAAAATTGGACATAATTTTGGAGTGAAATTAGACAGAATTTCTGTTCTGGAAGTAGATTTGGACACAAAAAGGACAATTTCAATGAAGGGTGAGACCTGCTAACATGGAAACAGTAGAATGTTACGGGAACACAGAGGAAGCGTGCCGAGAGCAGACGCTGGGGAATCATCAGGGACTTCCGAGAGTAAATGGCATTCTAGCAGGGTCAGGGAGAGAAAAGGAGGAAAAAGCAAGGGAAGGACAAAATATATTCCGAGAATTAAAAAGTGGTCAGGTCAGTGCGACTGGAGAATGGGGTATGATTGAAGGGAACGGAAAAACATTAAGCTGCGCAGGTGGGTGGGCCAGATCAGGAAGGGCACTTTAAGCCACACCAATGTATTATCTTTTCTCTTTATCTTAAGATCAGTGGAACCTCATTAGAGGGTGATAATCATGGGAGTGGCAGAATTTGGTCTGCACTTTACCCATGTGGAGAGCAGAGGGGAGCCTACCTGGAGAAAAGGAGACAGCAGGATGTGTTAGGATTGTCTTGATAACATCAGATCTTGTGCTGGTGTGAACTCTAGGGAGAATGGGACCATAGTAACCACCTTGTTCACGTCTGCACCCACAGGGCCTGACCCACTGGGGCGCTCAGTTAACATGGTGTGAAAGTGAACAAACGCATAGGTGGGTTCACACAGATGCGGCCAGTTAGGAACAGCACTTCCCACAGTGGCTTCCATAGGGCAGTGTAATTACGTGAAAGAAAATAGGCTAAGATCCGATAAATCAGGAAAACCACGGGAAAAACATTTCTAAATAAGCAAACTTCTTAAAGCCTTTAATGAGCTGGCACGTCCTGTTTCTCTCCAAGGAGCAGTGGTAAGCAGGCAGTGCTGGGCTTCTGTTTGCTCCTCCAGACCCAGTCCCCCCTATTCTCTGCCCGCTCTGTGCCCTGCCAGGCTGGTCAGTTCAGATTCCGTAATAAGCTCCCCTGCTCTCAGGCTTCCGGTGGGTTTAGCCCGTGGGGATCAGCAGGTAAGAGGGAAGGAATAGAGAATGGCCAGGTATTCACTCCCTTGGCCCCCTCCTGTGGGTGGCTGCTGGCTGGCTGTGTCCCTTGACTGGCAGCCGCAGCTGTTGCCAGGGCCCTCTTTGCACACACTTCTGTCTGTTTTGGTGACTGCTCCCTCCCCTTGTGGCAAGATGCAAACAATACCCACTGCCTGCGCTATCTTGTGATTTGCGTGCATATTGCCTGCATATTGTGGCACTCATTTTGAAATACCCAGTTTGACTGTTCTGTCTATTTCCTGCTGGGTCCTTGACTTATCTATAGTTTCTCAAACTTAGTTGACTATAGAATCATTTTTCCATGAAGCATCTTGCATGAGTAGGGTCTCATATAATATGTTTGGCTAATATTAATTGGCGGCACAAGTAGAAGTGAACCAAACTTCCTTGATTCTGCTCACCTTGCACATCTGCTTCTTGCAAGCAGTTTAATCACTGATTCCATAACTAAGTAGCTCCTAATCTTAAATGCACAAGCTAGTGTCGATCAATACTTGTAAATACCCATGCTTATCTCATTCTGTTAGGTAGTGCTATCGGTCATGGGTCTCCTTAATCCTGCCTCTTAGGCTCCCTTGAGCTAGGAAACATGCAGCTGCAGAATTTTCTCCAGGGAAACTGGAAGTCATAGGCATTTTCTTTCATATTTCTGCACTTTCAAGATTTCTTGCTTACATAAGGATTAATAATATATTATCTGGGAATAGTTTTCTGCCCACATTGGGGAGGAATTATGTATCTTGCCTAGGTCCTGTGACTTTTGGCAATGTTACCAACATCAGCCTTAATTAAAAAGTCTACTGACATCTATAAACTGTAATCTAAAGTTTCATTAAACACGACGAGATAAAACACCTACTGCTGCCATTCCTACAGGAGCGCCGATGAGAAAGGGACTGAGCATCAAGGCTTAAGGAATCTAGTTGGATGTTTTATGGCTTTCTTCTCTACAGATAAGTGAAACTGTTTGTGTCTCCACCACATTCACATGTGGAAACCTAATCTGTAATGCAATAGAACTAAGAGGTGAGGGTTTGGGAAGTGAGTGGGATTAGGGCCCTTATACAGGAGGGGGCTCATTTGCCCCTCGTACCACAGGAGAACACAGCTAGAAGGCACCATCTTTGCGGCAGAGGGTGAGCCCTCACCAGACACCGAATCTGCTGGTGCCTTGATCTTGGACTTCTCAGCGTCAAGAGCTCTGGGTAATAAATTTATGCTGTTTATAAGTTATCCAGTCGAAGGTGTTTTGTTACAGCTGCCTGAATGGACTAAGATACTGAACAGTCACTTCTATATGAAATCTTTATAAACTATTGAAATTCTAGGCTTAAGAAGCTATTAATAATCTTTGCTAAATTTTCACCTAAGAATTCCAAGGAAATTATCAATATTGATGCTGCTATTGCTACTGCTACTCTTACTTGCTGTGGATCAGTGTTTTGTATGTTATGCTGTTTGAATCATAGAGGGTCTTCATAGGCAGCAACAATGAGCCAGTTGGACCTGAGTAAAGAGCTGAGTGTCTATGGTCAAGTGAAATATTTGAGCTTTATATTGAAGTCAGCCCCTAGAGATCTTCATAGCTCATCTGAGAACCTCTGTGTGCATTCCAACAGAGACCAGTGGGACATTGCATGTTCTCGAATGGGGCAAAGGCATTCTGTAAGAAACTTGGAAGACATAGTTTTGGTTGTCCTTCATACTAAGCAGAGTATCTAGAAAGGATCTATCAGCCCCGTGCCTGCAGTAAGTATATGGGTTCCTACAGGAGCAATCCTTCATGGCTGAGCTGCTGTCTTTAAGTCCGCAGTCCTAACATTTCTAATCACTGTGAGTTATCTCTCATAAAAGGCCATTGTAATCTTAAAGACATTATCTAGACACTGTGTTTTTCTGCTGCTGGTTAGGCAAATGGCAAACCGGAGTGCCTGCTCAGGGAAATTACTGCCCTCATTTGTCACCAGCCTGCGCAGCAAAAGCTCCGGTTCCCTTTCTTGCTGATTGAGTAATGGATTTGAAGAAGGAAAGTGATAGGTAGAATGCTTCTCCTAGAAGGGAAAACTTATAAAAAGAATTGACTACCCAAATCTTTTCAATTTCAATGAGATGTTCTATGTGCTCAAATTAAATGAGCTTGCCAAAATAAAAAAGAAGGCATGGTCACCGTGGATGGGGGACCCAGGTACTCAGTGGAGGAAATCAATCTGGAAGTGGGGGTTGGTTTCTCACTCACTCTTTCTCCAGTTGGGCAAGTCCCCAGGCTCATTCAGTTCTTATTCTTGTTTAGCATGCACCCATTTCCTTCTGCCTCTGATGCAAAACTTACACACCTTTTGAGGCCAACTTCAGTCTCTTTTTGGAAGTCAGAGTAGTATCTTTTTCTGAATTTCTAACATTTGCAGCCTGTGCTGTGCAATTTGGCACTTCATTAAATTCTTCTTTCTAGGATTATTCTCACACTGTTCTATGTATGCTAGCCTTACCATTTAAATGGTCTGAGCCTTTTGCAGTCATTGATCATGTCTTATGCAGCTCTGTATTCTCCATACAACAGAGGACCGTGCTCAGGACTCAGTACATAATTATTGATTAGTTACACCAGGCAGGAATAATGTGCATCTGCTTTTTGCTGCCCACCATCCATTCTTGTTCCTTCTGGAAATAATAATTGGAATAATATCATAAATTATTTGAGAAACCACTCCTTCCTCCATTGTTAACTGTGTCATTCCCAGCTTGTACCCTTGGGAACTGCTAGAAGCAGTCCTGGGACTATGAGGAGAGCCAGCATCAGAATGAAGCGAAAGTAGAGAGATGTTCTTGAGAACATCCCTGAACCACTGGATCAAGACATGCCTGTGGACTTTTCAATTTTAAGAATCAATAACATTACCTTTATTATTTAAGCTAGTTTGAGCCATGTTTTTGTCATGAGTAACAAAATAGATACAGGAGATACTTGGTAAATATTTCCATACAATTCATAGTCATTTCTTTTATGTAGACATTTTTTTTCCTACTCAGAAATGATATGTCATTTTGAACGTAATTATATTTGGACAGCTTCTTCTTTTCCTACTACTAATAGTGCTACTCTTAGATGGAGGATATTACAACATTACTTCAACCTTAGGGAAAATGGTGGATTAAAGAGAGAAAGTAAAAAGAAAAATTTCCTACTCCCAAATGATCTCCCTTTATGGAAGTTTCCTTGGAACTTTTGAGGAAAATGGAGAAAGAGCAGTTGTTGAGGGGACAACTCCAAATTAGTTTTCAACTTTTTTAGGTTCTTTGACTCACTACTCCATTGCCTCATAGCTTGACTCTAACAAGGGAATTTTTTCACCTTCTCTAGCAAAGTTTTCCATTCTTTTTCTCTCTCCACCCTCTACCCTATTCAAATGCCAAATACATATCCTTCACACCATTTCTCATTATACACGATCATTCTCTACCACAACAGGGTTTCTCAGTCCCAGAACTACTGACATTTTTGGCTAGATAATTCTCTGTTGCTGGGAGCTGTCCTGTGCATCGTACAATGTTTAGCAGCATCTCTGGCTTCTACCCACTAGAGACCAGTAGCAACCCACCCCCTTCCCAGGGTGTGATGACCCAAAATGTTTGCAGGAAATAGCCATTCTGAGAGGTGTGAGGTGCTGTCTAATTGTGGTTTTGATTTGCATTCCTCTGATGATTAGTGATGTTGAGCATTTTTTTATGGACCTGTTGGCTATTTGTATATCTTCTTTTGAGAAATGTCTGTTCACGTCCTTTCCCCATTTTTGAATCTGGTTATTTGTTTTCTTGCTTTTGAGTTGCTTCAGTTCCTGATATATTTTGGATATTGACCCCTTAATTAATAATAACATATTGCATATTTTAAAATTTATGAGAGTAAATTTCAAATGTCTTGCCACAAAATATTGAAGGGTAAGTGAGATAATGGATATGTAATCAGCCTGATTCAATCATTTCACAATGTACAGTCATTCCCCCTTATTTGAAGGGGATACATTACAAGACCCCTAATAGATGCCTGAAACTTTAGATAGTACTAAAACCTATATATGCTATGTTTTTTCCTATCTATATGTACCTATGATAAAGTTTAATTTATAAATTAGGCACAGTAAGAGATGAACAACAACTAATAATAAAATAGAACAATTATAACAATATACTGTAATAAAAGTTATGTGAATATGGTCTCTCTCTCTCAAAACACCTTGTACTGTGCTCAGCCTTCTTCTTCTTGTGATCTGTCCATCTGACCGAGACTGCTACTAAATGACTAACAGGTGAACAGCATATGTCATGTGGAAGCACGGGCCAAAGGGATGATTCACGTCTCACACCACTCAGAATGGCGTGCAATTTAAAGCTTATGAATTGTTTATTCCTGGAATTGTCCATTTAGTGTTCTCAGACTGTGGTTGACCTCAGATAACTGAAACTGTGGAAAGTGAAACTGCTGTTGAGGGGACTACTGTATACATACATCAAGACATCACATTATAACCCGTAGCTATTGTTATATACAACAAACGAACAAACAAGAATGTGCACAGACATTGCCAGGTGTCCCCTGGGGGTCAAAATTCCCAACACCCCACCCCCGAGCCACCTTTAGAGCCTCTGCCCTGTAGGCAGTAGAGGGGGTATAATTAGGAAAACGACTTACCTCCACTATTTCGTCTTTGGAGATTCTGGTCTGTCCCAGTAACGTGCTGAATACACTCACTGAAGCACTCCATCCTGAAGTGACAGACGAATCGAGATCCTCGGGGTGCTCAGCGGCAGGACCCAATTCCACCAGACTTGTGCAAATGTCCTGAATCCGTCCTGGCGGGCAGCGATTCAACAGCCTATTGAAAATATGTTACCAGCCACAGATCTTGGTCATAAAGCAAGAAAAAGTGATGCATCACCACCATTTTTAGTTTGCATTGTCTTAAGGATGGTGGAGGGATAGCTACCAGTTATCAAGCACCTACTATGTGCCAGCACATCACTGGATGCTGCTGTGGTCTGAGCATTTGTGTCCTCCCCAAGATTCATATGTTGGAAGCTAATCCCCAGTGTGACAGCATCCGGAAGTGGGCCCTGGGGAGGTGATTAGGCCATGAGGGTGGAGCCCTATGGACAGGATCACTGCCCTTGTAAATAGGCCCCCCTCAGTTTCCCCTTCTACTATGTGAGGTTCCATGTGAGAGAATGAGCCCTCACCAGACACAAAATCCACATTAATCTTCAGCCTCCAAATTATAAGAGATAAATTTCTGTTGTTTATAAGCCACCAGGTTATGCTATTTGTTGTAGCAGTCCACGTGAACAGACAGATGCTTTCCTGTTATCCTTCTTAACCACCACAGAGGTGTTTTAAGGTGAACAGTATCATTCCGTTAGACTGACTGAGATGCTTAACACTCCTGAACCTAAAACTGATTCCTAGCAGAATTAAAACTCGGATGTGTCTGACTGCCAAACGGACCCTTTGAGGATGCAAATTGTCTTTTCCACACAGGAAAATACTCCAGGTAGGCCTGAAGACGGGTCCTGCTTTCGGGTTACTGTGCTGGACATTCTCTGGCCCCACATCCTTCTCCTCCCTGCTCGGGGTCCCGGGAAATTGGCCTTTGTGGGTTGCACCAACAAAACTCCCTGGCCTCCTACATTCCAGCGAGGTGTGGACAATGGATGGCACCGGGAGCAGGGGAGGCTGGGCCTTCTCTCTGTCTCTCACTGTCTCTCTCTGTGTCTCTGCATCTCTGTGTCTGTGTGTCTCTGTCTCTATCTCTCTGTGTCTCTGTCTCTCTCTTCTCTCTTCCTGCTAGGCTGCCAATGGGCAGTGACTGCATTGTTCTCCCAAAGACCACAGCTCCTTTGGGGGTGGAGGGTCCCCCTCTTCTACAACTCTCGCTCCAGCTCTCCAGAGTCTGGTGGCAGCTTCCCCTCACTGCAGTCCCAGGAGTGGTCAAGGAGGCGGCCGGGTGCAGTGGCTCACGCCTGTAATCCCAGCACTCTGGGAGGCCGAGGCGGGAGGATCACTTGAGGCCAGGAGTTCGAGGCCAGCTTGAGCAAGAGTGAGACCCCATCTCTACTAAAAATAGAAAGAAATTAGCCAGACAACTAAAAATACAGAAAAAATTAGCCGGGCATGGTGGCGCATGCCTGTAGTCCCAGCTACTCGGGAGGCTGAGGCAGGAGAATTGCTTGAGCCCAGGAGTTTGAGGTTGCTGTGAGCTAGGCTGACGCCACGGCACTCTAGCCAGGGCAACGGAGTGAGACTCTTGTCTCAAAATAAAATAAAATAATAAAATAAAATTAAATTAAATTAAATTAAAAAAAGAGGCTGCCGTGGCCTCAGGGTGCTCCACCATCTCTTGCTGGTTTCTTTCAGCCAAGTCCTAAGCAATGGCTATTTCATCCGACTGCCTCCTCTCCAGCCCGAAACTAATTTGCTCTCAAATACCAACACATGATACATGAAAAAAAAGTCAGGACGCCTTGCGCTCTGATCCCTTGCTTCATCCGCCTCATCTCGGCATTGCCGTGGTTTTTAGACTGTGCGATCGATCGTTCCTCAGTTCGGTGCTGTGTTTTTGTCACGATCATGTGCCACGTATGCAGTGATGGTCACCTTCACTTAACCCTCCTCAGTTCGATTGTCTTTTGAAGGTTCCTCCGTCGGAAAGACACTGCATGTTTTTGGAAGTGGGCACAGCTGACCCCAGCCCCCAGGCACACCCCGCCACCGCCTCAGGGACGACATCACCCATCTTTGCCACCATAGCCTCGTGGCACTCCATACGTATTTATGGAGTATTGTTTTTTAAAAAAGTAATTAAGATTGTGTCTTTCCATGTCCTTGCAGTCTAACGGGAAAACCCACAGCGCCTCACCCAGTGGCCGGCACGCAGGACACGCTCATGTGCGTGCGCCGTTTTATCACTTACTGGTGAGAATATAATCATTTATTAAGTAAAGATCGCACATGGCAGCGCTGAGACAAGACAGATTCATCAAGGGATCAGAGTGCAAGGCAACTTAAAATTTTTTTGTTTATTTAGGTATTATGTGTTTACATTTGAGAGCAAATAAATTTTAATCTGGGTAATAAGACCTCCTCTGACTAGGGTAGGGGATAGTGTAGGGTTTTATCCTCATGGTTGTAATTTCCACTGTCCTATGGACTTAACTTATCCAAAAACTAGCAGGCAGGAAAGTGGAGTAACATTCTCAAGAGGGCCTGCCATGAGCTGGTGTTGAGAGAGCTGGCTTCCTGCCTGCACCCTCCTGTAAATGGCCTTGGGCCAGGCTCACTGTGCCTTCCCACATATCACTCTTTAGGTGTTTGCTTATTTTTTAAATAAGTAAGAAGTTTCAGCTATAGGATTCAGATGATTTCTGATATTCTATGATTGGATTGTGGGATTTCTGAATTTCTGAGTAATAGTATTTTTTTGAGTTCATTGTTTGTACTCTTCTTCCTATCTCAGAACCGCCTACCTCCTGGGGTGGTTATTGACAGCAGTCATATTGGACCTTAAATTGTCTTTGATGTGTGTGGTGGTTAATTTCAAGTATGGACTGGACTGGGCCAGGGGACGCCCAGGTAGCTGGTTCAACGTCATTTCTGGGTGTGTCTGTGAAGGTGTTTCCAGAAGAGCTTAGCGTTTGAACTGGTGGGCTCAGTCAACAGGTGTTACTCCCCAGTGAGGATGGGCCTCATCCCGTCCACAGAGGGCCTGAATGGAACAAAAAGCCGGAGGAAGGCTGGCCTCGCCCTCCCACTGCCTGACAGCTTGAGCCGAGACATTCATCTCCCCCTGCCCTGGGAGAGACGTGGGCTGGAATTTACGCCCTCAGCTCTCTGGCTCTCAGGCCTTTGCACTACACTATTGGTTTTCCTGGGTGTGCAGGTTGCAGAGAGCTGATTGTGGGATTTCTCAGCCTCCATAATCACGTGAGCCAATACCTTTTAATAAGTCAACCTTGCCCTCTTTCCTCCTGTCCCTGTCTCTCGTTTGTTTCCTCTGGAGCAGCTCACTAATGCCGGGTGCTTCTGTTGTCCTTCACACAGTCTCTGAGTGCCTGACCCAGCTGGACAGCACCTGTGTTCCCCTCTCACCACGGTGTCACCTCAGCCTGCTGCTCTGCCCCCTCCCAGTGTCTTCTCATCCCTGAGACAGGATGAGGAAGAGTGGGCTGCGCACAGAGACCTCGTTGGCAGCTGTGTTTTCACCCACTCACCATCCCTGGGAGGGACTATGGCTCCGACTGGGAATCCATGCAGACTGTAGTTTCCCCTTGGCCTTAGCTATTAAGGTCAGTTTGTGCAGATCTCTGAGGATTCCAGCAATAGGATCTCAGGGACGCCCTGTGCCTTCTAACTTTATTTCTGAATTTACTTTAGTTTCCAACCTTCATCTTTCTTTTCTCTCAATTTCTTCCTTAAAAGCTCTTTTTGTTCTTCTCAGTGTCATGCCTATAACCAGCTCCAGACCCTCTGTCCCGAGCTTAAATGATAGTAACTGGGATTCTGATGTTTGATTCACACTTCTGGGCTTGGGCGAATAAATGCAAATGGTGAATCTGAGTGCATGCAAATAGGTTATCTGGGAGGAACAAAATTAGCACATATCACCCCCTCCATAATTATCATTCAGAAAGGAGGATGTTAGGGGGAGGAGGCAGGAGGAGGTTACTGAGTCTTTTGGTGTGGGGAGAAGGGGAGGGGTCGGGCAGCGGCGCGGAAGCAGAGCAGGACAGCCTGTCCCAGAGTGTGCTGCAGGAAGCTGGGTGGCGGCGGAGGGGAATAGCACCTGGCGGGAGCAGGTGAAGACAGGCGTCTCCCACCTCTATGGCGCAACAGCAGGAATGCCACCATTTCCAGGGGAGCAGTGCATTTCCTTTGCCCTGATCTCGTGTGCAAGAGGTTTGTTTGCCAGGCCATTCATTGCCGAGTAGACTGGATGTCCTTGAATGAATGCAGGCCATCCTAATAAATGCACAAATATCAGTAACTTCAATACCCAGGGCTGAGCAAAACAGGCCAGATTTTTCCATTGAGTTGACCTACTGCTATACGTACAAGATGATTGGAGAAACAAAAACAAAAACCTTTAGCTTTCTAGCTTTAAGATGAGTCACAAATGATCCCAAGTGGGTAACTGAGTTACTCTCCGAACAAAACTTAATTATGTTAAGTATTTTGGCAAATGTAATGATTCGGCCTCAGGGACTCCATAGTCCTCACAAGTGATCAGCGTTTTCCCAGTCTTTTAGATCTAATTTGCAAATAGAAAGTCATTGTGAGGGTACAAATATTACTTAACGCTCATCATCATATGCAAGGGGGCTCAGCACTATTTCTGGACGGAATTAGCCAAGGGCTCATCTGGGTTTTCTGTAGCACGCGACAATCCACTTGTGGCTTTTCCTTCAAGAATTGTGGTCAGGATGGCAGGAACTTAAAATTGATTTATGGTCATTTGGGAGAAGATGATCTCGAAAGGCAGATACTCTATAGGTCAATGGTGATAAGTTTAAGCAATTTCTGGCAGTTTTCATAGTTCTTGGGACCTGCCTTGCTTATTTCCCACTTCAAATGTTTGTTCTGGCTTAAAAGCCCTGATTCCATTTCCCATTTGCCGAGTCCAGGCTGACCCTTGGCCAATCCTCCAGCTGAAAGCCACAAGAACACATCTGGGTTGAACGAGTTGGATTTAACTCCTTGTCAAATGGGCCAAACCTCCTGCAAAGGAGAACGACATGCTGGAGCACCGTGGGGTATCTCAGAAGAGCATGTCGGAAAGGACTTACTCCGGGAGCTGGGCTTGTGCGAAGTCATCTGCCCAGAAGGTGTAGGACGTGGCCTTTGCCGTAGACTGGATGCTGTCAGGGAGCAGAGACACTTCTCTAACTGGTAGCTTAATAAGTCTTATTGGGAGGGAGAGAAGACTAGACTGAGGCCAGTAGTTTTAGTTGGTGAAGCAGTGGCAGGAACGTCCATTAGCCAGGACGGCGGGATGTTTGCTCGCGTGTCCATGCTCTGTCTGTGTCAGACGTGATCACGGAGGGGTCTTGCTTTGTCTTGATCGATCACAGATGGAGTGGTCTTGTCTGATGTTGATGTTCTATAAATTGTTGATGTTTAACAGCGGGACACCAAGGCCAGGCCGGCTCCTGGAGGTCAGGGGCTGCTTTTATCTTTCTCATCATCTAGCTTGTTGTCCAAACTGGGACACACTGAGAGTGAAGCGAGGTGCTATTTCTCAGGGATGACAGGTGTCAGCTGGGACTGTCCTGAGAAACGTGCTGGGAACAGGTCCACACTGAAATCCTGCCCATTCCAGGTCAGCCCTCCCTTTCTTCCAAAGGCTCCTGCAGGTGTTCTCATCATGCTAATCCCATCGTTTGAGCTCCCAGCACAATGTTTCTCTTTCCTATCACTTTCTGTCTTCATCAGGTAGGATCCTGGCGGGAAACAGCATGGCACTCAGGGTGCAGCCGAGGAAACCGAGGAAGGCATCGACTATGGAGTGGGCTTGAAGGTTGGCGAGACAGCAGGGAGTGCTGAGGTAGCCACTGCGGGATGCCCTGCCGCTGGGTGGAGGGACACACTGTCACCTGAGCCAGGTGGGGCTGCAGCCCTGAAGGGGCCTCCGGCAGGAGCAAAGCTAGGGAGAGAATCGGCTTCTGCCGGCTGTGGGAGGCAGGTGGGAGGTGGCAGGGTGCATGCTGTGTATTCTGGGCCTTTTTTCTTCCTGCCCTCTGGCTTCCGGTGGAGCCCACCTGCTGAGTCAGCCAGGACCAGCCAGCAAGGGAGCCCGCAGGACGGGGTGGAGGGGAAGGGGAGGGGAAGAGTCCCCAGCTCAGCACGGAAGACTCTTTACACTGGCAGATGTGCCACTTTTGCACTGTTCTAACAGGCTTTAGAGGCAGGTGTGGTGGGTCAATATACCCATTTTACAGAGAGGAGAGTGGGTCCCCGGTCAGGAGTGTCAGCAGTGATGGGGCTGGACAGCAGCAGGGACTAAAGCCAGACAGCAGCAGGGACTGGTCACGGGGCTGCTGCCTTCCAGTTCAGTAGACAACAAAGCGAGGGTGGAGCAGGCTGCCGGGCTGAGTGTGGAGCAGGAATGTGGCCGGGCCAGGAGCGGGGAGCGGTCGGTTGTGTGCTGGATTCTCACTTGGCTGCAGTGGAGGGAACGTTATTCTGAGAGTCGGAATGGCATTCGGGGGAGCCCACGTGGCTCTGGCAGGCTACGGGGAGGACACGGGTGCTATCACCAGCACCTGATGGTTTCTCCCTCGCTGTCTTTCTTCCCGCCCTGTTTATTAGTATGGCGCTGAGGACCAAAAGGCCTTTAGTGTTGTCGTATTTGTCGAACTCTCACAGAGCCTCCTAATGAGCACAGGAAAATGGATAAAGGGAGTGGGGCTGAGACTGACTCCATCCTCTGTGAGGAGGGAGGGAAAGTCGGATTGGCCCAGATGGAAGGACACAGAACTCCATGGCAGCAGAAGGGTCTGGTCAGAACCATGTGCTTCGCACATGTGTGTGTGCATGTTTATACATGCCAGTGTACATGTGTGCACACATGTGAGTGTGTATGCACGTTTATATGTGCCTATGTGGACATGTGTGTACATATGTGTGAGTGTGCATGTGATTGTGTATGTTTGTTTACATGTGTGTGCTGGGCAGGCGTGTGCATCTGTGTGCATGTGCTTTGTAGGCTGGGAAGCCGGAGGTAGATGGTGCTCAAGACTAGTAGATGACCAGTCTGAAGGCCATGAAGTGACCGTGCTGAGGACAGAGAGCGGGCTCTGCTTGCCAAGAAAAGGGGATTGGACAAGACCAAACCGCAGGGTGCCCTGAGTCCAGATTTGCCCTGGACAGATTTTGTTCTGTGGTGATTAGTAATAGCACCCCCTTTTGCTCTCAGCAGTGTTCCCAACAAATTATTTGGTCACCTTCTCTTCTAGGAAACCATCGAAGGCTCAATCGTCCCAAGCTGGGCTCCTGATTCAAGCTAATTATTCTTGTCTTCTGCTCCTGGTCCTACTCCTGAGCCCAAGGCTGGCTGTGATTTTTCACTCTGCCTTTGTCCCTGAGTTCGGTTCCTGATTTTGGCAGGTCTGTTTTGTGTCTTTGTGTCTCTTTCCCAGCCCTGAGTTTGCAGAAGATCAAAGCTTTAAAAGAAGGTAATTATGAGAGGTGATGGATGTGTTCATTTGCTTGACTGTAGTAATCACTTCACAATGTATATGTGTCTCAGACCATCGAATAACATTTCAGTAAAGATCAAAACTTTGCTCTGGCTGGGACTTGGCCGTGGGTGCTTCCTATGGCCTAATTGTTCATTATCCTTCCTTGTGGCTCTAAGGAGCAAGAGCCTCTCCTCCCTCAGAGCATGTATACATGGTGACCTTCAAGGTGACCTTTGCAGAGGGAGAGACCAAACAGGAGAACAAAGGAAGGAGGGATTGAGGTCACCTCCCTGCAACTGTTATACATTCCGTATGCAAATCTCTCTGTCTTGACCAGCTTCAAGGGAAGCTTTGAAAACATCAAAACAGAACTCTGTCTGAAAATGTACTTACAGCACTGTCTCCAAAACACTTGTGCCTTAAGTCTTGAATATCTAAGCATCTCTCAATCAAAGCAGTTTTCTTTCCTCTCCTCCCTGTTGTGAATAACAATGACTAGGTGTGGGCTTCTGATTTCTTTGTCACACTGTGGTAGATAATGCAGTGACCCCCTCATACTTCTACAAATTTAGGACAGCCTTTGGGGAGATACTTTGGCAACTGTCTTAGAATGCTGTACTTTGCCACCTGAGGGCATTTAATTAAGCCTCTGTGATCAGGAGGCTATTAGAATGCCAGCCCTCGGGGGTGCTGGAGCCTCGAGATGGAATCAAAAGGGTGTTAAAGGTGATTCTAGCAAGGGAACCTGAGAGGCATATCAAGAACACAGCTACTCTTGGAGTTTTCCCACACAGTGTGCTGTAAGAAAAAAATATGACTAGCATGTGCATTGAAACTTGATTCAAAATATAAAATTCAAGCCGGCATTCTGTGTTTGCCAAATTCTGACCCGTGCATCTTTCAGCCTTATGTCCTGCTGTTCCTCTATGTGCATATGATGCTGTGTCTAAACTAACCTCTGGTCTTCTGCACGTGTGTGGCTTCCCCTAGATGCTCTCACCTACCCTGGGCTTTACCTGCAGTGCCCACCCTCAGCGCTTCTCATATCTGGGTTGCACCCCCTTTGCTCTCCGAGCCGCTGTGTCTGCTCTGGGCTGGAGCGATGCGCGGTACCTCTCTGACACTCATCCCACTCGCCCCCATCTCACTCATTTAGGAATGGCTGGTAGCAACACCCCTGCTGTCCAATTTCTGTTGTTATAACTGAGGATCTGAGACTGGGTCACTTATAAAGAAAGAAATGTATTTCTCACATTTCTGGAGGCTGGGAAATTCAAAGTCGAGGGGCCACATCTGACGAGGCCCTTCTTGCTGCTGGAGTCCCTAGTGGTGCAGGGCATCACATGGGAAGGGGCTCAAGAGAGACGGCCACAGTGGCTTTTATAATATAACAGACCCATCTCCTGATAACAAACGCACTCCCTCCGTAACCAATTAATCCATTAATCAGTTAATCTGTGAATGGATCAATACATTCATGAGGACCCAATCCACCTCCCAAAGGACCCACCTCTCAACATGGCTGCTTTGGGGACCAAGTTTCCAACATATAAACTATTGGGGACACATTTAAGCCATAGCACCTTCAATCAGAAGTGGGTCTTCATACTCATCTTCCATGTTGTAATTGGATAATCTTGGGTGCGAAATAGCTCATTTTTGAACCTAGTTTCTTCATGTGTAAACCGTTGGGAAAGGAATAGAGATTCATTGGCTGTCCAGTAGGTCTGGTCCCCGAGACACACAGATCAGAGAAAGTGCTTGGAATGCTCGTTTGAATGAAGTATTTACTTTGGAATAATGCATTCTTATCTTCTCCTGTCCCCACCCCGAGTCTGTGTTTCCAATGTTTCATTAGCCAAATTTCATCAATGTGACCCCTTATCAGGGAGTCTGGATTCCTTTGCTCTTTTAGAGACCCCGATGCTGATAGTTTGCCCCGTATGGGTTTGCCCTTATTCTCTCTGACTCCAGGATTATTTTCTACAAGATTTCTTCATGAACTAAACAGTATTTTCCAGCTGTGTTTCTGAAAAACAAACAGACAAACAACCCAAAGATCTGCACTAGCTCCATTTGTTTTTTTAGAAAACTGTTACTAGTCCTTTTTTAATGAGTTGTATATGCTCTATCTCAGAGAATTTCTGCCCATCATTCTGGCCTGGATCAGTCTGAAGATGAAGGATTGAAATTGAGTATTGTGTCAGTTTAGGGGAGTTTGTGGCATCATTGATTTTACAGGAATGATGCCCTACAGTTTTCCAGAGACTTGGTTGAGGAGGGACATTACAAAACTATAGGCAGTGAATGCTGTTCTGTGGTAGGCTGTAAGGAACAATTGCACTATCATACCCTTTGATTTCGGGCTTCAGAGTTGACCATTCTGGGAGGTCAGGGGTAGGAGTCCTCTAAATGTTTCCTTCAAAAAAATCAAGGCACACCCCATATTCAGTAGAACTCAATATCCAGCATCTAAAAACTGGATCACAGTCACTTTTTACACATTCAAATTTTTAAAATCAGGCAAGGAGACATTACTTTTTCTAACATATTTTATTTTTCTCACCCACCAATGTGTTCTGCTAGAAGTGGGTGGATAATGGCAGCAGGTTTCTCCTTTGCAGTGCATTTTATCAACACGAATATACACTGCTATCTTCATTCTTCTTGTTTCAGAATCAATTCTGCCCCGAGTGTAAACTCCAGAGTAATTAGTAAAGAGTTCTTGATTTTATTCATCTTTGAACTTACCAGTTGAATAAAAGATTCTGTTTGATTATTTATTGAAAAAAAAAAAAAGAAAGTGACAAAGTAATATCCCCCACTCTTTAGGGAAAATCACCGCAAACAGTTTTCATGTGCTTTGAAAAAGCAGGGAAAGAAGGATACATATCAAAATCGAGATGATCATTTTATAATTTTTTTTTGAAATCTTTTTCTGGCAATTTGCTGCAACACTATATCATAAAAATGTATCTGATCCATGTGACACACCTTCTTAGATTTCCTTGTTCACTTCTGAATCCACAGCTACTTGCCACACTCCAGCTGCTCTGCCTGGAGCCACCTGCTTCTGCCCCTTGTGCTTGGCCGGTTCCCCTCCCCTGGCCACTGCTGTGGAGCCAGGACAGCCAACCATAGGTGCAGAGTTCCTGGCTCCTCCTGTCACTTCTGGGATCTTGTGTGGATGCAGAAGGGGACAGGTTATGAACAAATGTTTGCAGAGGCCTTAACTCCCTATTGGATGAGTTTTCACCTGTTGGAAACAGAGGAGAAGAGGAAAACAAGAGGATAGATTCTCCTTGCTCTGCTCTGAGGCCTGTCTGTGGACTGCCTGTCCCAGACATGACACATGGCTAGTGGACTCTCATCCAAGTGACCTGCTGTGTCACTTCGGGACTCATCATGAAACAGTGCCCAGTGAAGTGGTGTCTCCCCTTGCATGGTTTCCCATCCTTTGCTATCTGTACAGGGGTCCAGGGATTTGGGGGCTGATAATGGAAAAAGACATGCCCACAAGGTGGCAGTACCACACACAGCTTTATTAGGTGAGGCTTGGACAGGTTCATGTTCAGGGGAAGGAAGCCCCTCTCAGCAGGGGACCTTCCAGAGCTAGGCATGGGGGCCCCACTCAGAGGGGAGGAGAGGAGGGAATGCAGGGTGTGGAGGTGAGGAGGAGTAGAGAGGTGCTCACCTGTCTAGGTGATGTCACTCAGCAGACCTGTGGGGAGTCTGGTTCAGAGAGGTCCAAAGGTTGCCAGCAGCTTGGTGTCTTTACAGGCCTGGAGTTTGTCTTGTCTGTGGTTAGCAGATGTTGGGCACCATTTTGTAGGGTAGGCTCTAAATGCCTAAAAATATGCTTATTATTTGCTCTATGTTTAAAACGTTGAATATGTAAAAGTTTGAGTTTGGTGCTGGCCGGCTTTTGAGCAAACAGGTGTCCGCCTGCTGTAGTAACCAACTTCTTCACTAAGAAGTAAACACTCCGAGGCCAGGTGACAGAGGCTATCTTGGCTTGTTGTCACGGCACTGCCTCACTTCTCCTTTTCCTCACTCTGGATGTCCTGGGTTTGCACCGCCTGTGGAATGTGTCACCATTTAGTCGTGGCTCAGGCCGTTTTCCAGAGAACCCAGGTTGACACAGCATACCAAGCCAAGATATATGGGGTTAGCCCATTTTTTTGAGATGACAGTCTCGTATTTGTGTACATATGCTCTAATTTCTGTAATTCTTCTGTCGATGAACGTTCACTTTGTTCTTTGATTTTTCTCACTAGAAAACAATGCTTTATGGAACCTCTTTGTATCTATGTATATATCATTACTTACTTCTGGAAGCTGAATTTTGGATTAAAAGCCTTTGATTTTTATTTTTTGACATCACTGCAAATTCTCTTTAAAAGCATTAGTTCAGTTTACATTTCCACCAACAGTGAAGTCAAATCGCCTCTCTCTTCACATCCTGGATGTTATCTTTCAACTCCTTGACAAACTACTTGGTTAAGTATCCCATATATTTTTCTGATATTTGATGAAGTTAGAGTCGTTTTTTTTTTTTTTTTTTTTTTAAATTACATAGAGTTTCCACTAGTCCATTTTCCAGGAAAAAGCCCATTATAATGTTTTTCAAATCTTTAGGAAAGGTCCCGGTGAGGCTGCCTCATGTGTAATCAGACGGTATGTTGGGATTGTCTGCTCTTTTTTGGTCATTTCACCCCAGACTGCCTCTCCCACTGACGATCTTGCTGTTGGTGCAGCTGGTGACCGCAATTGCCATTGTCCTCTGGCATTGGGGTGGGGGGTACACCTTACCACCTGTGGCTGTGTTGTAGGCTTTTATAAATTCCCTACAGCACAATTGAATCCTGGTCACAACTTTTAATAAAAATGAACTGAAAATAATTCAAGGAGAGCACAAAACAGAAACTAGAATAAAACGATCTTGCAAGGGCAGACCTAAGCTCCGGTCCCTTTTTGGCCTGAAACGTGAAAAGAAAACTTAACCTCCTCTCACCAGGGTACGACAGTGAAACTGAGGGACATAAAACCATTGACAAGGCAAATCGATCCTTCCTATTTGACTCTTTATGTCTTGCTATTACTGGTGCCTTGTTATTTAATAGGCAGTTTAAAATGTGTTATTATTGTGGTAAGAACACTTAATACCGTGCAATACAGCGTTGTTGACTGTAGGTACATGTTGTACAGCAGGTCTCTACAGCTTGTCTTGCATAACGGAGCTTCTATGCCCATTGAACAACAACTCCCTCTGCCCCTTCCCCCCGGCCCCCGGCAACCACCGTTCCACGTCTCTGCGGCTATGTCAGACCCTCGTGTAAGTGGAGTCACGCAGCATTTGTCCTGTGTGTCACTGGCTTATTTCACTCAGCATAGTGTTCTCAAGGTCCGTCCTGCACATCCACGTTGTGTGTATGGCAGGATAGTCTTCTGTTTTTTTAAGGCTGAATAGTGTTCCGTTCTGCCTATACACCATTTTCTTTATCCGCTCATTTGCTGATGGACTTTTGGGCTGTTTCCACACCTTGGCTATTGTGAATAGTGCAGCAGTGAACATAGGAGTGCAAGTATCTCTTTGGCATATTGATTTCAATTCTTTTGGATAAATATTCAGAAACAGGATTGCTGGATCATGTGGTAGTGCTATTTTTAACTTTTTTGAGGAACCTCCGTGCTGTTTGCTGTGGCAGCTACATCATTTCACATTCCCACCGACAGAATAAAAGGGTTCCAATTTTTCCACATTGTCACCAACACTTGTTATCTTTTTTTTTTTTTTT
>VBSM01000865.1:3691641-3835922 GCA_008086735.1 Cheirogaleus medius | reverse complement strand
TGGCCTCCAGTTCCATCCAAGTTGCTGCAAAAGACATTATTTCATTCTTTTTGATGGCTGAGTAGTATTGATGGGTACGCTAATGCGAGATAAAACGGACTTTGAGATAAAGTGGACTTTGAGACAAAATGTGCTGCTAGAGATAAAGAGGGACATTTTATAATAATAAATGAATCAAATCTATCAGGGTGCCATAACAATTACAAACATATATACACCTAGCAACAGAGCCCCAAAATACATAAATCAAAAATGGACAGAATTGAAGGGAGAAATAGACATTTGAACAATAATGGTTGAAATCTTCAATACCTCATTTTCAATGATGGACAGAACAACTGGGCAGAAGATCAACACGAAAATAGAAGACACAAACAAAACTGCAAACAACCAGACCTAGCAGAGAGCGGCAGAATACTCCACCCAATACTATCGGAATACTTCTTCTTCTCAAATGGTATACCATAGGCTAGGCCACTGTGCAAGCCACAGAAAATTTAGAAGGATTGAAATCATACAAAGCCTGTCCCCAACCACAATTAAATGTAATTATAAATCCATAACAAAAATTTGGGAAATTCACACCTATGTAGAAATTAAAAACACAGACAAATGACCAGTAGGTCAAGAAATACATCACCAGGGAAAATTAGAAAATAATCTGAAATGAAGGCCAGTGGACACAGCATGAGAAGACTATGGCATGCAGCTCCAGCAGCCCCTATAGAGACATTTATAGCTGCAAATGCCCGTATTAAATAAGAAGAAAGATCTCAAATCGATAACCTAAGTTTCCAACTTAAGACAACTGTAGAAGAACAAACTAGACCTAATTATGCAGAAGAAAAGAAATAATATCAGTTAGAATGGAAATTAATGAAACAGAAAAGAGAAAAACAGAAAACCAACAAAGAAAAAGTTGGCTTTTTGAAAAGATCACAAAATGGATAAATCTTTAGCTAGATTGACCAAAAATGAGAGAGAAGATTCAGATTAATAAACAGGAAGGAAAAAGGGAACATTACGGTAAACCTTGTAGAAATAAAGAATTATACAGGGATATTAAGAACAATTGTATGCTAGTAAGTTAGATAACTAGACGAAATAGAAAAAAAAAATCTAGAAAGACAAACTACAGAAATTGACTTAGAAGAATTTAAAGATATGAAAAGACCTATCACAAGCAAAAAGATTAAGTTCATAATTTAAAACTTCTCACCAAAAAAGTCCAGTACTATAATTCTACAAAACATATATGAAATTAATGTCAATTTTTCACAAATTCTTCCAAAAAAACAGAAGAGGAAGGAACACTCCAAACTCATTTTAAAAGAGCGAGATTGCCCTGATACCAAAACCAGACAAAGAGATCACATAAAAAGAAAACTGCAGACCAATACTTCTTATGAATACAGACTAATATAGGGGACCCAAGTCACCTATCAAAGACTTTCTATTACACTGTACCTACCTTCCCTACCCACCTTGGAACCAACAGGAAAGATAGATTTATCACTCCTGTGCCCTATAAGTTTCTCTTCCCTATAAATTTCCCCTTATAGACTTGCAGTAGAAGTAACAAAAACAGAAAGACAGAGACAAGAACAGATTAAGACATGCTTCTACCAAAGATAAGAGTTTTAAATTTGACCAGGTAATCAAAGGATTCCTAAAGAGGGTTACTCATCCTTTGGGGAAAAAGTAAACTTGGTGTTTGGGAGTTTGACAAAAAGAGATCCTAGCTCAGACCTCTGAGTGTGCAGCTCAGGAGGTCTCAGAAAAACTCACTGTTCTGAGTTGTTACTGAGCCACAGTAGCAGGAGGGTCTTGCTTAGATCGTGGAAAAATCCCCAAGATCATCAGCTGCCCAAGAAGATCACCATGCAATGTGTTGAATTAGACTTACAGCAGGAAGTTGAATTAAACTCACACCATGTTTAGAGTTAGTAGTCTCTCACAAGAGAGAAACCAGAGGGTATATTTATGGGGTTGGGGCCTGGGCTGAGTGATTTAGATTGCAGGATCAACTGTTTGGTATTGGATAGTCTATAATAGCTTTGGATAGGTAAGCACAGTAAGATAGAAGTCTTGAACACATATTGATGAACGAGGTGTTAGTTTCGATAAGTAAGTTATTCAAGTTGGCTCAGAGTCATTAGTTATTTTTCTCAGAAAATACTTGGTTCTGGAAAATAAGTTATTTTTGCCTCATCTAAGAATTGCTTAACACAGAATAGGAAAAGTATGCCTTTTCCCGGAATTTTTTAGCGCACTGTGGAAATAAAGACCAAATGAGAACTAACAGAGGCTGGTTCTTCAGAGTTTGGTACAGCAAGGACGTCAACCGTCATCACCTCCGTCTGCCTGACATCCTCCGGCAGGCAGCGGGGTAGGAGAGATTTGCGGTAAAAGAGGGAAGGCTTCAGGTGTGCTCTGATTGCAGGTTGTTGGCCTGGGAAAGCTGGAAGCTGGCTCATGAGAAGCACAGCATCCTGTATAATTAGTTCTGGGGCCATATTTGGCTTTCCCTGGTTGGTCTGGAATAGGGAGCAGAGGCCAAGAATAGGGCAGCGGTCACTGGCCAAGCCCTGACCCTTCTGGCCTGGTTGCTGCCGAGGTCGTGGGCCGTGGTCCTACAGTCTAAACGGCCTGGCCATTGTCCACTTGTGTATTCAGTCCTACACCATGGGCAGGAGAGTGTGTTGGTCTCAGGGGCCATGACGAAAACTGTGGTTTTAAATTGTCAAACCAGAAATGGCCCAAGAGCTCTGCATCTCTGAGAACGATTATGGGGCTTTACAAATCAAACGGGGAAGATGAACTTCCAGCTAGAATTCTTTAGAAGTTAGCAGGGTTTTTCATATATAAGAGAGACTGGGGTGAATATGCAAGCTTAATTATATGTCACGAGGGACCGTATTATCTTCAGGTGGTGCTAGGTGAGCCGTCTGCAAGTTAAGAGATTAGCTTCAGCATCTCCTCAGAGTCCCCGATGGAGGTTTGCAACAGAGAGTAAGGCGAGGTGCAGTGGAGAATCCCTGATTAGGTGTTTCTGATGACCCGGTGAGTCAAGGCGATGATTTTCCCCTGATATTAGTTTCCTTAATCACAGGCTTCCATCGTACCACACTTAGTTTTCCCAAGTTAAAGTATAATCAGGCCGCTTATTCATCCTGCAGGCTTTCAGAAGTTCTAGTGAAGCCTGTCGTTTTAACTCTTGAAAACATTTTAAAAGGTCAGGTTTCTTTTCTGGATTTTATAAATTTAAGGAACAGGTCAAGATTTTCTGTTTAATTTTAGATCAATGACCTCAAACTCACTCGTAAAGACATGAAATATTTCTTTTTTTTTTTTTTTTTTTTTTAGAGACGGGGTCTCACTGTGCTCAGGATGTGCTCAGGCTGGTGTCGAACCCCTGAAGCAGCAGCTATCCGCTCGCCTCGGCCTCCCAGAAAGCTAGGACGACAGGCGTGAGCCACCGCGCCCGGCCAAGACATGAAATATTTCTTCAAAAGTATTTTACTGTGTGTGATTTTGTTCAATTTAAGTCTTGGTTCAATGTAAGTGTTACAAATAAGCCAGACTTAAAACTGAAAATTATAAAGATATCCAAAACCATATCTGTACGTGATGAATCATCTGACTCCCATAGGATGGTCTTACTGCCCCTTCTATGTACCCAAATAATACGGGACATGCAGGGAATTGGCATGTCATTCCAGGTCTGGCCTGTCTCCCTGCTTGGATCTTCTCTGTCCGCAGGACCGCACCGGGCCTGGCTCACCACGGCCCTTCACCAGGTGTTTGCAGGAGACGTTTTATGCCGTGGGCTGTTTCCACGTTGCACACCCCTGCCTGGGTTGCCTCCTATCCCAGTGGGTTTCTGTGTCCCCAGCGGGTCCTTGCCACTGCTCACCGGCTCCTGGCCAGTACAGACGTGGCTTTGTCCGCGAGGGATTTTCTAAGCTGTTTTCTTCGGTTGCAAGGAGTGCGATTTGTCGGGCCCGCGTGTGAGCGCAGGGCAGCCGTGCAGCCGCGACCGCCGTGTAGCACGCGGTCTGCGTGTGCGTGTCGCTGCCTTTCATCTATTTTTCATCCAGTTCTCTTCAAAGGGGGAGCCTTCATTTCCCTGATGAAACAGGCTCCTTAGCTGTCTTCTTAACCTTCTGTCAGCCTCCTTTTTTAGGTTGTCAGAGGGGATCACTTTCTACAGCAGTATTTATGCCTTCATGGAAACAGTCTCTTCTGAAAAATGTTACCGTTTGGATCACGTGTGACAGGGAGCCCTGCTGTTATTACGTTGCCATAGTTTTGTTTTTCAGGATAATAGTTCTTTGAAGGGTATGATTCTCAAATTAGAGTGGAAAAGAAAATATTTCAGAGACTTTTCTCATCGTAACTGTATTTTCCTGTTTTTCACTTTATTATAAAAATTCTACAATTCTAAAATATTTTAGCCGAGGATGTCTTTATGATATTAAGTAATAATTAACTAATAATGATACTAATAATAAACTTACAGTAACTACCCGCCCGCATTTGCGTGGCGCCTCCACCTTTTCAGGGTGTGTTTGCACGGATCAATTCATTTGACCCTCATCGCGGTGTTCTGAGGAAGAAGGGGCTGGAGAGGTTGACAACATTTGAAGGGGTAGAAACCAAGGCCCGTCTTGCTGCCGTCTTCTGTGGGGGTCCTCACGGCGTCACCTCGTCTGTTTCCTTCTTTTAAGGATTCTATCTTTTAATGTCCTGTCTGAGTTGGTTTTTCTTAGTGGCTTCAGATAATTGTTTCATATGTTTTGTCCAAGTTTTATAGTTGCTTTCACCAGGAACGTCAGTTTTATGCTAGCTGCTCTGTTAAGATAGGAGCTGGGAATGTGCCTCCTTGTGTAAGTACCTGTTCAGTGGGTTTCGAGTTCGACGTTGGCGTTTATTTCAACGCTATTCCATTGTTTCTTCCAGGAAGTCAGCTGCCCATCTCTCTGTGCTCCTTTGAAGGTAATGCATTTATTTGTCCTCTTGATGCTTTAAATATATTTCTTTATCTTTGATTTTCGAGGGTTTACTGTCCTGTAACAAAGCACTGTGGAGATTATATCTATAGCGATCCTGCTTGAGGCTTGTAGAGCCTCTTAAGTCTGTTGGTGTCTTTTGTCAGTTTTTGAAAATTCTCGTTCCTATCTCTGCTACTATTGTGCCGCCTTCTGTCCCTTTTCTCTCGAGACCCCAGTCACAAGTATGGGGAAGTTTTCACCGTGTACCGTACACTGCATTGGCTTGACCTCTGCGTTTGCGCTCCTTCTGTTTCCTCCAGATTTTATTCTCCACACTGTGTTTTCTACTGCCCTATCATTCAGTTAGGGAATCTTCTCTTTCCTATATCCGATTTCTTATTAAACCCACTTATATATTTCATTTATGTTATTTTAAGTTTCAATTTTATAATTTCAATTCGAACTCTTTTCCCCACCTAAGCAACCACGTAGGTGAATTTTTTTCTTAATAATTCAAGTTACCCAGACAAGCTGCTGACATTCTAGATGGTCTTTGGTAGAACCCTTGCCAAGTCTTCACCACGTGGTATCGTTGGCACCATAGCATTTGTACCTGTAAGAGGTTGGGAGATGACCTAGGGGCTCGCTGGGGGAGTACAAGAGCCCACATTCGAATGACGAGAACAAACAACGGGCAAAAAGCAGTTCCCGAGAGTCTCGGCACGGGCCCTCTGTGTCACCTGTGAGAGGCCTGCTCGTTAAACAGGTGAAATTAAAGGTTTTCACCGAGGACAATGCAAAGGAAAGGTCAATGGCCTAAGTGCTCTTTCAGCACAGGGGACTAGAGAATTGGCCACGCAGGACTCACTCAGCTGACCAGTTGCTGGGACTCCGGGAGGTGAAGTGTGCAAAGCTCTCAAGAGCGCTCTGCACCCACCAGCGTGGTGTGGCCTGGGCTGAGCAGCAGGGGCGCAGTCCCCGTCTGAGGCATCGTGCCAAGAGCTGCTGAGAAGGTCAACCAGAACATCATTAATTATGTCTCTCTCTCTCTCTTTATTTATTTATTTTTTTTGAGAAAGTGTCTCATGCTGTCACCTGGGCTAGAGTGCAGTGACACGATCGTAGCTCACTGCAGCCTCCAACTCCTGGGCTCAAGCCATCCTTCCATCTCAGCCTCCCTGGTAGCTGGGACTACAGTGATGCACCACCATGCCCAGCTAATTAAAAAAAAAAAATTTTTTTTTTTTTAGAGATGGGGTCTTGCTGTGTTGCCCAGGCTGGTCTCAAATTCCTGGCCTCAAGTAATCCTCCTGCCTCAGTTTCCCAAAGTGCTAGGATTATATGCATGAGCCACCACACTTGCTTGTAAGTCTTGATTCAGAACTTTGCATATGGGGCACAGGAACAACTCTGCTGAAGTATCTAACTTGGGGAAGGGAGACGAAGTTTTTAGAGAGCTTTGGCAAGATGGGTCTGCCAAAGTTCTGCAACTTTTAGGACAGTGGTGGTTAAAAGCAGTTATTCAGGAGACAGAGGAATTGTTCTCATGGTTTGGCAGCCATTGATTGGGTAGTTTAGGGTTAGCAAGAGTGGTGGGAGGAATGGATGGCTGGGCTGATGGTGAGAGTGGGAGGAACAGGGGAAGGACCAAGGCTACCCGATGCCACAGTAGGGAACGGCCATCCTCTGGCATCTCCCACATCTTCCTCTCTGCCACTCACCACCACCTGACACATTGTGTATTTTGTTGATTTGTTTGATGTATTGCCTGTCTTTCCTGCTCCACAAGAATCTAACTAAATAGGGCCGAGATCTTTGTCCATGTGGTTCACTGATGTATCCCCAGCACCTGTTCCGGTGCCTCCAACATCACAGGTTTGCAATCAGATTGGATTAACAAGGGAGGAAGAACGGCAGTTCTTGCAATCTGTGGGATTCACGATGCTTTGTCCTGAAGACCTGCTGCATTCTGCCCTCCTCTTTACAATATCCTATCTATGCACCATGACTTTGGTCAGGGCAGATTCAGCTAAGTTGCTCCCCAGAAGCTGTGTTATTAGGTGATTCTAGGCTTTCTGTAAAAGGGTATTTTTATTTGTCAGTGGAATTAGGGAGTAGGCTGTGCTTGCAAACCAGATGAAATCACTACAGAAATCCAAATTTCAACTTGTCATTTTGATATTTGTAAGAGTTCCAAGTTCAAAGACTTTAGACGAGGATACGAAGATGTTTTCATATGTTAGGAGAGAAAGGAGTGCAAAATACAATCAAGCGATAAACTTAGATGGGAGGTGCAGACTCCTATGAGTATATGAATGAACAGACAGCTCCTTTCTACAAGTAATCGGTTTCTGAACTTTAGAGTTTCTGTGCAAAAATGTTAAATGATGAGAAATAAGTTCCCAATCAGTGTACAGATTTCAGACATATTACTGGAGTAACTAAAAGTGTTCCCAAAAATTGTCTGATAAAAGTATCATGTTGAGTTTTGGTTACATACATGTCAATGTTTCTATGTAAACCTCGCCCCAAAAACTTTACATTAAGAGATGCTGTTGAGCAGGTGACACCTGTTACCACTCCCATGGCGGGAGTTTTCCCTGCAGGGAGGGTAGCAAGAGCCAACAATGCCAGGCCACGAGCAGCAGTCCCAGAAGATCAACCCACTGCATGATTTGCCGGTGTTGGGGTCACTAAGAAAGACACAGGCACTGGATGGAGCAACGCTTTACTCACACAGAGTAGAGACAGAGCACAGTCAGATTTCACAGTGAGCGCTGGTCCCATGGCCAGTGGGTCTCAGCCCACGGCCTTGAGGGAGGTGGGTGGCGTGCACACTTTTGGTGCGGGAGGCAAAAGACCTGTTTCCCCCCCCCCCTCTGGGAACAGACATAGCACTGGGGTGGGCCAGGTGCTATATGACACACACATTCACACAGAGCGGAAGAAGTACACATCAGTGCTGGAGCAGGGAACAGTATTCCCAAAGAAGGCAGTGTGCCCAGCGCAGGCTGTGAGGGCTCTTTATCTCCGTGTAAGAAAATGTTCCAGGCCACGCCACACGCTTACACAGCCGTGCAGGGCCGGCGGGCTGAGCGTGACTGTCTTTCTCAACAGAAGCTTCACATTCCGTGATGTTCAGGTATTAGGAAGCAAAGTTAACTACTGGAAAAATGTTAACAAGGAAGAAGTTCTGTAGCACTGAATCAGTATGTCTAATAGGAACCCCAAAGCCCAATCTCCCTCTTGAAGTAACTGAGTCATTGGCAGAACAACTCCAAACAGGTGAGAATTAAGTTGACCTTTTCTCAAATCCCCTGGTTCTTGGGCCTTAAAATGAGAAGGTCATGGTCATCCTTTGTGGGTCAACAGCTTTCACCTTTTGAAGATTTTGAATTAACTATAATATTGAAGATACTATGAACTGATGATACTGTTCGTGTTTAAGAAATCTTCATGTTTGAGGTATTTTTTTTACTTGTGCTATTTTGGAGAAGTTGGTCTTTAGAGTGGTAAAGTATTGAAGATCTCACAAGAGTGTATACACATTAACTGTATTAGAACAATTAAGAGAATATTATGTTTATTGTGGTTTTAAGCCTATTTTATTGGATTTTCAAAAATTACTTAAGAACTGGAGGGTTTGTCAGATAACTGGAATACTTAAAAATTTATGAATGCAATTTTAAATGTTTGAGGGTATTAATTAAATTTTGTAAATAGAAGTAAATGTTATTCAGAGGCCCTCTTGGAAGTAAATTGTTAGTATGTCTAGACTTATAAATAGAATGATAAGATATATAAGCCAAATTTAAAAGCTAGAGGACAAACTTTCTGAAATGGCAACTTCTGTAAATTAAATATTAATTTTATAAGCTGCCAGGGTTGGATATAGTTTGTTTGCCGCCCCCCAAGTCTCATGTTAAATTTTGATCCCCACTGTTGGAGGTGGGGCCTGGTTGCAGGTGTTTGGGTCGTGGGGTGGGTCCCTCATGAATGGCTTGGTGCCTTCCTCCTGGTAGTGAGTCTCACTCTATTAGTTCCTGCAAAAACTGCTTGTTAAAAAGAGCCTGTCGCCTCCCTCCCTCTTTCTTGCTTCCTCTCTTGCCATGTAATCTCTGCATGCCGGCTCCCCTTCCCTTTCTACCATGAGTGGAAGATTCCGGAGGCCCTCACCAGAAGCAGATGCTGGGGCCACACTTCTTGTATGGCCTGCAGAACCCTGAGACAAATAAACCTCTTTTCTTTACAAATTACCCAGCCTCAGGCATTCTCTTAGCAACACAAAGGCACTAAGACATAAGTCAAAGCAAACTTCTGAATGATTTTAAATGTACAAAAATCCTTGAGACCATAGCTTATTGTATTATATGCTACTGGTGTCTCTTGCCACCTCCTTGAGATTTCCGAGGGAAGCAGAGTAGAATATGGGCTCGATACCAAGATGATTGCTCTGTTGACCTCTGAGGTTTTATATTGCATGACCCCGCAACCACATGGAATAAATGCAATGCTTGAAAGTTCTCTGTCCTTTGCCCTCTATTGCTTGAGATGAGAAGGAACCAGCAAAAGGCAGATGATTTAAAACTTTAATTGTATTGAGTTGTTTTCCTTGTTTTGTTTTTCTTTGGAGGCAGGAGCTTATACTATGTTTAGGTTTTCAAAGGATATCAGAACCCATTCTCTCTGGATGCAGTGCTTTGAAGTGGCCCGCTTCCCTGGCTTTGTGTTAAGGGATTTGAATCCCTTTTGATTGTTACATATTTGACTTTGAATATACGCTATGGCAAATTTTTAAAAAAATGCTTACAAGTAAGATTTTGTTTTGAATAACACTGCAGGTTATTATTCTGTTATGACTGCAGACTTTGTTTTGCTCAAATAGTAAATCCACTTGGGCATTAGAGAAAAATAAGGGCATGATAAATGTCCTATAAGAATCTGTATTATCTGCCTCTGTGTGAATGCAAAACAGCTTGCTCTCATACAAGTGCTTGTACTTTCAAAATTCATTGTATTCTTCCTCACCACCTGCATTGCTAGGTGAATGTTTGCCTGTTGCATATGTATTTTATAGGATTTTCATTAAGTCTTTATATATTTCTTAATACAATAATAGAGATTGTAGGTAAGTTTAAAACTATCTGTAATGTTATTTAACAGAATACATTAAGTTTGAGATAATGACATTATGCAAATACACTAAATGAATGTGTAATCCAAATCCTGGGATGTAAATCTCTATGGCTAGCAAAATGGAATTTCATTTTGACAGTACCAGTGCACTTTATTTTTTTTACCTCTGTGTGCTGGATTCTAGCTATTTCTATAATAAATGTAAAGTAGGTAATTAAAGTTAAAAGTAAAGGTTTGACAACCATGCAAGGGTTTCATGAAACCTCTGTATAGAGGCAAGAATTTTTCCTGTAAAGTTTACATATTTTGGCACTAGAGAAACCCTTTTTAAAAACTATAAATAGTTAGTTAAATTAGTTTTAGTCTCTTTTCTTGTTTTAGTGAATACTTTGGGAATCAGATAAAAATGACATCCTGCAAAATATTCCACTGGTTGTTAAGATCCTTGCTGGTTCTAAGAAACCCTTACTGTGATGTTAAAGAAACATTGCACCAAGCAAGATGAGCAAACAGAAGTTGATTTTATTCTAACACTGTTGAGCACAGTAGGGAAGAAAACACAGACCAAGCCTGGATAATCAGGTTTAAGAGCCGGGGTGGGGCTGGTAGGCCATCTGTGTGTGCTAATTTGCTTCATCCAAAGGTGAAGTAAGCTTTCTCCTTTCTTCATGACAGCAAGTAGTCTTACAGCTGGGAGCGTGGAGACTGAGAGGTGGGTGCCATCTTCCCGGATGAGAGCATCTCAAAGGGATAGATCCCAGGTCCTGGGAAAGACATTCCTGAGTTGTAGAACTGGCAAGAGGCTTTTTAAAAGATTCATATCTCAAGGGGGCAGAGAAAGAATTGGCAATTCCAAGTTTTCTAAAGTAAATGCTCTCAGTAAAGAGAGGTCAGGGCCAAGGGTCAGGAAGAAGCCTGTCTGAATGAAGTTCAGTCCAGATGTGGAGGCTGTGAGGGCCACCTTGGCCAGTGGTTTTACCTCTGAACCTCCAGTGTGGTCCTGCCACTCCTAATTCCAGTGGTGCAGATACTGGGCATGAGATGTCAGATAGAGTTGACTCAAGGGTCCCGGACCTCTGCCACCGCTGGGAACAGCTTTCTTCATTGACCTTTCACCTACAGGCTATGCTTCCACGTTGTTTTTGCTCACTGCTGTGGTTGACTACCTGTGCTAGTTATTAAATGCTGTTCTCTCAGCTCTAAATCTCCCTTCTGTGATGCTGGGTCTGGGATACTACGAGCCATATTTCTGCTTTGCCAACGAGTTCCCAGCTAATGGAGACATATCTGATAAGAAATAAAAACAAAATCCTAAGCCCCCCAACTGACTGGATGACCCCTTCTTGGCCAGGGAGACCTCAGAGAAACCTTAAAATTGAGTTCCTTGCCATGAGAGGATGGGAGGTCAGACACATCTCATTATACCCCCTCCCTCACTGGATGCCATTAGGTTTTGTCCCTGAGGGCTGGACAGAAACCAACCTTTTGGAAAGATTCACTCCACTGCTGCTGATTTCAACCAATCTGTGACTGCCCTTCCCTTTTTGCAGTGTTGGCTCAACCATGACCCAGCATTCCTTCCTCATAAGAGGCTACCAGCAATGGAGTGGTACTGACCAGTCTATGGAGACTGCACAGGGGGATTTTCCATGTCCTCTGCTTCACCTTTTGACATCAGAGGGCTGAAAACTCCACCCTCAGCTCATGCTGATGCTGCCGTTTTTTTGTATATGCAACCCATGAAGGGGCATGAAGCTCAATTGCTCATGCACATGTTTCTCCTTTCATAAATATTCATGATTCCTCCCATAGCTTATTAAATATGTATATTCAGCCACCCTGCTAAGTATAAATTCCTGTTCCCTTTACCATTCCCTCAAAGAGCTTGCTCTGGGATTCTGGCCAGAGGTTATGCTTCCCAGCCTTCAAGATGGCCAGCCTGCAGCTTGCAACCCTTCATGAGGAATGAAGCTCTTTTTTCCAAACTGAGGAGCTTCGTCAGTCTTCAGTTGACACTGACAATAGGGAAGCCTGGAGGGAGGTGACAGCCTTGAGAAGGAGGAAGGGCCGCCGCACTCCACTTCCTCTTGGGGGCTTCCTGCCCGGCCCCGCACGGGGGACCAGTTCTCACTCTCACCCCCAGTTCAGCAGAAACAAGGAATAGCCATGCAAGGGCTGTGCTGTCATCTTGGACATTGGTTTTTATTTTAATTTAACTTTTTTATTATACTAATTCCAAATCTCAACATACAGAACAGAGCAGTTTCTATGTGATTCTGCTCAAGTTTCCCTTGAGATTTTCTTTTTTTTGTTTAATTTTATTTATTTATTTGTTTATTTTATTTCAGCATATTACAGGGGTACAGATGTTTAGGTTACATATATTGCCTTTGCCCCACCCGAGTCAGAGCTTCAAGCGTGTCCATCTTCCTCTTCCATAAATTGTACGGAAACTTCCAGCCAGATCAGAGGGCTAGTTTGCCCACTGGAGGGAAGAGGATGTCCGTTTAAAGTGTGAACATGTCAGGGCACTTCTCTGCTCCTGGTGGCCCACCAGTCAGGAAATTGTGTGTATTTCGACACTTCTATCCTCAGCCTGATATTTTGTTTATTAAACTAAATTCATTATAGTATCTTTGTATACCAAAGAGATTTAAAATTAAGTATACCAGTGTTGCTAACCTTTTTTTCACTTGGCCAATGTCATGCGCTAACACTCCTGAAAGACAAAAGCATTTGCCATCAGCAAACAGACCACTGGTTAGAATACAGAGTGACTTCGAATACATTATTCAGACTTATAGGTTATTGGTAGATGATTTCTGACATCTCTGTCTCTCTCTACATACATTGCTGTTTGTCTACACTTGGAGACTCTGTTCCATTCTAATTTAGTTTCTAGACAGCTCTCTTGTATGTAAATTCTCAGAGTACCAAATGCGAGTTAAAATTTTAAAAATTGGTTTAGATAAAATATATCCTCCTTCCTGTCATACCAAATTATGTGAACTCAGATTTATTTTAGTGATCTGCTTTTGTCTCTTGTCTATCAAACTGAACTCCCAACTGCTTCATTAAAAAGTGTTTTGACCTCTTAGGAAATAGAAATCTGGTGATAGTTTTATGACATCTAAAAAAATGGATAGGTGTTTGAGAAGGAAGGAATTTGAAAATGAAAAGTACTGTTTTCTAGTCCTAGGACTGAATAGTTATTGAAAATTATTCTCTTATGTAACTTTTCTAAAATAGTACCAAACCAAGAGGCATATGTATCAAATTTTAGGGCTAAAATGGATATGAAAGACTAATCAGTGGCTTTGTAAATTATAAAGGTCATTTAGGTCACTGTGGATGAAGTGATAATTTTGTTTGCAGGAATCAAAGATGTGAAGTATGTTTTAGAATTAGAGAGCTATTTGCTATAGCAGCAGCCTAGCATGGCAGAAACAGCAAGAAGGCTGGAGTTGGACATCTTGGATGTGAGCCCTGGCTCTGCCATTGGTACTTTAGGAGCCCAGGAAGTTATTTAACTTCTCAGGTCCCATGTTCCTCATTTGGCAAATGACAGTAATTACATCCTTTGTTATAGGATGAGCAAAAACATATGCAAAGCACCTGCTACAGTGTCTGATCCATTGCATTGCTCTAGACATCGAGTTAGGTGCAGTAAAGAAAACACTATTAAAAAATAGCTATAGGGCTTCAAAATAAATATGGAAAATAGCTTAAAATTTATACAAGAATCAACAAATAAGGAAGAAGTTTGAAGAGTAATTATATCACGAGACCTAAACAAAAGAAAAATCACTGAAATGAATTTTACCTTTATGGATACCCAAGTAAGAGTTATGGATTTCTTACTATTTAATAAAAAATATAATATCACTTCAATCAAGAGGGTAGAAAACAAATCTATCAAATTAAAAAAAAAAAGAACAACATTGAGTCTTTACATAAGTAAAGCAGAATTGAAAATCCAAATCCAGGAATAGCAATGGTGAAGAGAATGTGAAAAATAAACCAAGTCCTGGACTCAATGTGAATTTCCACAGTAAGGATTTGAATCTCAGCCCTTTGACTAAGAAAAAGAACAGAAATAAAGAATAAAATTCCTCTTCATATATCTACCCGCTTCTGTTTGCCTTTTCTTTCCAATCGTCATGGTGTCTGAATGGGGGCGGTGATTTTAACTGTCCCGCCTTACACAGTGCTGTTCTTCTCTTAAAGAATATGAGCTGTAGCACAGAGTAGCCAATTCATTTGAGCTGTTTGGTTAACCCGATTATTCTAAACTTGCTCCTAAATCTTCTGGAAATACTAGGACTTTATCTGAGTGACATTCTCTGTGGTGTTCTAATGAGGCAGACACTTCAGAGTTTTAGTTAAAGGGACAAATTTAGGCAAAATGGGCATTGTGAAATGCATACAAATATAAAGTTATTGTTATCCTTAAAAACATCTTGAAGCCGGGTGAGGTGGTTGAGCCTGTGGTCCCAGGTACCACTCAGGAGGCTGAGGTGGGAGGATCTAGAGCCTAGGAGTTCGAGTCCACGATGGGCCACAGAGCAAGACCTTCTCTCTCAAAAAATTTTTGACACACGTAATCTCATTTTATTCTTGCATCCTATCCATTTATAGATGAGGGATCTGGAAAGCAGAGATCAGAGAGGTCAGTCCTGTGATTTGTGTTTCTGCCAGCTTCCTCCACACCAATGCACTTTTGGTTCTTCTGGGGTAAATCTAATCTCAGTCAGGGTCCTTTTTACTTTCTTTTCTCCAGATGCTATTATGTTTCTTCTCCTCTAAATGCCCAAGCCCTAGGAAAGGTTGTGTCCTATGTCCCATTCATTTGTTACCCACTCAGGTATTAACCTGATACCAGCAGAAAAAGACTACAAGTGGTTGTGACTCCAAGATGTATTTGCATTTATTGAAGATGAAAATATTCTTTTGTGTTTCTTGTTCAAGACGGCCACCTGAGTTCTGTGTTCATCTCCCTTCCCTGTACAAATCCCATTGATGTTACTATAAAGAAATACAAAAAGAATTCCTTGTGAGAGCTCCTTTAGGAAACCAGAGATTTTGGGAATTCCTGGAGGATGGGAGGGGACGGGATCCTCTGGCAGGTAAACCAAGCAAAAGCAGCTGCTGGTGAAGGAGCCGGGAAACCACGGGTGAGGAGGGGGCTGGGCCCACTGGGAGGACCCGGGAAAGCCACAGCATGGACTCCACAGGTCTGCAGAGGGGAGTGGGAAGTGGGCTGAATTCCCACTGAATAACTGAAATTCCACCGCAGAGCTGCTGTGCCTTTGTCCCGCCTGGGCCCAGTGAGATGTGGCAGTAAGCATTTAGACACAGGCACAAGCCAGTGACATGGTCTCTAAAGATATGGAACTTAGGGTTCTGAGATGGGTGTTGGTATCTCAGCATAAAGTCTTACTTTGCCATTGCAAGTGAAGTCATGAATACCTGGTGCCCTGGAGTGGAACCTGCCATACCTGTCACATAACACACCTCACCTGTAACACATGAAACTCTGTTACTCTGGTCAAAGCAGGGATCAGAGGCAGTCAGTTGCCTATACTAACTAGTCAGCTCATTTGTTAATACCAGACAACCCAGGAGCACCATACATTGACCTGTGTTTCTTCTTTTTTGTTTTTTTTTTTTAATTTTTCTTTTTTATTTTCTCTTATTATGGGGGTACAAATATTGTTAGGGTTACATATATTGCCCCTGCCACCCCTCCCCCACCCCGCCATGCCAGAGCTTCAAGCGTGTCCAACTCCCAGGTGTTTCTTTTGTGATGTTTATTTTATTCAAGGAGAACAAGTAACTGCAGGTGAAATTGATCTTTTGGAGGATACTATTGAAAAAATATTTTTAATGTTTTCTCATGCCTGGATTTACTTTGAGAAAATATTACATTCAGAACAAAGAACTCCCGATGAAAAGGGAAAAGTTCTTGTATTTTATGACTATGATTGCTGAAAGGAGCAATTCAAGCAAGGGTTGAAAAAATGTGATGAGGATCTTCCGGAGCACAGAGCAGAAAAGGCCGAGAGCTGGAGGGGAGGACAGCAAGGTCAGGTAGGTGGACCAGTCCATGGGATCAGTCATGGGGTGGGTGGGAGTTCAAGAAAGAGAGAAGAGAAAGAACAGAGGAGAGGAAATAAGAAATGATAAAAGAAAACTTCCCTGAGTTATAAAAAGGCAAAAGACTTTCTATTGAAAAAGCCTATGACTGCCAATACGAATGGAAAAGAATTTGAAAGCTAGAAACGTCCTCATTAAAATGTAAGAAATCAGGCTTAAAGAAAACATTCTACAAGCTTCAGAGAGTATAAAATGAAGCACAAATAATTTTTTTTTACAAAGAATAAGAATATGATCATTGGCTCTGTTGTGAGAAAACAAAAGACAAATACTTGCTTTTCGATGCGATGAAAGCTTGTTTATAATGAGCAGAGGGCCACATGTGGCCCATAGGCTGCAGGTTTCTGACTACTGCTCTGGGCTGTGAACATTCTTTTTTAAATTTTTTAATTGACGCATAATAATTGTCCATATTTATGAAATACAGAGTGACCTTTTGATATATAGATGCCATATGTAATGGTCAAGATAATCAGCACATCTATCGTCTTGAACATTTAGCATTTCTTTGCATTGTGAACGTTCAGCATCCTCTCTTCTGGCTTTTTGAAAGTATCCACTAAATTACTGCTAACCATATTCACCATACAGTGGTGCAGAGCACTAGAATTTATTCCTCCCACCCAGCTGTGACTTGAGACAAATACTTTTAAGCCTGAGGGAAATGATTTAAAATCCAGGCTCCTTTACCAGTCAAAATAGCAAGTGATAAGGCAAAAATAAAGGCATTTTCCATTATGTAAAGACTCAGAAAAATGTTTCTCGTATGCCTCTTCTGGGAAAAACAAAAAACCAAGATGTGCTCCAGCAAAATGCGAGTAATTCAAAGAATAGCGAATCTGACCTAGTTGTAGGGGAAGGATCCCAGGACCAAGGGAGGGCAGTGGGCTGGAAGACACCTAGTCCAGGTGGGAAGGAAGACAAGGGACTTGGAGGACAGCGTTAAAAGAGTGAAGTGAGGAATGTGGTTAAGAAATTGGACGTCATGTCTTCTTGTGTACTTAAAATTCCAGAAAAACTATACAGCTTTATAAGGCAGTTATAGCCTAGGTTGCAGCAAACTAAAATGTTGCAAGATTTTGAGCAGGTTGTGAGTATAAGGAAAGAAAATGTGTTTTAACTGTATTCTTGGAGCAGTTTATTTTGCGTGCACCGTTTTAATAGCATCGATTGCATTTCCTTCTCTGCAAGACCAACTGAACCACTTGGTTCTGTGGTCACTAGTCTTTGTATTATCAATATTGTAAAACATGCTATTTTGATTTTGAATCTTTAGAAACAGTTTACAGAGAAAGCATGGGAAATATGACATCTACATGTTTTTTTGTATCTCCAGTTGTTCATCTTAACACTGCAAAAGTAATTGTGTTGCTGCATGGTTTGGGGAAGTATAATGCATGAGGGGAGGTGGAAGAATCCATAGAGGCCGAGTTTCTTGTTTTATATACTGGAGAGTCAAAAGATAATAAAGTTGAGGGGCCCAAAAATAGAAGTTTAAGCGTTTTTTAGGTCATGTATGTAATCAGTAATAGAACTGAAAGTAATAAGATGATAAAAGTCAGGAGAGAGAGGAAGGGGAAATAAATGAAGCGTAGTGGGGTGTGGAGTGTCAGCAGATGTTTAAAATGCATGGATCAGAAATACGTGACGAACACGTCCCAAGAGGCTACAGACAGAGGGGTTCCAGGCACAGACTCTGGAACCAGACCTGCTGGTTTGAGCCCTTCCCCAGCCATTGCTTACTGTGCTGTTTTATAGGGTTTTTGTGAGGCCTGATGAGCTACTGTATATAAACACACATGCTGTATGTAATACACATAATATATGGAATACACGTTCAGTAGTACTAAGTAGCGTTATAAAGACAATCACCAGGGGTAATTTTCATAGTGCCAAGTAGGAATTATTAGAGCAACTACCTTTGGAACATGCAAGTCAGGTGGGAATTGGGGCTCTAAGGCAAAGGATATTGATCCTAACTTTTCCCTACTGTTTTGAATTTTTATCATATGCACATATTATTATTATTTTCATAACAAAATGTTGCTTTTGTTCTCAGGACATTCACCTCTAATACTGTGGGCACTGCAGAGGTAAGTCTTTCCTGATACCAGGTATATGGAAGCAGAAAGAGCCCACTCACTCACTTAATCTTGCAAGAAATAACTGGCCAGGCAGTAGAGGGCCTGTTCTCTGAGGCCAGAGAAATGACAAGGCAAAGACAGAGGTCGAAGTAGCCGGGTGTCTGGTTCCCCACCCAGGAGTCAGGACGCTGGCGTGTGAGGTCTTTTCCCCACCGTGCACTGGCCGTGGGCAGAATGGCTCTGGGCAGAAGTGGAAACACAGGGCAGCTCTGGTAGCTCAAGCGTTTGGTGATCTGGGTGAAGACGCAGCCTTCTGAGTCTCTGGGATGGTAAACTTGGCGTGACCCGGGAGCTGCAGGACCGTGACATCTGTGAATGGAATGGATGAGATACCCGGAGAGCCACTGGAAGTCCTTGGGCAGGCCGACCCTGGGGGCTCTGACACTGCTGAGATCTCACGTGGTCTGGTAGAGCCGGGACTGTCTGTAAATGCTCATGTGTCGTCAGTGGGCCTACAGGCGTGTGAGGCCTGGGGATACATGTGTTCCTGTCCTCACACCGTCACTGTCTCCCTCCTGGACCATTGCTGACTGTCACTGCCTGGTCCCCCTGCCTCCAGACTCATCCAAGTGAACCTGTCCTCAGCACTGGAGCGGAGTGTCCTTCTAAAATGCAAATCTGAAAGGGACGGTATGTAGAAAATGCTATGTTCTTAGTTATTCCCAGGAAAATTTCTTTAATGGAAAAGGCTGAGCCTAGTAGAGAATACATCTTGATAAATCCACCATGTGGAAGAAGTAAGTAAAGTGTCTGTGTGTGTGTGTGTGTGTGTGTGAGAGAGAGAGAGAGAGAGGGAGAGGGAGTGGAGGGAGGAGAGGGAAAGTTGAGACACTGTGGGAGGATGGGGGCCACCACCCTTCAGCCTTCATAGTAAAAGACATTTTTCTTTTCTCCCAAACATCCTCAATATTTGTTGAAAAATGATAAAGATTGATATTTTTGACCAGAGCGTTCTTGTTTACTGGCTTTTCTGTAAGTGAAACATGAGCGAAGCCATCCCTTATGCTTGCTTGTAGGTCCGGCCCTCCGTGGGAGACAGTTGGGCAGCTTTGACCTCTGACAGCTCAGTTTAGAAACTGATTCGTTTCTCAGGGTTGGTAACTTCCGCCTTCTAGACTGTCATGGAATGTGACAGAGAATAGGTAAATGAAGTGGGAAAGATTAAGTCTGAGCATCAGCTTTCATTACAGAGGCTTTAATCAGGGGAGCAGGAATGTTGAAATGGTGTGGAAACGTGATTACTAAATCATTTTGTCTTAGATTTCTCCTGAACCACCTGTTTGTAATCCCACTAACAAACGGCCTAGTGCCTCTAAGATTGAAACTAGGAGTCTTCAATCCAATCCAATCTTAAAACGAACAAATTCTGTTTGGGGCCCTTGCTCAAAGCCAGCCAACAAGAAATACTCAGGGACCTCCTGGTAGGTCAGTACACGTAGTACTTATATGAGGTCATAGTCGGGTAACCTAAGGCACAGGTGTTGGGTCTGGGACCGCAGCAACCTGGCTTGTGTGGAGCAGGGTGGGGATGGGGAGACTAACCCAGTTGCGAGTCAATCCCATCGTGCACAGTCGGGCAATCCAGTGAACAGCATCCGAAGTATTTGGCAAGCTCAGCTATGATCCAGGGAGTTGCTGCTATCGGGTGAGCCCTAGTCTACGGGCAGAGCACGGCCGCAGGGCCACCCGAGAGGCAGGAACTCCCTGAAGTGAGACGGTCGGGCCCATGGCGGTGCCACGTGGTCAGCATGTGCCCAGCATAGCCCTGTTCTGCTCTTTGGGTCATTTGAACAGCATCCTTTGAAAAGACTTACGTTGTGCTACCAGGCACTGTGGGCTGTCTTTATGGTAGACAGAAACAAAAGTACTAACCCCCAAACCTTTGTTCTTAAATAGGAAATCCATTAGAATTATTGAAAGAATATGTACCAGTTACAAATGTTTATAATGTTGTAATATGGAATCTTTTTTTGGTTTTCCCCTCCCTTTTCTTTGTTGCATCAGAAAAATGGAATGCAAACATCTCCCCTTGCCTGACGAGAACCCTACGCCCTTTCTGATTTGGAGGAAAGGCACGCTGGTTTTTCTCCAGTTCCAGGGTTAACGAACCGTCAGAGTCTGCTGTGAGGGAATAGGCACAGAGAAGCTAGGGTTGAAAGCAGATACAAATATGCTTGGAAAAATGGGAGATGGAGGTGTCTGGAGTCCTGAACAAGGCGAGAGCCTGTGCGACTGCAGGCTCTGCCTTCAGAGAGACGCAGAGGGAGACGCGCCACAGGCCCGGGCTCGCCATTCCTGCCAAAGGCTTCCGGGTCCAGGCACGGCACAGGAGCAGGTGCACGGGATGGAGAGACCGCGCAGGCAGGAGCAGTGGGTATGTCAGGCAACCACGTGGACAGATAGTGGCTGTCTCATGTCTTGCACTGTGTCACATCACAGAACTTTGAAATGATCACGGGGCAGAGGTGAGCAAGAATGGCTAAAGTTGAATTGTGTTTCATAGCATTTCAGAAAGATGGGAGCTCATCGCCGAGATGAAGTTAGACTGTAGAAAATAAGAAAGTGTGGTACTTCTTGGACAAGATACAGTGATTTCGGTGATGCTAACGTACATTGCACTGTTTCCTGGTGGAGTCTTGTCGCCCCTACTCCCCCACCGTGGCTTCCTTCATGGTTACTGCTGTGTAGTGGATTTGGATGTATTTTTCTCTTAGACTGTGGTCAGAGAGGGTTCAGAGGTCATAATTACGCTGGTGAGGCCACATGCATGTTGTACTTCCTAATTAGATGGTTTCTAATCACACTTTAAAATTCCTGCACAAGTGGGAAGTGCCAGCCCAGAGGTCTTCCCATCACTCATGGTTGTGCTCAGTAGGTGAAATGATGTTTCCTTCATTGGCAACAAGTGAGGAAAAGAGGTGGGAAGGCCAGGTGTTCCGGGAACTTGAGCCATTGTCACTGCAGGAAGAGTCAGCCCTTGGTGGTGGTTGTAGCTTTAGGGAAGACTGGACCGGGAAAGACCATTTCACATAGATGGTTACAAAGCAGGCGTGTAGCCGGTGCAAGCTGGGTGCGACCCAAACTGGCACAGGAGCAGTGCTCGGCACGTGTGTTTGTGGCAGTCAAGACATAAAGATGAGATGTGATCTTATTTCCCATCGCAAGACTCTCTTTGTTCCACATGTTTGGAATCCATGTTCCTGACCTGCTCCTTCCCCAGGTGGAAAGAGCCCCCCTTGCTCCCCAGCCTGTGTGTGTGTGTGTGTTTAGCATTGCAGTTAACCTCTCTGACCTCTGATCTTTTCATGCTGATGGTTTGGATGCCTCCTTGAGGGGTACTTAGGACCAAGACATCTCACAACATTGCTGGACATCCTTTTAGAGAACAATTGATACACTTGACTGCAAACGAGCTGATAGGTGACATCTTCCCCTGGCAGTGGTGGCAGCTCCAGCTTTCTACCTAATCAAATTAGTTCCTCTCTGCACTCAAACAAGTCAGAAGCAATCATCTCTTAATCCGCGCCTGATAAGCAAATGCAAACACTGTCAGGGTGTGATGCTAATAGGACGAGATGTGAAGGCTGCTCATATAATACAGACACATCATGGGGGTATAATAAGCCACTTAGAAAAGTAGTGAATATAGATTTTCTGTCTTTTACTAAATCCATTTTCTTTTCCACAAAGGAGAGAGTAGGCAGCTATTGAGGAAGGGATCCAGGCACTTGCTTTGTGGATTCTGGACTTCGGGGCAACTTCCTTTGTTTTCCCAACAGAGGTGATGTGAAACCCGGTGCTGGAGGGCCCCTGCTGGACCTGTGGGCTTCCCATAAAATTCCTACCGTTGCTAGCTCTTGATGGCCTATTTAGCAGTGTTCACCTGTGCCACGTAGTTTCCATACAATGAGAGCTGAGGGTCAACTCTCCTAATATTAAAAAAGTACAAAAGTATTATGGGTTTGAAGGGCAGTAACAAGGCTAGTTGGAATCTGAGCTTGAATGTAATTCGGGGTTAGGTGGAACTAATCTTATTTATAAATAAACGATTCTTTCCCCAAGGTAGTATGCCAAATGTTAGGATGAAGTTTGAAAATACAACAGGGCGTTTTTTTTTAGATCAGCTTTATTTAGATATAATTCTCATAACATACAATTCCCCCATTTAAAGTGTAACAATTCAGTGGTTTCTAAGATGTTCACAGAGTTCTGCAACCATCACCACAATCATTTTTGGAACATTTTCATCTCCCCAAAAATAAATTTCATAACCATTGGCAGTAACTTCCCATTTCTCTTCCCCTCCCACACCTGTCCTCTCCGCAATCCCACTACTGGGTGTGTATTTATCCAAAAGAAATGGAATCAGTGCCATGAAGAGATATTCGCACTCCCCTGTTTATTGCAGCTCGATGCATAATAGCCAAGAAATGGAATCAAGCTAGGTGTCCATCAGTGGATGAGAGGGTAAAGAAAACACACGATATATACACGACAGAACACGGTTCCACATACAAAAGAGTGAAATCCTGTCCTTTGTAACAACATGGATGAACCTGGAGAATATTACCTTAGGTGACAGGCCCAGAAAGCAGGGCATTTTCAAAATAAGAAAACCAAATAGGAAGGAGAAAGAAACACTGGAGGAGATAAAACCAGTGATAAAGTTTCCTCTGATATTTGCATTTGTTCAACAACCATTCATCAAGTTGGGTCTATGCCGAGCCAGGTCCTGTAATGAATAAGTTAATGGCCAAGTTAACCAGAGAGTGCTTTAGAGAAAAGGGGTACTGAACAAGATTGTGTCTATTTCCATTGAAGTAGTAAACATTAGTGAAACCTTGTGTGGCACACTGTCTTATTCTAAGCTCTTTGCTCTCTTCTTTTGGCAAGTGACCTTCCAAGGTGCTAGAAGAGCAGGGGGAGTATATTTCTTTGCCCTATAGATTTTGGACTTGGCCATATGACTTGCGCGGCCAACAAAATTTTAATGAACTTGGCGTGAGGCCTTAAAAGTGCTCGAGTGGTTTCACATGGACTCTTGCATTCCTGTGTTTTGTCATTAAGGGAACATGCCCCAGATAGCTGCTGGCCCAGAGAATGTGGAAACAAGCGGAACAGAACTAGACTCGATAAAAAGCCCGGGGCCAAGCTCAGCTGACTCACAGCCAAAAACAGAGCTGCTCGAGGCAACCGGTTGTCTCATGAGCAAGAAAAAAATATAAATGCCAGTTGTAAGCGCCTGAGTTTTGCAGTGGTTTGTTATATAGCAGTAGTGTAACGATAGCTGACTGATACAGCTTTTAAAATTAAAGTGAATCAAATGATCAGCGGGACAGTAAAAAGATCAAGTTTTGCATTATTGGTTTTTACTGACCAACAACAGCAATTTTAGTTTTGAAATCACTTGAAAGCCTTTTCTAGCAGAAAAAATGATAGCGGGACAAAGAGGAAACTTTTCCAAAGAGGACAGTTTCACCTGTCCAAGAAATGTTCCAGCAGCAATCAGTTCACTGTCCCGGGGATCCTCGTGTATTTTACAAAGAAGCTTCCTTGGCTGTCCCAAGTCATTACCCGTTTCTCCCTTTCCTGCTCTGGCTTGCCATGGCCACATTTCCCATGGTTGCCATTGCCAATCAGCATCCGTGCCACCAGTGGTCACTGGAGGTGCTTTGCCTTCACTCCAAGAAGGCTGCCAATGCCATATGTCAAGGGACTCACGTCTACACCGAGGCACTTTCTCTTGTCACCGCTAAAGCTGCTGGAATCAGTTTTGCAGACATCCTTTGCTTTTAGCATCTTGCTCTTCTAATTCTCACTCAAACATTAGTGGCAGCCATCTCATCTTGGGCTTCGTCGTGTCAATCAGGGCTGGGAAAAATAAGAGCTAGACCCTGCATTGTAGTTGAATTCTTCTTCCCCAGTCCCTGGCAACGCCTACTCTCTGGGACTCAACTTGAGAATTTTTACTTTCTTCTCAAGATGAGTTCTTTGCTAAGAATCTCCTAACTAAACCTCTGGAAAGTGTGAGGACACCTTCTCCTAAGGAAACCTCTGGAAGGCTGCTTCACCGGCCTCTGGCCATGCCCAGGGCCCCCAGAGTCCCAGCTGTGTTGGGACTTCTACACATTTTGTTTTTCTGTAATGGAGGGTGAGACTAAGGACAACCTGATGGAGCTTTGGTGGCCAGATAAATAAATATTAAAGCAAGGAAGGCACAGAAGAGCTAGGGGAGAGTTATGGGCTGGCCCAGTATATTCTAAGCTAGTTCAGAGAATCAGACACCTCCTTGGCAGGAAATCCCTGCCGTAAGTCCCCTGGGCATGTGGGAGGTATTGTGGGTTTGGCCAGCGCTGAGAGTGAAGGGAAGAGTCAACCCACGTTCTTCAAAAATCTGACCACTGGGACATGGAGGGAAGCAGGGCCACAGATCATGGGAGGACAGTGACCTCAAGGAACAGCACTAGGAGATGAAGCTGTGAAGGGAACGGGAGAAGAATGACATTGGCAGTGACTTTTGAGGCTTTGAATGGCTCTGTTCGATGCTTCTGGCCCACAGTTTAATGAGATGGTTTTTAAGGGTCCCGGTACCTCTAACTTTCTATGAGTCTATCTAGACTTTTAATGGAAACTTTCCCTCACTCTCCTAAAGCTGTTGCCTTTTTAATAGGCTCGCTTTACGTCCTGGATATCCAGAGGAGATGGAAATAAATCACCCTGCGTTCCGTCGACGCCATCAGTTGGGGAAGAAAGTGGCATAACATCAGGAGAGAGAGTTTGGGAAATTTTCTTACTGTGGGAAAAGATTGACAGCCAAGCTGAAATAATTAGCGGGGTCTGCCTCGTGGAGCTGGGGGGATTCGTGCAAGAAGGGAGGAGGCAGGGCCTGGGAGAGAGACTGCGTATCCGGGATGTGAGAAAGCACGGACTCGTGGATTTTGTACATTCGGCTACATTAGTGATCATTATCCAATCTCCCTTATTTTGCTAAATTCCAAGTTTTATTTCATCCACTTAACTCATCCTCCCAGTATTTTTACAGAACAAGGCTGATTATGGAAACCGTATTCCTCACTGTTTGGCTTAATTCCTTTTGTTAAAAACTACAGTAAAATCTCTCCATTCTCGATTCAGACCAGCTGTTTTAAATCCTTTTTTGCAGGTAAGTATATTCCGTCCTTCCTCGGAGACCCTTCCCTTGTCAGCGTGGAATAGGGCGAGGTTCAGGTTCACCTTCGTTCCCGCTGAGGAAGGCGGGATAAAAAACCAGTTAGTATTCAAATTGAGACCGCGAATGGCATGCTCAGTCTACTTAGTAAACTAAATTAGGAAGTGTCCATTAAATCTCTTAGACGTTCCTTTTGGCATGCCAAAAAATGTCCTTACATTATTAAAAACAAAGAAACCCACAAACACTTATCTCCTCCAAAAGGCAGGCAAAGGAAACCTCTGAGTTGTCACTTTTCTTGATACTGGGTTACCTTATTCCATATGGTGAAAACCAACAACACTGCTCCTTTAAAATAGTTTATGTTATTTTTTTGTCACTTAGAATGAGCCTTGCTCTTTACTCCTTAATCAGTGGGCCAATATTTATCGAGATGAAATTCTGTACAAATTGCACCCTTTGGGGGAATGCGGAGAGGTACACGATCTGTCCTTGAGGAGATTATCAGGCAGTTGATGAAACCAAACTTCACACTTACTTACATGTGAAAATGAGCCTGTCAACAAGAGACAGTATAAAGCAAAACAAGCCCGTGGTTTCTACCCTCCTTAGAAGGGACAAGGCTTATAAATAACAATTAATTTCCTCCCTGTCAAACAACTAAAAGAAAATTCAAATGACATAATCCAGTTGCTGTCCCCCAACCCTGTCTCATTTTATAGGCTTTTCTGAAATGTGAGTGATGCGCATGGGGACCAGCCTTCCTGGTCCCTGGCCTGTGGCCCTTCCCACCTGGAGGTCTGTGAGGTTTACTTCTCATCATCCCGCAGAAGCCCTGGCCTGTGGTTCTCCCCCAGGGCCTGCGTCTCTGGCATTGCACCTGTTTTGTCCCCTGCTGCAGGTTTTCTGTTTCCAGCTCCCAGCGGTACCGTCCTCTACTTGCCGGTCTGAGCATCAGCAGCCCTTGGAAAGAGAGCAGGGGTAGGGAGGAGGGTGGACCCAGGGCATGTGCTCCTTGGCTGCCTCTCTGTGGGTCTGGCTGAGTCCTTTCCTAAAATATCTGTTTCTTTCATGAAGGGCCGCCCTACAGGGCTTCTTGCCTTCTAGGACTCAGCGACCTCTTCTTCAGCTTGTTCCAGCTGGCGCAGGGTGAGGCAGCTTCACGGCCGCTGACCCTGTGTTCCTGCCCTTGCCAATCTGATGTCCCCACACGGGGTCCACACCTTTGTAATTAATCCCTTTGCAAATAAACTCTCTTCACATTTTCCAAAATTCAATGTTCTGGTTTTGACAGGGACCCTGCCTAGTACAAGGACCTCCTTGTTAAACCTAAAGAAGCAACACACAGGGTGGAATTTTCGGCACCTTGGCAGTCACGGTGGAGTAACATTTTTGGTGAGGACCCCTGCGTTTATGACATTAGGCAATCATCTGACTTATTTATTCCTTATCGCAAAGTTTGAATCTTTGAAACCCAGTGCACTTTTTAAATAAAAAAAAATAATTTGTGTCCAACAAATGGAACAGATTTTAAAAGGAACGGCTCATGGTGATTTAGTGAATTGTCAGGTTTCTATTTCATAAATAACAAAACAAAAATTAGGAGCATGTCAGAATGCATTAGCAGTCGCACATAAATAAAGGTGATTTTATTAGAACTGGTAAATTATGCTTAGTTAATTCACATTGTCATGCAGGGCACTTTGCTATATATCCTCGGGGTTTTCCACTCCCTACTTGTGTTACAGTTCAGCAAGACAAACATACTGGCTAAGCGATGTAATAGGAATGCAATTATGAGTGAATAAATCTTGTTTTTCTGTTCCATACAGTAGTGTTTGGCTCTCTTTCCACTGACATACTGGGGCAGAGCTTAGCAAAAATGGGAGATTAATGCTCGCTCTTGCGTGCTCTCTCTCTCCTTAAGGCCAAGTATAGAAAAGAAATGAAAAGATAAAAAGCTTGTCAATGAACTTTAGAGGCTAGAATAAAGGGGACTTGCCCTTTAGCTAGATGGTTTTGGCTCTTCTGATATTTTGGCTTCTGAGCAGAGGGAGTCTTTGATCTGGCTCTGTGTGATGCAGAGACGGTCACAGGACATCCGGTCTCGGCATGCCGGCCCGGTCTCAAGGCACTGGAAGCAGGGCATGGTCCAGAAAACAAACCTGAATCCACTCCACTCCTGTACGTGTACAATCCAGATTGGGGGCCAGATGGAGACACATGTGAAACTGCAAATAATACCAAAGGTCGCGTGAGACCAGAGGCCAAGGAGGTCAGAGGACCTTGAAGGGCACACTCCAGTACAGATCTTTATCTCGGTCTCTTCTGTTTGGCAGGGACAGTCCCTAGCAAGTTTCAGGCCCCCACCCACATTCTGGGGCATCTTAAACTCTACGCAAGATTCTCCTTCCCTTATCAGGGCTCAGGTTCCTCAGCCCATGGTCCCTTCCCGCCATCCTGCTGTGTCCAGGACTCTTCTTTCCTCTTCTCCCTGGAAAACACCTACTTTTTAATTTCATTTTTATATTTTATTTTATTTTTTAATTTTTAATTTTTTTATTTTATTTCATTATATTGTGGGGGTACAAATATTGTTAGGATTACATACATTGCCCCTGCCAACCCCCCCCACCCCGTGCCAGCGCTCCAAGCATGTCAACCCCCTGGAGGTTCATGTCACACCCCTTATGTAAGTATACACTCTTCCCCTCCCCCCAACCTGCCCACCACCTGATAAAAGATTTTTTTTTTTTGACATTCTGGTTACATTATATTTCTTTGCCTCTCCTTAAAAAGGGTTAGAGGTATTCCCTTCCCCCCCCATAATGTTCGCCATATCCGAAGGATGTCATTTTTAAAGCTTTTGTCTACTAGGTGATAATGGGATAAAAACAATACATATAAAATAGTTAATACAGTGTGAATAAATTACTTCTTCCCTGGAGCATAATGCCTTAACCCAATTAGGATAGAATGCTCTGAATCAGTGGCCTTGATTAGCCCCCGGGAAAGGCGGGAGATGAGCTCTTTGGAACCCCTCAAACTCTAGCATGTGGGCGAGAGCTCCCCACACATGAAAACGACATGCCTTCACGAGACATCTGCGATCTCTCCCCACCTCCCGATGCGGCGGGATCTGCCAGGACATCCCTGTATCAGCTCCTTACAACCACACTTTGGAAAGCACTTTCCTATCTGAATATTTTGTCTTTGATCTCCAACATGGTGAGGGCAGGATCTTTCTCACTGACAGCTGTGTGAGGAGGAGTGATGTGCCCAAAGGAGATGGGGACAGAGCAGAACCCAGGACCCAGCATAGGATCTTCCGGCCCCTGCTGCTGGCAGAAGATACGACCTGACCGGGCTTGATTTTTCCAGACATCTAGGTATCAAGTTCTGAAATACAGAAGAGAGGATGGCTAGCTTTGGTGCATGCATAAATTGTTGTAGTTATTTCCATTCAGTTTACTGAAAGAGTCAAAAGTCCTTTTGATGGGGTAGTAATCAGAGAGCCAATATTTAATGCTTAAAGTGTAACAAAACCTTTCCCCATATTTGTTTAATTATTTCCATTTCACAAATGAAGAAATTGAGGTGTAAAGGTGCCAGGTGACTCATCCAGGTTGAATCTGCTGGTAACAAGTGGCTGGTGTTGCTGCCATAAATGATGTCTATCTTGCTTGGGTGATAAGGGAAAAATTGAATTAAAATTACAACACCGAGTCACTATAATATGTAATTACTAAATCTCTTAGAAATTTAAAACCATATATAGCAAAAGACTAATTCTACACATTTGTTAGGTGAGTTGGGTGTTAGTACCACAGTCCATTTCCATATTTAAGCATAGTTTGGTTGTTTAGAAAATGTGTTATAAACTGAGAATTACTTTCTGGGTCAGCGAGGGTAACTTCTTTACCGAAGAAGGAGCGATGCAGGCATTTGGAGGCAATGAACAAGAAAACATTGGCAATGTATATGGAAGATCTTGTCTTGGTGTAGATACTTAGAAATTTCAGGGGCTTCTTTGCTTTCCCTTTCACTCTCACCAACTCATTTGACAGACTTGACTTTTATCAGGGTGGACACAAGGAGGGACAGCAGTGTCCATCCCCAACCCCCAGGCTGTGGACCGGTTCTGGTCGGTGTCCTGTTAGGAACCAGGCCGCACAGCAGGAGGTGAGCGGTGGGCAAGTGAGCGAAGCTTCATCTGTATTTACAGCTGCTCCTCATCGCTCACATCACCCCTGAGCGCCTCCTCCTGTCGGATCAACCCTGGCATTACTTGCGGGAAAACAAGCTCAGGGCTCCCACTGATTCTGCATTATTGTGAGTTGTATATTCATTTCATTATATATTACAATGTAATAATAATAGAAACAAAGTGCACAATAAATGTAATGCTCTTGAATCATCCCCAAACCACCCACCTCCATCCCCCTCCAACCCTGAGGAAAAACTGTCTTCCATGAAACCGGTCCCTGGTGCCAAAAAGGTTGGGGACTACTGCTGTACCAGACTGCGTGTCATTAGGGAAATGCAACAGACCGCTGCACACACTGCCCGGAGGGAGCCTCGTGTTCAGTGGGGCCAATTCACGGGGGGTTTCCTGAGGAGAAAAGGGGCTGAAATCCAAATCCAAATATCCTCAGGCATTGGAGTTCAGAGTTCGCTGATAATTCTTTTTCTGTGGTTGCCTCCTCCCGCTGCCCGGGTGTTCTCCATCGGGAAGCACTGTCATAGCCAGCCGTGATCTTGAGCACCATCCACCAGGTAAAAATGCAGGGAGCCGCTGGTGTATGTGGAAAAATGAAAGATTAGCCAATTAAAAAGGACGAAGTCCTATTTAAGCTTCATTCGTGCATTGGAAATTGGTACTGCCATTTATCCTCAAGAAATACACTGAACATTTTCTGTTCATAGTTAACTTTGGGAAATTGTGGACTCAATGCCCTTACCTGCCATTCCTGAGAGCCGACTGCCATGAATTCTGCCTGGTGTCTACTGATGGTCAGGATGAAGCAGACAAAATAAGTCTGTTAATATTCAGCCAAATACCAATAAAATCCTTGTTCAATGTGATTTATTTATCATATTGATCTATCCTTCCAAAGCCAGGACCAAATTAAACGAACATTGGCTTGTGTTGCCTTGAGAACACAAGACAGATAAAAATCAAACTGTTACCTTCTGTGTACTCGGAAGATTAATTGGAAACTCTATTCTTTGGGTGTTCAATTTAATGTGCTGAACAGCTGTTTGGGGAAAATCTCGCCCTTTGTATATAGCATGTTAGCATTTGTCAGAAGGTATCTCTGTATTCACAAAATATCTAATTAATAATTCTGCTTGCATTTTTTCTTCATCTAAAAATAATGTCAAGTTGCCATCATTTTCTAAATATCTGCTTATGTCCCTTTTTACCAGGCAATTCGTGTATTAGCAGTTTATGAAATACATATTTCAAAATAGAAGTATCTGTCCTGCAAGCCAGAAAAGGGATTGGCATAGAGCTGAGTCCTGTGAAAGTCTCATGGAAACTCACAAATCCATATTTCTGGGCTGAAAAACTTTTATGGAGTTTTCTAAAACTCTCAATCCACAATATTTTCTTCTAAGGGCTTTGAAAAATTGCTGTCTTAATGTGCCACTGTGGGGCCAGGAGGAGATGATAGCCTCAGGGCAGTGAGAACAGGAGACACCTCTGGAGTTCAGGGTCCAACATCCTCAGCCCCCAGCCCCCACCCCTGCAAGAAACAGACACAGGGAACGGAGTGAATGACTTGCTTCTCACATTCACATGGTAAGTGACAAGACTTCAAGATTGTGTGCTGAGCGCCAGGGCAGGGCTCCTGAAGCCACCTGTGTGTACTGAAGCCCTGTTGTGCCCAGGTCCCGTGTAGGTCAGGGGATGCCAGAGGCAACAAACTGACCCACTCACCTCCCTTCCTCCCCAAATCCCTGCCTCCTAAGGGCCTTGGAATGATAATAAAATAGCTCTATACTGGTCATCTCCTTGTTTATTCAGAAAAATTGTGAAGCAAGTGAGGCTTGGAACTAGGGCCCGTCCATTTCCAATTTCGTGTTTCTTTCGCATTTGCTGGAAAACCGTTTCTTCCATTTCTGGTGCCTGTGGCTCCACAGGCTGCTCTTTGATTATGTGGACTTCACACCATGCAGCCCCCACACACCCAGCACACACTCACATGCACATACATACTCAAACATACCCCCCCACAAACATTCACATGCACCCACACATTTCACACACACTCTCACAAGCACACACACATGTGTGCACACACATTCACACTAACACTCAAACACACCCACACACCTACACACACTGACAAGCACACACACTCATGTGCACACACACACATACACACACTCATAAAGACACACTCATGTGCAAACACGCATATGCACATACACTCATACACACACGTGCACACACACATGCGCATATACACACAGGCACACACACTCACACTCGTGCACACTCTGTCACACACCCTTAAACACACTCTCACACACTCATAATTACTTCCTTCTCTCTTAAAATGACAACTGGGGTTGAAGAAGAAACCATCAATCAAATGTCTTCACAGCACTTAAGGTTATTCCTGTAGTTTGGAAGAATATATGTTAAGTGGTTTATAAATCCAAATTTGAGAGGCAACCGCTGGAGCTCTGGTGGTCTGAGAAGTCACAGAGGCCAAGGGGGAACTCAGAGGACTCAGAGGTGGCTGTGTTCTCGGAGTCTAGCTTCCAAGGCTTTTAGCTGATTTGGGTAACAAGGCTCTGATTTTGCTACAAAGCGCAGCATGGCAGAAGGACGTGCGGGCAGTTTAGAGACCGGGGTTTGTTCCATCGCCAAGACCAGTAAAGTTATTTTAGAGTGTGCACGGCACATACTTCAGTGTGATTTACTCAGCAGCAGAAAGGTTCTTCTCCATGAATTTTAAGGGTCCTGCTCTGCCTGCTGCTAGCCGTGGATTGGAGAAAAGGGTAATATACAACTGGATTCAAAATTCATGATTCTGTATAATATTGATTCTCTGGTATTTAATAAGACCTGCTCCTTTGCATCCCAGTGCATTATGAATTTTAAGCGGTTCTATCCATGTCTCAAAGGAAGTTTTAGGTGCAGCATTCCATACATGTCCTGCAGTACAAGCTTGTAATTTTGTTGTTCAAATCTTCTGTATCCTTAACAATTTAAATTGATTAGTTATTTTTATTCTATGTTTTCAACCTCAAATTTTAGAAATGTCTCTTCATAATATCATATAGCTTAATGTTATTTGTTTTGTAGCACATAAAATATATCTTTTATCTGGGGTTAAATTTCTTGTGTATATTCACTTGCTCAAGCCTGAGTCTACAACCTTATTTTGTGCCTAATATTCACTTCACTTTTGCTTGTTGTTTTGTTCTCCTCCTTCCCTTTGCTTCCTTCTTGAAAACCAATAAAGTTTTTTTTACAGTTCCTATTTTCTCTCTATTGGTTTGGCAGTTATAGATTTTATTCCTATTATTTTTAGTGGTTAAGCTTGATTCTAATATTTTTAAAAAATTTGAAACAATTTCAAACTTACAGGAAAATCACAATTATAGTACAAAGAATATGGATGTGACATTCCCATCTGCTACTTTAATGGGTGTTTCCTGCGTGCTCCTACATAACCACAGCACAGCCATCAGATCCTGGAAGCAGTATTCCTGCATCACCACCATCCAATGCAAAGACCTCATCCTCATCTCATAAATGTTCCAGTAATTTCCTTTAGAGCAAAGGATCCAATTCAGAAGCACGTATCACTGAAGTTGTCATATTTCTTTTAAACTTTTTTGATCTGGAATAATTCTACATTCTTTTCTTGACTATTTATGTCTTCAACAGTTTTGAAGATCACAGGGCAGTTATTCTGGAATGCCCTGCAGTGTGGTTTTATTCGGTGTTTTCTAATTCTTGTCAATGATCCATACTCCGAATCTAATCATGTCACCAATGTGCCATGTGTTCACTTCATTGCAGCAGAGATTTGTCCCTTTATAGATGGTGTTCGCTTTGATCACTTGATTAAAGTGGTATTTGCCAGACTCTCCACAGTGAAGTTGCTCATTTTCTCTTTCTAATTAATAAGTACTTTGTGATAAGGGACTTTGAAACTATGAAAATGTCCTGTTTCTCGTCAAATTTTCAATTTATTAATTATGTCAGTATGGACTCATGGTTTCCGATTTTATTCAATGAGTTAATCTCTTACTAACATTTATTTTCATGTTCAAATTATTCCAAATTTGGTTAATGGGAGCCTCTTTAAGCTGCTTCCTGTCTTTTGACACATTCCATCAGTTTTTTGCTCCTGTCCTTGTTTTCTGGCACAATAAGATATCATCTCATACTTTTCTGCTCCAAACCTGGAATTGGTCATACCACCAGGGAAATGACTTTTTATAAAGAAGAATGATATTAAGAAGCCAAGGTCTGGGCATTAGGTGTGCCCGTTGCTAATGGGACGTCTCTCTCTCTCTCTCACACATACACACACACACAATCTATGTCCATATTTTAATCTATTCTGATCCACAGATACAATGAAAACCATGAGTTCACATTGATTCCTCCAGTTCTAAGCCAACATGTTCAGAGCGTTCATTCTAGTATTTGCATTTGTAGGTTTCTCCCTTCCTCAGTGGTGAAAACCTGACTCCTCTGATGCTCAGCAATGCCCTGTGGCCACTGCTGCCCCCATCCCTGCAATGTCCTCCTCCTGACACCCTCCCCAGGACGCCCTTCCCCCCCGATCCTCCTCATTGCTGTCCTCCTGCAGGGAGTTGCAAGCTCCTCTGCCCGAGGAGCCACAGCCTACTTGCTATATAACTTTATCCAGCATTTCTAAGTGTTTGTAGAAGAAAGCCTTTTCACATTATTTACCCCTACTATTTTTGAAAACAAGACTCCAGGTGGGTCATTCTAAAATTTGTCCATATTAATATAAGTCCTCCCTTCAGGACTTCCTTAAAGCAACCTTCTCCACCCAGTGCAAGGGAAGGAGAAAGTCAACACTGCTGAGGCCATTCCTGAGGGAGGAGGCTTAACCCCACCAGAACCTGCCAGGGAAAGCAGAGGGCCTCTCTCAGAATCATTTGTCTGAGGATGGGCTGCAGGTGTTCCTCCCCTGGCTCTGGTCCCAGCTGCCCCCTCTTCACGCATAACCTCCCAGGGCACCGACAAGTTCCAAAGCTCCAGGGCAGGAGACATTGGCTGCGGCAGGACACGTGACCAGGCGCCCTCACAGCCCCAGCAGCTGGAGCGAATACAGACCGGCTTCCTCCTGACCTTTGGCCTTTGACCTCCCTTGACTGAAGGCATTTACTTCAGAAAACTTGGAATTGGCCATTCTCTCTCTGCCCCTTGGAGATGTAAATCTTTTAAAAAGCCTCTTGCCAGGTTCACAGCCCAGGACGGGCTTTTTCTCTAGGGCCGGGAGCCCTGCTTTGGAGAAGATGGCGCCCGTCTCCCAGGCCTGCGGGACGGTAGGAGCCCGGCTGCCACAGCTGCCTGGCTCCAGGTTGCCATGAAGATGGGAGAAAGGCTATTTTTCCTTTGAATAAAGCCATTTAGCAAACGCAGGTGGCCTAACAACCGCCAGGGCTTTTCCACTAGCTCACTGGACTGGCTCTTAAAAAACTCTCTACTCTTCCTCGGAGTTCAGTTCAGCCTGAGTTCCGGCCTCTCCCGCTGTTGCCAAGCCCGGCACGAAGCCTTCCCGCCCTGTTCGCCTCTGTCCAGCGCGGTTTCTGCCGGGACACACCTCAGCACGAGGGGAGCTGAAGCCTGCACGCGGCTGCCTGCCCAGCCGTGACAGGACTGGAGTCCCGGCCCCGGAGGCTCCTCTCTCCACTCCGCGGCCCCGTGCTCCCCGGGCAGGGAGAGGGAGACGGGGTTTGCCCGCAGGGCTGCGGTCCGAGTTTCTGCCTCCACGGCGTGTGTGACCCTGGCTGCGGTGAGTGGGTGTGCGGTGGCCACGTTTACGTGTCCACGTGGCTGGAGCACGGTGCCCAGGTAAGTGGTGCAACGTTATTCTGGATGTTTCTTTGAGGGTGTTTGTGGGTGGGAGTGGTGTCATGGGATTGGCTCCTTTCCTCTGGAGAACCTTGACTGACAGGGCTGCGCTCCCCTCCCGAGAGGGTCCCGAGCCGGGGCGCACCGCGCGCTGCTGTTCCCACAGAGACTCGTGCCATTCGTCGGCCCACCGCGTCCCTGCTGGGGCCTCATTCCTGGGGTAGGAGGAATCCCAACTCCGAAGCCTGCGCGTGACAGGTGACCCCCGTGTCACGTGACATTGGAGCCTGGGGTGCCTGCCCTGCCCCCTTTCGGTGGCCCTCAGCCTCGCGCTTCCTCTTCCCAGCTCGGCGTCTCCTGCGCGGGCTCCTCCCGCTTGGAGGACATGCCCCGTGTCCTCTCCCTCCCCGGCGTGGTTGCCGCAGGGCACCCCACTTCTCTGGGGGTTCTCCTCCCTCAGCTGCTGGGAGCAGCTCCCCCCTGCACCGGGAGGCTGGGCCAGCTTTTCCCTGTGATGCCGGAGTCCCCTGAGAGCAGATTCCGCACGCTCCCGGCCCCCTCTTGCAACCCGGCGTGCCTGTTGTGTGACCTCTCGTCTCTGGGGCTGCAGGAAGGCCCAGGCTGAGGAAGAAAGCTTCCTAGAATCTGGCCATGGAACACTCGGTTCAAAAAGTTTCCGAAGCGGGAGATCTGTGTGAGACCCGCACGTCTTTCTGTGCACTGGTCATGGCGAGGACCAGATGAGCTAATAGGGTCAGAGCGTTTGGGACGGTGAGAAGCATCATGGCCCGTGGGTGTTAGCTATTTTCACTAAAGAACAAAGCAGAAACCCAGGCATCAGAATCGAGGCCAAGGTCAGTTAAGCTAATTTAGCGGTGAGTTTGACTTGCTTTTGTTACTTGAATATTAAGCTTGGTTTTCACAAGTTCTCGTTGACTGCGGATGAACTTCGCCCGAGGCTTTGGGGAGACGGGCTGGCAGGGGGCTGCAGGATGGGGAGCAAAAAGATGCAGGGTTGGAGGAAACCACTCCAGACTTGTCAGCTGGAGCATCGGGTGGGGCTGAGGCCGACACTTCTCCCAGGAGCAATGTTTCTGGTTCACTGGGGGCCACCATGTGCAAGCCGGTCCAGCTTGTGTTAATTCCTCTGTCACTTGTGTGTGACTCAGGAGTCATGATGTTTTCTGTTTCTTTGGAGACTGGTGAGAACAACACACACACACGGCGCTGCTCCTCCCCACTCTTAGGGCATTTTCCTCTCCTCCCCGAAAGCACTGGAGTGAAGGGGGAGGGTGTAAATTGAAAAGCAAACTCATCTTTCAAGTACATAAAACAGATCAAACGCAAGGGGAGAGGCGGAGAGGTGTGATGCAGACCAGACATCCTGGCCATAAAGAGACTTAAGAGGAATAATAGGACCAAGCCATAAAATGTTTATGGTGTCCTAGGAATAATTGAATATTTCCTGGTTTGTTGTGCTGAGATTTTATGAGCCAAGCAGGGGATATTTAAAGCTTATTGTCTTTTGCTCTTCAAAGGTTTAATTAAGGTTAGACTTGAGGCTTAAAGTTGTTCAAAAACTTGAGTTTTAAAATGAAACAGCCCAGGAAGCCTACATAACCACTGAAGCAGGTGTCTGAGTAAGGACTGGATCCGCCATGTGTGAGCCCCAAATGGGCTAATCATTTGGCACCATCTCAAAGCAAAATTTCTAATGCTTTTACTTAGCTATCATTCAGCGTGTGCTGAAATAAAATGTTCTGTTAACACAATTTGCATACATCTTTCTTTGCATTAGTCACATTAAGTTGGCTGCCTCCTGGCTTTTTCCTGAGCAATAAGGCTAACTTGTGCTTTTCCTTCCCTCATCCCCCCTCTAGACACAGCTCCCTCTACTGTATAGGGACTGTATTTCCTTTCTCACTTCCATCTGGGCTCAGACCTTGCTTAGCCATCAGATACATTTACCACTTAATACATTTTTCAATCAGTATTAAATCAGAGGTCGTTACATTAAGGAAAAGTATTTTGTTTTTAATAACAACAATCGAACAATAGATTTTTTTTAGATAATAATATCCTTAAGGAGGGATTATATCCAAATACAAAATAGGGAATTTATCATATGTCCTGCGTAAAACCAGAATCAATTTGTGTTTCACTAATTGATATTTTATCATCTCTTGGAGAAACTATAACTAACTGGCATGGTGTTTACTTAAAAATTTTTAAATATATTTTATTTTTAAAAGAAGTTTTGGATTCATAGCAAACTTGAGCAGAAAGTACAGAGAGTTCCCATGTACCTTCTGCCCCACACATGCATGGCCTTGCCTGTTATCAATGTCCTATTCCAGAGTGGTGCATTTGTCTCGATTGATGAGCCTATGTCGGCACGTCATTATCACCCACAGTTTATAGTTTACATTGGGGTCACTCTTGGTGTTGTACATTCCATGGGTTTGGACAAATGTATAATGGCATGTACCCACCATTACAACATCCCACAGAGAAGTGTTACTGCCCTACAGTCCTCTATGTTCTGCCTTTTTGTCCCTCCCTCTCCGCTAACCCCTGCCAACCACTCTCGTTTTACTGTCTTCATAGTTTTGCCTTTTCCCAGAACGTCACATAGTTAGAATCACACAGTATAGCCTTTTCAGATTCTTTCACTCAGTAATATGCATTGAAATTTCCCCCAGGTCTTTTTATAAACCAGCCTTCATTTTTTTGGAGCAGCAATATTTACTTTTCATTTCAGTGATGATTTAGGGTGACTTCTAAATTGGTAACCCAATCATTCTTTTATCAAAAGTGATCTTTGCACAGCCCCTTTCTTTAAGAACACAGAGAGGTGGTCCAACACTGCCAAAAGCCAAGAGTAGTGGAAGCTCAGGACATTAAATTACCTGTCCCCACTGTGTGAGGAGGTGATGGATATGTCTCTCCCATGCAAGGGCATTGCTAGAAATGAGAAAGTGGAAAAGAATGATGGTGCTTTTAAATACTTGCCCAGAGAATATTCACTGTCACCTTTTCCATATTGGGTGTTACCTTTGCTTTTGTGACCTGATTTCTTGAAGGGATTCCATTAGTACCTAAAAAAAGGGCAATGCATCCTTGTTTTTAAGGACCAGGCTTTTAATTGAGAAAGAACAGATGATAGATCTGTGTCTTGAAATCTCAATGTGATCCAGAATTAAGTGACCTCCTTCCTCTCATGCCAGTACTTATCCCAGGCCGTGGTCACACACCTTACATCAGACTCTAAGGATGAGAGGGGGTAGAGGATTGGGTGTCCCTGAAGCCTAGTGTGCTCCCTAACTCGGTGCTAAGGGGAAATGCTGAAGGAAGCAAATCTCCACCCCACCCCTCTGTTTCCTTCAAATTGGAGTTTCTGCATCATACGATGGGTCAGTTTAGTCCTTCCCTTCCCTCCACACCTCCTGTCTCAGGCTAAGCGTGCGTCCAGTATGTTCAAATGAGCTATGGGCTTATGACTGAGAACGAGGGATAACAGCAGACACAGGGAGATTCTCATTTCTCCAGCAGCAGAAATTACTACCAAGAAGACTCACTCCATCAGCTTCCAGATGGGCCTGCCCCGTCTTTGATTGATGGAAAAGACATTCGCTGCTCAATAAGGCAGCTGGAGTTGCTTCTGCCACAACCATTTCTTTCTTTATTTTTAGAATTTCTCCAAGAGGCCAAGAAAAATAAATAACTGCATCATAGTTTAATGTCTTTCCTTCTCTATATCCAGTTGTGTTTTATTAGTCCTCAGCTCTCATCCAAATTCTCTCTCCTCAGAAGGTCTGTGGGCTGATTAACCTCCTGCAATCCTTTAGATGTGCCATTTAAAGGTTCTCGGGACACCATCCATTAGAGTCATTGGTATCACCTCTTTTGATGAGCAACAAGAAATTGTCCAAGATTTCTGCTTCAAGTGCCTCGTTTTACAGATGAGAAAAGTGAGATGTAAAGGATCCAGTGACCCATAGGTCATACAAAAGCTGCTCAATTTCCTACCAACAGAACTGAGACTAGACATCGGCTCTCCCTAATCTCACTCCCACTTTGTTTCCGTACGTGTTATTGATGTATGTCTATTGAAAAGTTTATGGAGGTATAATGGATACACAAATTTGCACATACTTAATGTATACATTTTGATGATTTTGGACATAAATACACACACACCTGATATCATCACCACTATCAAGGTACTAAACATACCTATCCAAAAATTTTCTTGTGTTCTTTTGTGGTAGGTTTTTTGCTTGTGTGTGATATGTGCCTAGAACATTTAACATAAGATTTATCCTCTTAACATATATGTTAAATTGCACAATTCCATACTGTTAACTACAGGTACTATGTTATACAGCAAATCTCTAGAACTTATTCATCTAGCATAACTGAAACTTCATACCCACTGAGCAACAACTCCTCATTTCCTCCTCCCCTCAGCCCTGGCAGCCACCATTCTACTCTTTCCTTCCATGGATTTGACTATTTTAGATACCTTGGAAAATGTGATATACACAGACAATGAAATATTAAATCTTTAAAAAGAAGAAAATCCTATCATTTGCCTCAACATGGATGAACCTAGAGGATATTATGCTAAGTGAAATAAGCCAGGCACAGAAGGCCAATTACTACATGATTCCACTTATTTGGGGTACCTAAAATTGTCAAACTCATAGAAGCTGTATGCTTTCATTTATTTCATTAAACAAAGACATACAGCACTCACATTTGTGCAGGTACCATTACAACGATTATTAGCACTAGTGAAGTCAGCTCTATTATTATCCCCATTTCACAGAGGAGGAAACTGAGGGAGTGATAACTTGCCCAAGGTCACAGTGTTAGTGGCTGTGCCTGATGAGAACAGAGGCAGATGTGACCCTAGAGCCCACATCCCACTCCCACCTGCCCCCAACACTTGATGCTATAAACAGGTTTATTGGCGTTTGGCCCTTATCTCACATTCTGAATGAGATATAATATCTCCATCTGGAAAGACTGATCTTAGCCTAAAAATCAACATCAAATCAAGGTTTAAGTATGTATCAGTTCTAAAGTTACTTTTTAGGGGCAATTTTCTTTCACATTTTAAGATCCTTTGAGGATCTCAAAAAATACTTCTCCATGCTCGTTGGTGCTTAGTGGCTTGAAGAAATGTTAATGTACTTATCTTACATGTCTTAATTATTCAAAGCATTATGGAAAGAGAGAACTAGGCTGCTTTCCCATGCAGATCTCAGCTAGGCAAGTTCTTTTTTCCCCTTTGATATAAAAAGTGATGCCCCAAAACATAATAGTTCTTAAAGATGACTTTTATCTCATCACACCTGCTAAGATTCTTGTGCTATGGGCAAGTATCAAAAGCCACCAGATGCCTTGGCTGCTTTTAGTGCTCTCAGCTATTTTGTGATAAAATGGAGGGAAATGATGTGAAGAGAGATGTATTTGATTTTGGAGTGAAGGGAAAGTGGTTCTCTGAAATCAATAAGAAACATCCTACAGTTTACTGGGGTCAGTTGGCACTGTTAATGAAAAGGTGGGGAAAATACACAATGAGCACAGATCAGTCTTTCTGAAGTTTAAGGTGAGATTTAATCTGGGTTCTGCCACCCTTTGGCTGTGTGAATTTGGGCATGTCACAGCATATTTTGGTCCAAATTCTGGATGAACACGATTATGCTTCAGGGTTGATGTAGAGGTCAAATGCATGGTACCCGGGTGAGAGAGCAACTGTGTCAAAGAGAGGTAGCAGTGGACCATGTGTGGGAAGGAGGACTCTGACGGACAACTCCTGCCAGCGGCCCAGGACTGTGTGATGGATCTGAGGGCTTGACCTGGGCACAGGCCACTCAGCTTGGGAAAGAAGGACCTGTCATTTCAGCATAGCCTCAACCTCTGGGACTTTGGATGGGGAGAGTGCAAGGCATGTATGTTCCTGAAGTTGGACACAAGAATGGTAACCAAAAGCCATGAACAAAATGAATGAACAATATTCATGAATCCATGAGAAAATACCACTTATGGAAGGCTAAAGGTACACAAGATATAAAAAAATTCCTCGAATTATTTTAGACAAATTTGTTGAAAATTTAAAATATCCCATGATATTAAAAAAAAATTCAGCCACAAAGGGGAACGAGGTACAGTAGAAAGAGAGCTGAAGAGTTGAGGGAGATGGCAAAAAAAGTGGGGAAAGAGAGGCCGAGGAAAGGAATTGCATACAGAGAAGCTGATGGATTGAAAACCGAGTAATAAGGTTCTGGAGGTGAGCTTCGGAGCACCCGTGACATGGAGTTTCTTCTTGAAATGGTTTCAGGAGAAAGGCTCAGGCTTGCTGGAGAGTGTGAGGGTGACTGTAATGAGCAGGTCAAGGTGAAGGTCTTTGCTTGTTATCTTTAGAAATGAAACCCTGGTACATGAGTTTCCTAGGGCTGCTTTACAAATATCACAGACTGGGTAGCTTCAATAACAGAAATTTATTTTCTTACAATTCTGGAGGCTGGAAGTCCAAGTTCAAGGTGTTAGCAGGTTTGTTTTCCCCTGAGGCCTCTCTCTCTGACTTGTAGGTAGACAGCCCTCTTCTCACTGTCTGAGTATGGTTTTCCCTCTGCGTGAGGTTCTCCTGGTGCCTCTTTGTCCCAGTTTCCTCTTATAAGGACACCAGTCCTATTGATTAGGGCCCACCCTAATGACCTCATTTTAACTTGTAAAGACCCTCTCTCCAAAAGCGGTCACAATCTGAGATGCTGGGTGGTCAGGCCTCCTCATGTGAAATTGAGGGGGTGGGGAGGGATCAGAATTCAGCCCATAGCACCCAGGAATGAGGGAGAACATACCCAGTTAAGAAAGTGCTTTGATATATTTATCATCCCAGTAAAGGAGGCAGGCTTGTGCTTTGTACCGAAGGAACACAAATACAAAGTATTCATAGAATAAACAACATAAAAAACAAAAGTGCTTTCAACAACACAGTTCTCTGATAGTTGCTAACGCTACTCTAGACTCTGTGTACCTTAAAGGACTGTGGATTATAATTGTGCAAACTCAGGAAGGACTCCGAATATTAGCTTTAATCAACAGTACTCTTGTTGCCTACTTAGCTACCAGAGAAGGCTTCCTTACTACACATGACATGCAGGCATCTTATTGTCAAAAATAGTTGTGCAGTGCTACGAGAATATCACAGGACTACATTTTAGGATTTGTGTTCAGCAGACCAGAATTACTGCCTCTTGATGTTGTGCTTTGGTAATACCTCATTAGGTTGAGCCAAAAATTAAACTCCAGATGTTATACAGAGAAAATACTCCTAATAGCCCTGTGTTGCTAAGTTTCTCTGGAAGGATGCCAATGTATGAGCAAGGCCTAAATGCCTCAATTATAAATGTGAGGACCCCTGCTTTAGCCTACAGTGCCTATTAGACAAAATCCTTTTGTAAGAAATGTTTGTGAACAGGCCGACATTCAGAATACATGAGATCTGTTCATCTTGTGGATTTTTAGCTCTATATGGTTAGACAGGGTCAAGGCTTGCCTTGAGAAACTCCCCTACCTTCTCTCCAGCAGGATCGAGTTGCTCTGTTGTAGGTGATGTTCTCAGCTTCACTGCACTTACCATCTAACTCTGTCTTGGAGAATCCTCAGTCATACCCAGTCTTGATGATGTCTGAAAGTTTGTTAGCAGTAGGGGAAGCAGGAGGCGACAGTTCAAACAAGGTATCTGTGCATGCCTTCCTTAAACTTAGCTAAGGTCAACAGGCCCATGGCCCAGAAACAAGAGTTTCTGGCAAGTGTTATTTTGCTAATAATTGGAGCATGACAGTTACTGTCAGGAGAGAGATTGTAGATACAGCTAAAACCACTCCACATATTACGAAGATGAGCTCCTTAATAATGAAGACCTTTCTCTGGGAAATTAAGGCTTTTTATTTACATCTCAGCCCAGCCCGACATTTATGATTCTCTATTGCTTTTCTTTTTGTTTGTTTGTTTATTTGTTTTTATTTTAAAAAGTAAGTATGCATTTTTAGCCTCTGTTTTCTTGAAAATAGTTCCTGGACATGTTATGCTTGTTGTGGTGAGTTATCACAAGACGAGGTAGCAGAATGCCCAAGGTGAAGATTGGGAAAGCACATTAAAACTTTTCCCAGGTTAATGCTGGTTTTATAAATCGTAACCAATAATTGAGCTCTGCACCTCAAGCAGGCATGTGCATTTTTCTACATGTACATTATACTTCCAATAAAGAAGTTAGAAGAATTATAATTTGCTGACATTTCCTTGATTCAGCCTCTCTGAAAGTATTAGAAACTATCATTAATGGAATATTTTTAAAACACTAAGCTGCTATACCTTCAAAAGCCTCATCTATGTTAATGGGAAAACATTTGACATTGTCGTTTGGAGCCCAGGTGTTTGTGCAGAAGGCAGAACATCTATTCTCCTTGGCCCTTTCAAAAATTCTGGATGCCTTTTGTAGAAACATCTGAGATACCTGTTCTTTGTCTCTTCTGCAGTTCATATCCCAATATTTACTTTATAAAGCGTCTCTAGTTACTCCTTTTGTCTGTATTAGCTCCCCACCCCAGAGGTAAAACATTCTGATCAGCAGCCCACAGTGTTAGAAGGTGTGTTGAATTAGTAGTTGACTGATCCCTGGTTAGTCCTGCCTTGTCTAAGGCAGAGTACTTTCTAAATCCTCCATTTGGCAAGACCTGTGAGGTTATGTGCTCAGAAAAGGAGGAGGCTGGGGCCTCTCAAAAGACATTTTGCTTTAGAAGACAAAAGTAAATTTATAAGCAGGATCAGATTTTGCCACTTTTTAGAGGCAGAGACTTATTTGCCAAGGGCCACCAGAGAGCTATTACAGAAGGTGAATGGAGATGTGCCTTAGTGGCATGGATACAAATCCACTGGGCTTTTTGTTATATTTGAGCATTTATGTTGGGTAAGGATGAATGAACAGCAATATTTGCTTCTGTGGATAAACTCAGGACACAGGGCTAAGCTGCAGTGCTGCCTTTGCCGGGAAAAGCCTATTAAAGCCCAGCCCTGGGACAGGACACATGGTGCAGGGAGCCCTGGAGTCTCATTTCATCTAACTCAGGCTCCTTTTTAATTTCAACTCTTTTTTTCAAGGGCAAACTGGGAGGTTTTCTTTGTTACTTGAAAGTCAAAGTCTTCTAGTTCTGTCTCCTTCATCTTCTGCTTTTTTCCCCTCAACATTTTCACATCTCAGTATGGGGTACTAGAGCCCCAGTGGGGTGAGAAGGTCCAACACTCAGACACGTGGTGGTGCTGGCAGATTGCTACACATAGCTGTGGACTCAATAAGGAAATATATGAAGGACAGCAGGAGCCGGGATCCTCCTTGTTGGAGAAGGTGGCTGCATACGTGGAAAGGGAGAATGCTAGAGTGAGCCCTGTGGTGTCAGACTGGAATTGAAGGTATTGGTATGACCCCTGAGAGGCCACGAGGGCAGCAAAGCCTCACCAGCAATGAGCACACCCAGTGTCAAGACCTTGGCTTCTACATACCATTCTCTACTAGAAAGAACCAGGGCTCCTTGGATAAATAGCCAAATCCAAGACTGGGACAGGGAGAAGTGAAAGATAAGACTGGAATATCTTGTCATGCTGCAATACAGGAAAGTACTCAAAGAATGACAGGACCTTGCCAAGTGGACACAGAAACCAACCTGAAGGGACTCTGACTGGCTGGATCTTGGACAATATGATCAAGAAAAAAATAGAGATAGTAACAGATTATAACCCTACTTTATACAAATAGGAATGAGTCCACATAGACTCAAGCGAATGAATGAATAAATGTAGAGAAAAGAAAGCTCATCCTTAGAATGAATGCTGCCTAATAAATGTAAATGGAATGAGAAATTAGGAAACTATTATAATTAGAAAATAATAGTAAGTATTCATCAAGAAATATCAATGAATACTATAATTAGTGGTGAATGTTTGATGAGGAATAAGATAGTTTCATGGTCTCAAAGCTCCTCCCCAGAAAATATTATTAAGGACAAAGGAGCAAAGAGTACACCTTATAGCAGAAAGCTGTGCAGACACTGCCTAAACTAAATGATCAAGTTACCAGCATCTTTAATGGGGCAGGTCAAAATAAGCTATCATTGCACAAAGACAAATACTGAATGATTGCACTTATGTGTGAAATCTAAAGTGTCACAGTTGTGGAAACACGTAATAGAATGATGGTTGCCAGAGGATGGAGGGTGGAGAAATGAGAGATATTGGTCACAGGATACAAAGTTTAAGTTATGCATGATGAGTAAGTTCTGGAGATCTAATGTACAGCTTGGTGACTTGGTTAATTAGACTCTATTATATACTTGAAATTTGCTAAGAGGGTAGGAACTAAGTGTTCTCAACACACACACACACACACACACACACACAAATGGTACCGTTTGAGGTGATGGGTATGTTCATTAGCTTGATTGTGGTGATCATATCACAATGTATATGTATATCAAAACATCGAATTGTATACTTTAAATAATTTTTGCTTCTCAGTTATACCTCACAAAACTAAAAAATCATATGTCAATAAGGGGGTTTTAAAAATATAAAATAAATGCACTATAATAAGAAAAAGAATCTGTGTCACCAGGTAGACAGCAGAGAGAGTGATACAGGATCACTTCTGATTTTCCTGCCCCCAAATGCAGCACCTGAACGGAATCCTCCCAGAATGAAACCCTCAGGACACAGCAAACAAACGCAAACTGAGGGATTTTCCAACTTGGCCTGTAATCTTCAACATGTTCATTTTCTGATTTTGATTGTTTTATATTGTGGTTCTGTAGGAGAATATCCTTGTTTGTCAGAATTGCAAACTATGGTTTGGGCTGATAGATCAACTGTTTTTCAAATGGAATAGGAAGAAAGTTCTTTGTGATATTTTTGAAAAAACTTATTTTAAAATATAAATATTTACATTTCATGTAATTAGAAACACTGAAACCTAGTAATTATTATATATAAACTTAAAGGCTTATAAACTACTGAAGTATTCTTTTTTTATGGAAAGCCAGGAATTTGGGTATACCAGAGCTGCGTGCTGTGATTTTGTTTCTCCAACAAATCTTTGTGAAGTCTGTTATGAGCCACATCGTCTCTCCTCTAGGAGTGTGGAAGGTGGTGGAACAGGCAGTTGAGCAAGTTGGAAATTACTTGTAGTTTCCAAAAAAGATGTGATGAATCCTGTAGTGCAAATAAGCACTGACTGAGTCTGAGAACTTTTCTTGGGCAGGTGATGTTTTTGCCCCATTTTGGGGCAATCCACGGGGAACTGCGCAAATGAGACTTCAGGCAGGAAGAATATCACCAAAAGCCAAATGTGTAGGAAGATGGAAGAGAGGGACAGAAATTCAGAGGGGAGAGAGGAGGAGGAAAGATGAGACTGGAGCGATCATCTGGGTGGGCTGAAGGGCAGGTGGGAGACGGGAGGTGGGGGCAGACTGGACTGGGCATTCAGTGGGAGCGAGAGGCAGAGACCCGCACACAGGCAGGTGGGCAGGGATGGAGTGGGGACCATGGGCTGTGCCAGAGAAGCCAAGTGTTGCTGGTGAGGAGCCTCTGCAGTTTGGGAGGGCTGGGGAAGGGGAGCAGAGAGTGAGGACTGGACAAGTAGAGGAGGCGCATCAGAAAGGGCCTGTGTGAAATGGTAAAGGTTCTGGACTTTATTTAAGGGCAATGGCCAATCATTTAAAAGTTTTAAAACTGGTGACCAACCTTGAGGTTTCTGCAGTAGAAACAAGCAAGTAGACTGTCTAGTTTTCATTAAGTAATATTTATATATTTTGAATAAGGTAGCAATAGGCTTTTTATTTTCCTTTAATTTTTAATGAAACGTGTATGTGTATATGTGTATACCTGCAATGTAGGTATATCTATATCCATCTCATTTCTCTCGCTCTGTGTCCTGTACATGCCATAGAAGGCCAGCTTGATGAATTTCCAGAAGTGGAACACAACCACACATGTATGCAAACAGTATTCAGATGAAGAAACAGACCATTTCTGCCACCCTAGAAGTTCCCCTTTCACAACCTTCCAGAAACTACCTTCTCCAAAGGGAACCGCTATCCTCACTGCTGACAGCATGAATTATTTTCTTTGTAATTTATATAAATGGAGCCATACTGTATGTACTCCTTTGTGTTTAGAATTTTTTGTGTGTGTTTGGGAGATTTGATCCTATTATTACATGTAGTTGAAGATCAAATATTCTTGCTGCTGTGTAGCATTTCATTGTTTGAAAATAGAATAATTTATTACACACCCTACAGGGAAATAGGCAGTGGTAGTTTCCACTTCGGGACTACTCTGAATAACGCCGCAATAAACGTTCCAGTGCATGTCTTTTGAAAAGCACAGAAGTGCATTTCTGTTTGCCGTTTGGTTTGTTTGTAGGAGTGGAATTGCTGGGTCATTAAGGTACGCATAGATTTAGTTTTAGTGGCAACTTCAGACGGTTTTCCAAAGCGGTTGTAACAATTTCCACTCTAACCAGCAATATATAAGATCTTTGTTCTGTCTACATCCTTAACTAACAAACACTAGTATTTCTAGTCGATTGTCACTGGAAACGTGTGGTATTGAATTTTGATGGCTAGTGAAGTTGCACATTTTTTATGTTTATTGGCTATTTGGATCTCTTCTTTTGTGCAGTGTCAGCTGAAGTCATTTGTCCATTTTTATTACATGATCTTTTTCTTATTGATTTGTAGGAGTTCCTTATATATTCTAGATATTAGTTCTTTGTTGAATATGTTTATTATGATTTATCTTCTCTGACTCTGTGGATTGCATTTTAACTCCCTTGATCGTGTCTTTTGATGAGCGATTATTAATTTCAATATTATTTACTTTATGACTTTTTCCTTTTATGGCTAGTTTTTTTCTTTGTCCTTTTTAAGAAATCTTGCCTACTCCAAGGTCATGAAGATGTTCTCTATAGTTTTCTCTAGAAGTTTCATTGTTATACTGTTTACATTTAGATATGCAACCTATCTGGTATTGATTGTTTTGCGTTGTGTGAAGCAGGTCAGTACATATTTTCATATGGATATAAAATTGGCCGAGGTCTGCTTACTGAAAACCTCACCCTTTTCCCACTTGCACTGCAGTGCCATCTTTTTCATAAGTCAGATGCATGTGTGTGTATGTTTTGATCTGTTTCCTTTGGTTTTTAATGTATAAGCTTCAGAGAACACACATATTTCTCACTATTGAGGTTTTTTTTCTTTGCCAATATTTATACAAGAAAAAGTTTGTATTTATGTCCCCAAAACTTAATATGTATTTTAGCAAAAGGACATGTGGCAAAAGCTTCAATTGCGTTCTAACTGTAATTGGTAGAATGTGCAAATTACCTGTGGATGTTGTAGAAAGCACGCTGAGTGTCTACAAAGGCATTGTGCATCTCAGATGTTCTTGCTGTTAACAAAGACCTTTCACTGTATCCAAAATAACTGTTAACGATCATGTTGGTGGTTATAATGCAGTTTTTAAAGCTTTTTACATCTTATCTTGACAGTTTGTTATTTATATGTAGGTGTTTTGCTGTGTTTGAGTTATCTGCAAGAAAATCGGTAGGAGGTTTTCTGTGTATATGATTTTGCATTAAATATAGTAGGAAACAGAATCCTGGTTTTGGTGAAGACATACGATTTTCAGGAAGGGTTTCCTATGTTAAGCAGGAGATGCCTGCGTTTGCTTAACAGCTCATGGGGACTTAAAGATACCAATGCAGAATTTATTTGCAAGCATTCTATGATTTCAGGATTATGTAAGAGTCCTCTTCAATGTATTCATTTAAAACAGGATGTTTTAATTTTGTAAAAGTAGTAGTTAACTTTTTAAGTTCATGAAATCTTAAGCTTGAATTCTGGTTAGACCCACCCTGGTCCCCTGCACCTTTTTTCATTATTAGAATGTTACATTACTATGGTGTATTTGTCACAATTAAAGAACCATATTGAAACGTTATTATTAACTAAAGCCCATGCTTTATTCAGTTATCCTTAGTTTTACTTAATGCCCTTTTTTGTTCTAGGATCACATGAAAGATACCACATTACATCGAGTAGCCGTATTTTCTTAGGCTTCTCTTGGCAGTGACTGTTTCTCAGGCTTTTCTTAGTTTTGATGATCTTGACAGTTTTGAGAAGTATTGATCAGATATTTTGTAGAATGTACCTCAATTAGGATGTGTCTGCTATTTATCTCGTAATTAGACTGGGGCAGTGGGTTTTTTGGGAGGAAGACCACAGAGGTAAAGTGCCATTTTCATACATTATATGAAAGATACATACTATTAACATGAGTCATGACAGTTGATAACCTGGCTGAGGTAGTGTTTTCAGGTTTTTCCATGGTAAAGTTATTCTTTCTTCTCCCTTGTCCACTATACTCTTCCTTCTTTGGAAGAAAGTCCCTAGCATAGTCCACACTTAAGAAGTAGAGAGTTATTCACTCTACTCCTGGAGGGGAAGTAGCTACATACATTATTTGGAATTCTCTATGGGAGATGTCTCTTCTCCTCCACTATTTATTGAATAATTTATTTATATCAGTATTAATTTATGGGTAATTATTATATACTTTGGGCTATAATGCAATACTACTTTATCTTGTTCAAATTATTCCAGCTTTGGCCACTGGCAGCTTTTTCAGTTGGCTCCTGTGCCCTTTTGATATGCCCATATTAATGTGGGTTATTTAGGGGGGCACTTTCTCACTTTTTGGCACCACAAGATGCTCTAGGATCATCTTATATGTCATCTGCTTCAGTCCTGGAATCAGCCATTTTTCTAAGGAGCTCTGGTTTCTTTTATGAAAGATTGGTATTAGAAACCAAGATCTGGATGCTACCTGTTCTCCTTGCTGCTGGGGTGTCATTTCTTCACAGGCTTCATCTTTTTGAGGGGCACCTCAAGTCCTCTACAATCACCGATACGCATTGCCAGTGTTTTTGTCTTTTCCAGCTGCCATATAAATGGAATCTCATAATATGCAAGCTGGCTTCTATCACTTAGCAATATGCATTTAAAATTTATGCATGTCTTTTCCTAGATTGATACCTCATTTGTTTTTATCAGTCAATAATAGTCATAGTGTGGATGTGCCACAGTTTATTGGTTTACTCATTGAGGGGCGTCTCGGCTGCTTCCAGTTTTTATTGATTATGAATGAACATGTGCTATAGTAAACATCCATGTACAAGTTTTTGAGTGGACATATATTTTCAAATCAGCTGGGTAAATATGTAGGAGTCATTATATCATATGGCAAGGCTGGGTTGAGGTCTGGAAGAAACGGCTGACTAGTCTCCCAACCTGGCCATGCCCTTTGCGTTCTCACTGGCAGTGGGTGAGAGTTCCTGTTGCTACACATCCTCCTCAGCTTTACATTTATTTCATTTATCTCTATTGGTTTCCTGTTTTCATTGCATTGATTTCTGTTCTGATAATTATTAGGTTCTTCCTTTGCTAGCTTTGGGTTTATTTTGCTCTTCCATTTTATAGGTTCTTTAGGTGGAAAGTTAAATGATTTGATTGATTTAAGACTTTTTCTTTATTTCTAATGTAGGCATTTTGGTGCCATAAATTTTCCTTTCAGTATTGCTTAAGTTGTGTTCCAAAAACGTGGCTCTGTTCTATTATCATTTTTTTCAGTTAATGCATTTTTGGATATTTCTTGAGATTTATTTTTTATTCATGGATTATTTAGAAGTGTGTTCTTTAGCTCCCAAGTATTTAAACATTTTTCTTTATCTGTCTATGATTTTTTTCTAGTTTATTTCCATTGTAATCAGTAACACACTCTATGATTTCAACTCATCTAATATTATTGAGGTTGCTTTATGCCCAGGGATATAGTCTGTTTTGGCGTATGTTTCTTATGGGCACTTGAAAAGGATATGTATTCTGCTGTTGTTGGTTAGAGTGTCATGTAGATGCTGATTAAATCCTGTTGGTTGATATTGTTGAGTTCCTCTTTATCCTTGCTGCTTCTCTGTCTAGTTCTTTCAATTGTTGAGAGAGGGGTGTTGAAGTCTCCAACCATAATTGAGGATTTGTCTATTTTTCCTTTAGTTCTAGCAGTTTTCATATATTTTGCTGGTCTGTTGTTTGGGGTATATGCATCATCCATTGAGCCTTATGTTTCATTACTATAGTTTTCAATTCTAAAATTTCCACCTTGTTCTTATTTATGTCATCTATGTCTTTGCTGAAACTTTATATTTCTTTGTTTAGGCTTTCTACTTTTTTATTTGTGTTAAGCATGTGTGTAATTGCCCTTTGAAACATTTTTATGACATTGCTTTAAAGTCTTTGTCACATAATCTAACATGTCTGTGTCATCTTGATTTTGGCATCTATTGCTTTTCTTTTTGCATTCAGTTTGAGATGATCTTGGTTCTTACTGTAATAAGTAATTTTCCTTTGAAACTTGGACATTTTTGTGTTACATTCTAAGACTCTGGATCTTCTTTAAACTTTCTGTTTTAGCTAGCTTTTCTTTACGTTGCTGTGAAAGAGGGTGGGGCGTGGGAACCACCTCCTTGCTGCCAAGTAGAGGTGAAGTTCAAGGTTTCCAACTTGGCCTCTGTTGATAACCAAGGGCAAGCTCCTCATTACTGCTTTGTGGGTTTGGAAGTTCTGGCTCCCCACACGGTCTTCACTGCCACTGCTGTGGGGACAGCCTGGTTACCACTGGGTGATGGTGAAAATCCTGACTTTCCACTGAGTCTACTTGACACCAACCCAGTGCAGAGGGGGAGGGGCTCCTCATCACTGCCAGGTATGGGTGGTCCAGGTTCCCCATGGGGTCTTCACTGATGCTGTGGTGGTGGGCACTTATGGCCAGGTGGTGGCGATGGAAGTCCTTGCTGCCTGTTTGGTTTATCTGACATCACCCCAGCAGGAATGTTGGGGTGTCACATAGCATCTTTGTGAAGGTGGAGGCCTAGGCTTCTCACGCAGACTTTGCTGGTGTGAGTGTGGGTGTGGCCACAGTTTCTCTGTGTGTTGGCAGGAGCAGAGCAGTTATTGCCTGAATCTTTCCTGTCTTTCTAGGCTGCCCTTTTCTTTTTCATTTTTTTTTATAAATTTTTTTTTTTTTTTGAGGCAAAGTCTCACTCTGTTGCTTGGGCTAGAGTGCTGTGGCATCTACCTAGCTCACAGCAACCTCAAACTCCTAGGCTCAAGCAATCCTCCTGCCTCAGCCTCCCAAGAAGCTGGGACTACAGGCATGTGCCACCATGCCCGGCTAATTTTTTTTTCTTTATATTTTTAGTTGACCAGCTAATTTCTTTCTATTTTTAGTAGAGACAGGGGTCTCGCTCTTGCTCAGGCTGGTCTCGAACTCCTAAGCTCAAAGGATCCACCTGCCTTGGCCTCCCAGAGTGCTAGGATTACTGGTGGGAGCCACTGCGCCTGGCCCTAGGCTGCTCTTTTCTTTGGCTGGAAAGAATGTGCCCTTTGGCATTTCTAGATTGTCCTCTTCTTGCTCTGAGTCTGGAATACATAAGGCAAAAAGAAAATCCAGGGAACTCACCACTATGCAATTCCTCAGAGCCTGTGCTCTGAGTCTGTCTTCTTTTCCTCACCTTTCATGGTTGTCTAATTCTTTTTTTATGTATATGGTGTCTCAGGTTTTTAGATGTACTTAGCGGAAAAATAGGGGAAGGTAGATTAACTCCATCTTCCTGGAAGCAGAAGTTCCTTGATCTAATTTTTATTATTGCTTTTTTTCCTGTTTTGATTTAGGCTTAATTTAATCTTCTTAGTTCCTTAAGGTGGAGGCTTAGATTATTGGTTTTAGATATTTCTTTTTTAAAAATATATGCATTCAATGCTATACATGTCCTTCTACGTACTTCTTTCACTACTATATCCCCCAAAGTTTGTAATTTATGTTTTCATTTTTATTTAGCTCTAAATAAATTTTAATTTCTCTTGAGACTTCTTTTACCCATGGATTACTTAGAAGCATATTGTTTAATTTCCAAATATTTGGGAATTTCCAGGTATCTTTCTGTTTTCTACATTTAGTCTAATTCCATTGTGGTCAGAGAACATACAGGCTTACCTTGCTTTATTGCCCTTTGTAGATGTTTTGTTTTTTACAAATTGAAGGTTTGTGACAACCTTTCATTCAGCAAATCTATTGGCACCATTTCCCCAACATCACGTGCTCACTTTACGTCTCTGTGTAACATTGTGGTAATTATAATATCTCAAACTTTTTATTATCATTATGTGTTTTGGTGGTCTGTGATCAGTGTTTTTTGATGTTATAGTTGTACCTGTTGGGGGTGCCATGAATTGTGCCAGTATAAGATGACAAACAGTGATAAGTATGTGTGTTGTGAATGTTCCACTGACTGACCCCCTGTCTCTCTCCCTCTCTCTCTCTCTTCCTCCTATTACCTGAGACAAAAGAATATTGAAATTAGGCCAATTAATAATCCTATACTAGCCTCTAAGTGTTCAAGTCAAAGGAAGAGTCACATGTTTCTCACTTTAAATCAAAAGCTAGAAATAATGATGCTTAGTGGTAAAGCCATGTTGAAAGTTGATAGGCCAAAAGTGAGGCATCGAACAGTTAGCCAAGTTTTGAATCCAAAGGAAAAGTTCTTGAAGGAAATTAAAAAGGCTACTCCAGTGAACACACAAATGACAAGAAAGCGAAACAGCCTTATTGCTGACATGGAGAAAGTTTAAGAGGTCTGTATAGAGGATCAAGCCAGCCACAATGTTCCCTTAAGCCAAAGCCTAATCCAGAGGAAGGCCATCACTCTTGCAGCCCATGGATCAAAGAGTCATTTCAACTTTCAAGTCTTATTATCTATTAATAAGAAACACATTTTGTAAGGCTATAGCTGCCATAGATAGCTATTCATCTGATGGATCTGGGCAAAGGAAATTGAAAACCTTCTGGAAAGAATTCACCATTCAAGATGCCATTAAGAAAATTTATAATTCATGGGATGGGATCAAAATGTCAACATTAATAGGAGTTTGGAAGAAGTTGATTCCAACCCTCATGGATAACTTTGTGGGGTTCAAGACATCGGTGGAGGAAGTAACTGCAGATGGGGTTGAAATAAGAAAAGAACTAGGATTAGAATTGGAGCCTGAAGATGTGACTGAATTGCTGTGATCTTATGATAAAACTTGAATAGATTAGGCGTTACTTCTTATGAATGAGCAAAGAAAGTGATTTCTTAAGATAGAATCTATTCCTGGCGAAGATGCTGTGAACATTGTTGAAATGACAACAACAAATTTAGAATATTACATAAACTTAGTTGATAAAACAGCATCAATGTTTGGGAAGATTGACTCCAATTTTGAAAGAAGTTCTAATGTAGGTAAATTGCTATCAAACAGCCTTGCATGCTACAGAGAAATCTTTCATGAAAGGCAGAGTCAATCCACGTGGCAAACTTCATTGTCATCTTATTTTAAGAAATTGCCACAGCCACTTTAGCAAGAACCACCCAGATCAGTCAGCAGCCACCAACATCAAGGCAATACCCTTCCCCAGCAAAAAGACTATGGGTTACTGAAGGGTCAGATGATCCCTAGCAATTTTTAGCAACAAAGTATTTTTAAATTAAGGTATGCATTTTTTATAGATATAGTGCTATTACACCCTTAATAGACTACACTATAGTGTAAATATAACTTTTCAATGCACTGGGAAACAAAGGAATTTGTGTGATTTTATTGCAGTGTTATCTTTCTTGCAGTAGTCTGAAACCAAACCCACAATCTCTGATGTATGCCTATACTTTGTGTGACTTCTATTCTTTTAAATTTGTTGAAGTGTTTTTTATGGCCCAGAATGTAGTCTATCTTGGTGAATATTCCATGTGAGCCTGAGAGAGATGTGTTTTCTGCTGGCATTGGGTGGAGTATTCTATAAATATCAGTTAGATTAAGTTGATTATAGTGCTATTCAGGCCATCTATATCCTTATTACTTTTCTATTTGGTCTATCAATTACTGACAGTGGTTTATTGAAATCTCTAACTATAATAGTAGATTGGGCTATTTCCCCTTTTAGTTCTGTCAGTTTTCTTGAGCCATGTATTTTGTTGCTTTGTTATTTGGTGCATGCACATTGAGGAGTGTTATGTTTTCTTGGAGAATTAACCTTGTGATCACTAAGTAATGCTCTTCTTTGTCCCTGGTAATCCTCCTTTTCTGAAGCCTGCATTGTCTGAAATATAGCTACACTAGCTTTCTTTTGTTAGTGTTATCATGACATATATTTTTCTATTATTTTTAACATATCTGAGTTTTCATATTTGAAATATATTGTAGGTAACATTTAGTTGATTTTTTGATCCACTTTGACAATCTCTGTTAATTGGTGTATTTAGACCATTTGTGTTAATTAATGATATAATTGGATTAATATTTATCATTTTAAAATTTTATATTTGTTGCCTTTGTTCTGTATTTTATTTCTCCCTTGTTCTGCCTTCTCATTTTTAACTTAGCATTTTATACGAGTCCATTTAATTTCCTCTCTTAGAATATCAATTATGTTTTTTTAAAAAATGTAGTGGTTGTCCTAAAGGTTGCAATATAATTTTTAACTAATATACATTCTCTTTCAAATAACATTATACTGCTCTTCATGTAATGTAGGTACCTTATAAAAGAGTATTTCCAATTCCTTCCAGCCACCCCTTGTGACATTGCTGTCACTCATTTCATTAATACATGTGTTATAATAACCCAAACATTGTTATTATTAATGATTTCAACAAACTATTAGCTTTCATACAATTTAAGAAGAATAAATGATTTTATTTTACCTTCATTTATTTCGTCTCTGATGCTCTCTTTTCTTGATTTAGATCTGAGTTTCTGAACTATATCATTTTTCCTTCTGCCAGAATAACTTCTTTTATCATTCTTTCAAGGCAGGTGTGCTGATGATTACTGTCCTCAGTTTTTTCCATCTGAAAAAGTCTTCATTTTTTCTTCATGTTTGAAGGATAATTTCTCCAAGTATAAGATTCTAATTCTAGGTTGGTGGTTTTCCTTTTCAACCCCTTAGCATTTCACTCCACTGTCATCTTGCTTGCATGGTTTCTGATGAGAAGTCTGCCGTAATTCTCATCTTTGCTCATCTATTGGTAATATTTGTTGTCACCCTCTGACTTTGTTCAAGATTTTCTATTTGTCCTTGGTTTTCAAAATTTGAATACAATATGCCTAGTTTTTCATTTTTTGGTATATATTCTGCTTAGTGGTTTGAGCTTTTAGAACTGTGGTTTGATGTCTGCCATTATTTTCAGAAAGTTCTCTGCCATTATTACTTCAACTCTTTCTTCTGCTCAGGTCTCTCTTCTTCTGGTATTACAATTACATGTATTTTTTCCCCTTCTAGGTGAGAAAGAAGGCTAGAGGATGTTGGAGTGGGAAGAGTTCCCTTACACTTGCTGGATAAAGCTCTGGCAGTTTTTCCCCAAGAGACCAGGCTTGTATTGTGGAAACCACTGTAGGCATATTTTACAATGAACCTTCTCTCTCTGCCAGAGCCATGAGTACCTTTTTCTCATATCTTTGTCAGGAGAACTTGGTGGGGTTCCTGGAGGTAAAGCTCGTGGAAGTGTGGCTGTATCCCACCTCCAATAGTGTAGTCTCAAGAAGTTTGTTATGCATATACTCGTCATACTCAGCATCCAGCTTGACTCATCTGGTTCATCAAAGTGACGAAAGTGTTCTTGCCAGTTTATGGCTATAGAAGCTTTTGATCCAGGTAATATATCTCAGCTGTGACTCTTTGTATGCATTTATTTCTTCAGAATTTGGGCTGGGGGCATTCTCTAATGGGTCCAATAAGAGTCACTGATTTTTACTTGGTCCACATTTTTCTTGTTGTAAAGACAAGAGTAATGACTTCCAAGCTCTTTACATGCTGGAGTTGAAACTAGAAGCCTTTCACACTATATTTTCATTATTGTTTACTTGAGTTCATTAAGGAAAGAGAATTAATCTTTAGGCTCTAGAATGCTAACTGGAAAAAAGTAAGAATCAATCAAGATTATTGGTTAAATAAACTAAATGCTCATTTGGAGTAGTATTATCATCACCATTTTTAAAAAGGGAAAACTGAAGTTCAGATTAAGCAGCTTAGCTTATTTATCAATAAAGTGGAGACTTTGTCCCAGGAAATTTGTTCCAGATTTTCATACTCTTCCTATGAAATAGAGAACCATAAAACCCTTTTTAGGTTAGTGTATATTATACTGCATTTACTAAGTGTTATATAAATTGAAGGGAGAGGAAAATAATATGTGCTGAAGGAATGATGCCTAAATTTATAGAAGTTATTTATAGAATTTATCCTATATACAGGGAAGAACTTACTTGGTTGGAGGACAAAGTATACTTTAGATGTGTTATAGAGATCAGAGTATGCAAAATGAGGAGTATTGTTTGACAGAACATAAGCCATCACTTGATGTGAAACTTGGGAATAATGAGGGGTAAAATTCCCATTAAAAAATAAAAAGTAATTCTATTTTGTGTTTTATAAATTCTGACAAATAGTTCTCTTTTTCATATAAGAATGACAGGATTTTTAACTCTTCCAGGTACCATAACCACAGCACTTATTATTGGTGGTGTTATCCTTGTCTTCTCTCCCACCATGAGGTCTTGGAAATTGAGAACCAAGCCTTATTTGTGTTGTTCCTATTACAGAACCATAAATACTGTCTTTAAGAAGGAAGCACTCAGGAAGGACTTGTTGAGAGAAAGAATACCCACAGGTTATACAGGGCAGCGGATCTTTGTCTCTACCTGAAGGTTTGTATGTCAATACCCTGCAGCTCCCAAGAGTGAGCCAGCATACACATGTCAGTTGAAATTTACAGGTTGAAGAAGGACAATGCTAACCAAGAAAAAGGTGATGTACCAAAATGGTGCCAAAAGTTAATGACCCAACTAGGTCCTTAAGTTAGGTGATAATGTCAAACCTCCCAGAGATGTGCCTCTCGTAAAACCACTCAAATATACTTTGAGCTCGAACAGTCCCAGCCATGCTCGTCACAAAGCCCCAGACTGTATCATCCCACCATCAGAGCAAAGGGAGCTAGAGACGAACCTATTTTACTCCTCTAGTATCTGATGTGCAAAAGGGACCCTGCGAAGAGAGGCCACGTGCTTGAAGCTAGACGTGCTGTTCATCTGCACTGGCCCATACGTTGCTTCCCTCAACTTCTCTGGGCTGCAGACTTGCAGATGAGGGTGGCCTGGGGCGTGTGGTGTGAAAGGTCATCAGAAAGCTCTGGGAATTCGGGGTATAGGCTTTGAGCCGGCTCCTCTCCATGGCATTCTCTGGGGTGAATTTCTGCTGTCCCCCAAACTCTTACTTAATTCCTTTCTCATTTTAAAGAGTCACTTTTTGTCTCAGGCCATAAAACGATGTGGGTGCCGTGTCTCCTAAATGCAGCTAAGAAGTAAATATAGAAGTAGGATTTAGATACAGCCATAGATTTGTAACAGACAATTAGGACCACAGCACCAGAAACAGGCCATCCCTGGGGGCTGTGTTCTCTAAGATATTGCGCACTGTCAGAAGCTTTCTAAAGCACTCATGAAAGATGGAAATTTAACCTCAATTGAATAGTTACTGTTATAGGGAGTTCTTGACTTACGAGTCACCTTAGTAACATTGCGACGTAGCCGAGTTGTTAGAAGTTCCTGGGATGGAGTCTGCTTCAGTAGAAGAAAGAATCTGCTAACTTTGCTCAAGGGAAGGTAGAAATGGCTGGGACTAGCAACTCTGATGTTTGAGGTTGATATTAGGGAATAAAAAATGTTTCATACAAATAGTCCCCTGGAGCCTCTTTCAGAGATGTTAGACTAAGTAGCTGTGGGCTCATGATCAAGGTGATAAGGAATAAACTCAAACTTGGAAAGTAAAGGCTAAGACTAGGTGTGATGGGCAGGAAAAAGACAAGAAGAAGGACGTGGAAATCAGTATTAAGGCAAAACAGTTCAGCAAAACCAGCCAGGCATATAGGAGCCAGGGACGTTGTTAAGATCTACCTTAATCTCCTGCTTGGCTCTCATCCACTGGGGCATTTCTCCTGGCTTAATTATGTGGCCACGTGACTGTGAGCTCAAGGTAAGGAAAAAAAATGGCAAGCGATCAGCAGATGAAAAAGAGATTCATTCCTCCTAGAAATGCATAATCTTGCTTCTGTCAATTTAAGGAAAGGGAAATGTTGCCTCATGGAGATGTAATCACTGTGGCTATTCCATCATGTTTATGCTTCCTCTTTTCCCCTAAAGATTTTTTTCTCCTACTTGGAGATGTTGCAGAATTCATTAATTTGATATGATGCAGGTTGTTACAAGTAATATTTCTTCCTGCATTAACTAGATGAAAAATGTTAAACATTATATATTGGATTTGGGAAAACCACTTCCTCATCGTCTTTGACTAATTGCACATTATAACATGTTAATTACGAGTGTAAATATAATGTCAAAGGAATTCAGGAAAAGATGCAATTACTTTTAAAAAGAAACTCAGACTCTATTTGTGTTACCTGGGTTGGTTTTTTATGTGAAATTTCTGTGATGTCTCTTTTCTTGGGTCAGAGCTCTATGTTGTCCGCTCCAGGTATTTAAATGTGACGAAGGAGATACAGACCTGAGAGACATACGGGGTAGATAAGGGCTTAGCCTAATTTCCATATCCTTGACACACAGCCAGCTACAGGAAATAGCTGTCAGGATACCTGTTTTCTTTTCTTTGCATATACTGTATTCATATATTCTCATTATGTTTATGTATCTTCAGTGAGCTGCAAATTCCTTAATCAATTTTCAAGTGTGGAGTTTGCTTTTGCTTATTAGGCTAGAGCTGGAACACCCTAATATTCTCATTTCTAATAAGAATATTAGAGCTGGAGAGACAGCAAGCCCAGAAGGTTAGAAGATAATATTTATGGGCTGCAGTGTAAACAGCTCAGTCTTGGTACCTTATATTTTGGCCTTTGCTTGATATCAAATATTCAGCCAAACATGAATATATATGGCAGATCTACCTTACTTTTTTAACGCTTTCAGCAACTATTTATCAAACTCCCACTATGCTGGACACTGACCTGGTTACTAGTGCAGAAAAAGACACAGCCAGAAACCTCGCTGACGTGGGTAAGAACAGCAGTCGGTCATTGCACGGGGCTTGAGGAAGCTCAAGAGCCTCACGTCAGGAGGTGGGATCCTGAGTCCCAGTTGTCCTCAGTGCCTTGCCAGGGTCGGAAGCAGAGCTAGAGCATTTTCTAATCATGGATAATGCGGTTGGCCAAATGGTGGTTACATAGAAAGAACACCAGTCTGAGAATGGGGTCTTTTCCTCCTATTGCTAGGGATTAACGTGACTTTGGGCAGATGGTTAAAATGATCTTCAGCTCCATGTTCTCTCCATCAGATGAAGGGGTTTAGAGCTAATGTAAAGAGCTAATTCAGCTGTAAAATTCTACCAAATGCATGTACACACATACACACATGTGTACATATATGTGTACATATGTACGTGTGTGTATTTGTTTGGTTTGTAATTACGATAAGTAAAAAAGCCGAAACACAGAGGTGAAGTTTCTCACCTTTTATTCTGGGGCTATTGCATTTTCTTTCTCTCACTCCCCCTTTGTTGACATTTACCTAACTTTCATAATGAAACTTTACATCACTTGGCTTAAAACCAGTCCTTGTAGACTTTGATGTCTCCTACTCATTCTTCCTCTTTTTCCTACACAGGGAATCAAGACAGCAAGAAATCAACACAGCAAAATCACACATTTTGGTCAGTAGTTTTCTTTTAATTGCATTTAGTAAAGTCCTGAGCTTTCGTATATTCCATCATGGTCATTTTCAGACTTGAAGTTCCTTCCTATTTTTCCATTAAAAAAGGAGAAGCTAATTTCTTGCTTTTAAAAAATTAATAGTGACTAACTGGAATTACCATGAAGGCAAAATGGAGAGTTATTAGGAATTGCTGACGGGGATCTCTCTTGGGAAAAATGTGTGGAAAAACTTAGACGATGCTGTATTTTTTAATTCCACTTTTTACAGGAGATTCTTATGATATAACATTAACATATGGCCAACACAGTATGAGAAAAGAATATATTGCCAAACCAATCAGGGAGCTTAATTTAAAATCCAGTTAGTTCAGTGGTGACCATTGGAGAATCAGAATGGATTTCTGAGGGCACGGAAGGCCACTGTGGAAACTAAGTTGGATTCAGTGTCTTGAGATCTGACCTCTAATCTTGCATGTAATAAAATTGTGTTCTTCAGGAAAGTTACTTTATTTCTCGGTAACATTTGTGAAATGAGGGTAACACCTTCAGTTCTAGTCACCCCTCATTGCGTAAAAACTCGTACCGGAGCTGTCATGGCATCGTCTGGTTCCAGATGAGTCACAAGACTTCCCAGCTTCCAGGCAGCAATAGACCTGTCTTTTGATGTGGACGTAGCAAGATTCCACAGAAGTGTTTAGGACTGGAGATCCTCTCTCAACCATCTTTAGAAAATACTGACTCTCCACCTATGCTACTGTTTTTATGGCTTAATCATTGCCATAAAATAAAATTACAATTCTTATTTATCCTTTTTGTATTTTCTATTCTTTAATAATTAGCACCTACTGATTATTTATTTATTTATTTATTTCAGCATATTATGGGGGTACAAATATTATGGTTATGTATATTGTCCATGCCCCCCTCCCCCCTCAAAGCATGACCATCCCCCAAGCATTGAACATCTCACTCATTATGTTTGTATATACCCATCCCCTCCTCCCTCCTCCCACCTGCCCAACACCCGACAAATAGCACCTACTGATTTTTAAACATTTTTTGGTTATAACTTCTTGCCGGCTTTCTTTTCTATATATATATTTTTTATGTTTCTTTAAAATATAGCCGAGACCATATTATTAAGGGCATAGCTTTTATATCTTGTAAGCTACAGGTTTAGGGGTAATTACCAAATATATACGAAACTCCTTTTGAAGTGACCTCCACAATTGTCTGAAGGCTGTTGTGTTTGAGTTACATTCTAGGGATGATCTCTGGGCTTCCAGATCCATGAGGATTTCTCTGGGGGGAAATTGTTATATTTGCCTCCTTCGTGAGAAGTACAAAATGATTAAAAAATCCCTTTTGGCCTCAGAGTGGAGAAATGGCAGAAAAGATACCTGGATGCGTTGGCTCACTCTAGCCTCTCATCAGCATTTGAGGGAAGCTCTTGCTGTTCTAGATGAGATTCCTGTCCTCATCCACACCTTCCAGGCCGAGCGGTCCCCGTTTGGTAGTGGGGAACAGCTCACACTTTGGTGTCAGACAACCCACATTCTAACCTTCATGACCCCACTTACTAGATATGTCCTTAACTCCCCTCAGCCTCAGTTTCCTTGCCTGTAAAAGGGCATAATCGTGGAGCCACCTTGTAGATTTCTGGGAGCGTAAGTGATAGTATAGAGCACTTAGCTCAGTGTCTGGTATACATTAAGATTCAAGACATTGAAAATGATTTGGCAGGTGCTATCCTTATTAGTGTTGTTTCATTATCATCATCCTGGTGTTTTTCGGTGTCCCTGGCTCCTTTGAACAGGCTTTCCTGGTAGTTGGGATTCTCAGCAGCTGGGTGACTCAGCGTTTCACTCGGGCAACATCCTCCTGGGGCTGCTTGTAACAGAGACCCTGAGAAGATCCCCGGTGGGTGCTGGGAACCACCTGCTATGACACCTTCCTCATGGGGCTATCCATGTGCATGCCCGTGTCCCAGGAGCATTGTTTTATCACAGAATTGAAAAGTGCTGGTCACAACATTACAGAAGTGGGGCACTGGCCCATCGACTCTCCTTTTACCAAAGGTACTTCTCATCCCCCAGGTTTCTTCTCCTGGTAATTTCCATCTGTCAGTAATGTACTTTTGAGAGGTAGCATTACAGAAACACATTTCTAATATTTTGTCCTGAAACAAGATTATGGGATGTATCATGAAGCTGAAGGCTTGCAGGTAACCTTTGGGTCAGGTGTGTCAAGACTGGGTTAGAGCAATTCAGAAAGGTACAATGTACAGGGCTGCTCTTTGTGAATTTGAAGCCAATAATTCAATTTCCTCTCTCCTCCCCTTCATGAGTTCGAATCAGAGCCAATTTCCTTCACCTTTTCCCCAGTGGCATGATTTCCAGTCTTCTCACCGCTCAAGTTTTCTAATTAGTCTTTACCCCAGATGTGGTCTGAGCAAAATAGAGTGCATGACCTCTTCCCATTCTTGGGGGATGATGTATCTGTGACTGAATTCTAAGGCTGCATTAACATTTAAGTAACATTATCACATACTGATTTTTTTACTGCCAAAAATTTAGAGGTTTTAGCTAACTCTGCTGTCAAGCCACATTTCCTCTATCGTGTCCTGCAATTGATTTTTTTTTAACTTAATGCAGGCCTTTATATTAACAATCAAAATGCTTTTTGACCTTTGAACTTTTTGCTGATCCTAATTCCACTTGTAACAACATCTACCTTCCAGCCTTTCATTCTACTTTGTGCTGAACTTATACTGGGCCTAGAAAACACAGATAATCCCTCAACGTCATTCCAAAGATTTATTATCTTCTAGTACACACAGAAAATAAATAAGGATGTTCTTCCATGTAACCTACATATGAGAACTTGGAATCTTGCAAAAGCAAGGCATTGTTCACTTTGTAAAAAAATTCACTTTTGGGAAAAAAACCCAACAACCTCATCTTGACATTTCTTGAAATAACAAGTCAGTACATTAATATGACAACACTGATTTAAGAACACTGAATTCAAATAGAACTTTCATGAGTATTTTCCTCTAATTAAATGAAAACCTATTGACCTGACTTAGGTGCTCAAGAACTCAGTCGCTGTTTTGTTCAGCGTGAATCGCTGCTTTCCGAGGCCCTGGAGGACAGCACAATGTTGTAGACTTGCTCTAGCCTACCTGCTTCGCCGACTTCGTCTCTTGTCGCTCTCTGTTTTTTTCACTTGACTGCAGCCACACTGCATTCACTTCCTCTTCAGAACCTGTGTGCCTGGGATCCCCCACCTGCGTTGCTCTCACCCCATCTTCTGCTAGTGACTTCTTCTCATCTTCTGATCTCGGATTGAGTGCCAACTCTTCAACAGGGCTTTCCCTGAGCCCCACTTAATGTTGTGTGTCCCCACCCTTTTAGACTCTGTCCCCTCTAATCTCACTTCCAAGCCGTAACTTTGACTTATTTCTTGCACAGAACTTTTCTTTCAGGCAACCCTGTCTTATTTATTTCCAGGCGGTCCCTACTGGTGCTGCTCTCCTGGTATAATTACTGATTAGTAATTATACTAACCAGAACACTCCCCAAAGTGTTCTGGTTAAAACACTAAATTGTAGTTATCATATTTATTCTTCCCGAAATGATGGTATTTACTTATTTTTTCATTTTCTCCTATATGTATCCTTACTAGAATGTATGGGACTAAAGAACAGGAATTTTGTGACAGGTATTTATGTAGGTACTGAAAGGGCAACAGTGAATTAAAAAAGTTGTAAAAACTCAATAAATATTTGTAGTTAGAACCAATTAAAGACTTACAGATTTTCATATAATATATTGTACGCAGACCAATAAAAGGACTTGAGTGAATTCTGGATCAGGTTTTATTTTATACTTATTTGGACTCATACACTGAATAATGTATGTATAGAGACAAATCCACACTTGTTCAGAGGAATGATATTTCAAAGCAATTGTCAAAAAGTTTATTGGAAAAAAAAATCCTTGTTTTAAAAGGTTACTTCTAACAGCACTGCATGAACCTTCTTAAGGAGAGCGGCTACTTGAACATTAACAGCTGAGGTGCTTTCTCTACCTCTGTCAATTTCTCTTGTCTGTATCTGGCCTCAGTACATGACAGATTATTCTAGATAGTTTGGGCAATATTCTTGCAAATAGCAATAATTCCCACAGTTGTGTCTTTCTCAGCAGATCAAGTGCTGATGTATTATCACAATCAGGAAAATCAGCAGAAAGTCTGTGTCTGAAGGAAGAGATAAATATTATACTAATATTGAATAAAATATTATACTAATATTGAATAAAAAGGTTCCAGCTTTTCAAAAATCTATCCAGAATATTTCAGGTATTTTCTACTTTGTTTTTGAGTTTGGGAACTTTAATTATTTGAGAGGGGAAGTCTATATTTGTGCAGGACCTGGCATAGGGAAGGTAGACTGGACGTTGCTACTAATTTGAGCAGCACAATTTACCTTCCCTATGTTAATAAGAAACGGGCAAATGGTTTAGAGAGAAAGATAGTGCATATTTATTACTTAGGGGCAGGAGGTTATTTACCCACAGAGGACAGCGGTCTGTCCACTTACAAGGCTGTTGCAGCCCTTGTGAATGGGACCATGTGTGAATAAGGAACAGGTTCTCCTTGGAGAAGACACATTGGAAAACAAAGCACAGGCTATATGTATTTCGACCCCATTTGTCCCCTGGCTTGATAACTTTTGGCACTTCCCCATCTACTTCACCTTACAGGGAAGCCCTCAGGAACGGGCCCACCTTTCATAGCAAAGACAATTTTATTTTCAATCATTTTAAGTATTATTTTCAATGGCTTATAAAACTGGTTAAACTGAAAATTTACTCGGATAACTTCTTAAATCCGTGATTTCTTTCCCATCACAGAGGTGATTTATTCACATCCACGTCTCAGAAACTAAGCAAAGCATTGAATGGGCACCTCATCAGTTAGGATGTAGTAGGCTGTAGCAAATCATTGCTCCCACCCTGAAAGTGAGAATGGTCCAGGAAAGTTATATAATCATAGGTATTTTTAAAAGCAATTGTGAGCTCAGAACACAGAGAAACTTAAATAAATTAAATTCCAGTAAGAAACAAGATAAGCCCTTCTTAGAAGCGAAGGGTCCCTGGATACTTTTATCCTTGACAAGTTTCTCTTTACCCCAGTGTATGGTATGACTGCTGCAACTAACTTAAAAAACAAAACAAAACAAACAAATGAGAAAACTCTTATCAGCCATGGGCAGGCTGATATGACAGTTTAGAATTCTGGGGATCTGCAGTTACAGAACAAATCCACACCTCCCCACCAAATCTTTCTCATGAGACCTTCGAGGTGTGCATGGTGCAAGCACCAAAGACTGAGGTGGGACCGGGGGCTGACTATGCCAACATGCACAGACCTTTACTGCACAAGGCAGGTGCTGCTGAAGGCTGAGGCAGTGCAGGAGAGCTGCAAGAGGTCCCCTAAGGCAGCGGTCCCCAACCTTTTTGGCACCAGGGACCAGTTTCATGGAAGACAATTTTTCCAGGGACTGTGGGTCGAATGGAGGTGGAACTCAGGTGGTGATGCACAGTCGGGTTCCCAACAGACCACAGACCAGAGGTTGGGGACCGCAGCCCTGAGGCACAATGGCCCTATACTGAATTGCAAGTCAAGAGCAAGTCAAAGGCTGTTCCTACTGTAGCTGGATGGAGAGAGACCTCCTGAGACTCAGGAAGCTGAATGCTGGATTGTTATGCATAGAGAGATTCTCAGAATCTCACCAATTCTCAAATTTTAAGTCTTGCTTAGAACAAAAAATCTTAATCTTGCCCTCAAATCATTTGAAGCCAGTGGAGAACTGAATCCAATGAAAGCTTCAACAAAGCCCAAGGTAGCCCAGTTACAGATGTGGTTGATTCAGCTTCCCAATGTTTTCAGGGACAAATATTATCTATTTAATTCTCAGTTGTTCTTTTACATGGAACCTACAGGATGTAATTTTAAAAACTAAAGACACAAGCAAAGAGGCAATAAAATGTGATTCATTATTAAGAGAAAAAATTGTCAAAAGAATCAGATCCAAAGATAGAGATTACAGAATTAGCAGACATAGGCTATATAATAACCATAATAAATGTGTCAAAGAACATAATGAAAATGGGGAACAATATGTGTAAGCAGATAGACAATTTCAGTAGAGAAATGAAAACCGTAGAAAGAAATGATGGGAATTTAGGATTGAAATAAAATATGGCAGTTTGTATTTGTATGTAATTAATAATAGCTTTAAAATATATGAAACACATACAGATATAAAGGAGAAATATATAAATTTATAATCAGAGCTGGAGATTTTAACACCCTTCTCAGTAATTGATAAACAACTTATTAAAAAATCATGAAAATATAGATTATTTGAACATTACTATTAACCAACTTAACATTAATAGAACAATGCACACAAAACATATATTCATAAACATTCATGAAAGCCAAACTATATATGGGGGCCTAAAATAATTCCCAATTGGTTTCAGAGAAATGAAATCGTAGAAAGTGTACTCTCTGATTGCAAATCAACAATGATGCAGTATCTAGGAAAGCCTGAACACTAGGAAATTATGCAACAAAATATCCACAGGTCAAAAAAGATAAAGGAAATTAGAGAACATTTAGAGCAGAATTATAATGACAATCCAATATATATAAATTTATGATGTGCAACTAAGGCAGAGCTAAGAAGACAACTTATAGTTTTATATGCTTAAATAATTGATTTTTGACATTTCCCCTTTTCTAATATAAGCTTCCATGTTGAGAGGTTAGGAAAAAAAATCATAAACCCATCTTAAACATAAGAGAGAAAACATCTTAAACACAAGAGGGAAAATAATAAAGAACAGAAATCAATGAAAAAAAAAACTAGAGAAAAAACAGAGAAGATAAAATCAAAAGTTATGTATGTTAACATTGATAAAATTGATAAACCCCAATGTAAACATATATAAATAGATATTAAGTATAAATATATTTAAATTTTAAAAAGAAGCCTATCAACAAGGATAGTTTGACCTAGTTGACTTCACTAGTGAATTCCATCAAACAATTACAGAAAAGAAATATTACAATAATTTCCCATTTTTCTTTGAGAAAAATAAAGGAGGAAGAAACACTTACCAATATTTTTATGAGGCCAGCATAATCCTGAGGCCAGAAATCTGACAAGGACATTACTAGAAAAAAAATTACAGAGTAGATCCTTGATAAACATAGTGGAAGACTCCTCACCAAAAATATTATCAAATCAACTGTAGCACTGTGTGAAGAGATACCATGATATGATAACATGGAGGTTATTCCAAGAATACAAAGTTAATTCAATGTTTGAAAATTTATCAATGTAACTCAAGACATAAACAGAAAGGAACATAATCTTATGATTATAATAATTAAATGGATGTAGGAAAAGCATTTGAAAAAATTCAACATTCATTCTTCATAACTTTCAGCAAATTAAGAGTGAAGGAAATTTCCTCCACCAAATATAGGGCATCAATTATAAACTTATAGCTATTAATAACATCATACTTAATTATAAAATCTTTTATTTCTTTCTCAGATAAGTGACAAGACTTTTACCACTTTTGATCAACATCCTTGAATGTCCAAGCCAGTGCAATAAAGCAAGAAAAAAGAACATTTACAGACATTTGGAAGGAACAGCAAAATTTTGTTTGTAGACAAAATGACTATGTTCCCATATTACCTTAAGGAATCTAAAAAATTGACCTCTAATTTTAGCAAGTTCACTGTATACATTACAAACATAAATATATATTTATATAATAGCAATGAAAAATTTGATTATGAAATTTAAAAATACTATTTTCCATAGCATTGAAAACCTTCAGAAGCCCTGGAGTTCATCTAATGAAATATGCTAAAAAATTATATACTGAGAACTACAAAAATTACTAAGAAACATTAAAGGGTAACTAAAAAATTAGAATAATATGCCACAGATTGAAAGACTTAAGATTAAGAGAGCAATTTTCCCAAAATTGATATATAGGTTTCATGCAATATAAATCAATATTCCAGAGGGCTTTTTGTTTACATAGAAATTTATAAGGTGATTCTAACATTTATATATATTTAAAGTATTTTTAAAAATTAATCAAAGTTTGATTTACATACCTGATTTCAGCACTAATTATAAACATAAAATAATGAAGATAGCATTGTACTAGCATTAGGATAAACAATAGATCAATGGAATGGATAGGGAGTTCTGAAATATCCCTTTGAGCCAATGCCGTTAATGCTATAAGAAAAGCCTTTCAACAAATAGTGCTGGAGACACTCTATTTTAATTTGCAAAATAGATGAACCTTGATTCTTATATTACTCCACATGTAAAAATTAATTTAAAATGGATTATAGACATGAAAGTAATAGATAGAACTATACATTTTTAGAAAAAAACTGGAAAAAATCTTTGCAATCTTAGGGTAGGCAAAGATTTCATACATAAGGTATAAAAACATTAATCTTATAAGAAGAGAAAGTATTAAGTTGAACTTTACTTCTCACCATCAAAAAATATAAAGAAAATGAATAGGCATGCCACAGACTGGGAGAAAATAATCACATTACATGTGTCTGAACAAAATGACTTGTATGCAGAATATTAAAAATGTCCTATAAGTCAATAATAAAAAAATAAACCATATAAAGAATGGGAAAAAAATTGAACAGTGTGCTAAAGAAGATTTATAAATGTCCAATTTGTGTATCGTTAGCCATTACAGAAATGCAAACTAAAGCAACCAGTGAGATATCACTTCATACCCACTAGAGTGGCTGAGATAAAGATATCTGACAAAGACAAAAATTGGAAAGTTTGTATGAAATGGTACAACCATTTTAGAAAATGATTTAGAAAACACATCTCCATTCTATCACTGAATAATTCTACTCTTAGGTTCTCACCCAAAGGAAATGAATATTTATGTTCATGAAAAACCTGGTAGCAACAGCAATATTTCCTTTAACAGGAGAATGTATAAACACATTGTATTAATAGTATATTCATGCAATGAAATTGTACTCTGCAATTAAAAAGTGCACATTGCTAATATACGAACCACGTAGAAGAATCTTAAAAACATTGAGTTAAGGAAGTCAGGCAGATAAGAATATTTATTGAGAGATTTCATTCACAAGAACTTTTTAAAGGGTAAAAATCTATGATGATATAAAGAGGACAGTTGTTTTCTTTGGTGGGGTTAATTTATGGAAGGAAGATCTTTTGGGGATTAGGGTAAGGTTCTACATTTTAATTTTCTTGGTGGTTACATGGATTATACAACTGCTAAATTCTGTGAACAATATACTTAAGATGTATGCATTTTAATATATGAAACTTATACCTCAATAAAAACAAAATGAAGCAATTATGAAAATGTTATAATTTCAACAATGAGAAATGTTAGTAGAGTCTTTATAAGCACATGCCACTTAATAATTATATACGAATAGTGCTTTATTAAACACTTTCAAGTTAATGTTCTAATTTAATTCTCACAATAAATGTATGACATTTGTGATATTATTCCCAAACTGAGAGGATAAATGGCTTACTCCAGGCTTTAGGTAACTAGTGTATGGCAAAATTAAGACTGAAAACTCAACTCTTCTGCCTCTTAGTTTAATGCTTTTTCAAGAGGTAACAGTTGCTTTGCTGTTGCACTATTTTTATCTTAGAAGACTCCTGCTGTGGCAACTTTGGCTGCTAAGATCTCTATAATACCTATATTACTCTGAACCTCTGAACCTCGGTGGCTCAAAATTGGAATAACTGCTTTTAACACATGATTATGTTTTTTATTGCAATTCATACATTTAGAATTCTGACCTAGTTTAGATTCACCCAATTAGCTGAGTTGAAATATTTTTCTGCCTCCACTGATGGGCGTTTGGAGCACCATCATGGTCTGCCTGCGCCCTATTCCAGGGTCTGGAGTAGGTGCTCAGGATGCCCCTGGAGCACTATAAGCTCTTCACTACCATAATTTTCATCACTTCATCCTGCCCTTTTCAGTTTATAGTCTGCCTCTATCCATCCTGAGTCTCGGCGCTTTTCTGCTTATGGCTAGAGAAGAAATGATTTCTTATTCATCTTGTATTCCAGTGCTTATTATAGTGTCTGGAATTCAAGAGTCAGTCAATAAATATTTACTGAATGAATGAACAAATAGGGCACATGCCTTAGGAGAGACAGTCATCTCCTGGTCTGCCATACCTCACCACAGCTGCATTGAAACATTGATTAATACATTGGAAATAAAGGTCCTTCATGATGGAGTTGATTTTAAAAGTAATTTTTTCATTGTGCTATCTAAACTTGCTTGCTAAACTTCAATGTCACATCCTCTGGAAAGCTCTTCCTGAGACCTGTCCTTACCAAGAAACACCAGTCAGACTTAGATGCCACTCTTCCAGACTGTAATGATACCGGGCACTAACCTATCATTGATCTTACCATCCTTGTTTGTTTATCTGTCAATATACCGTACAGAGCGGAGATTGTCTCAGTTTTGTTTGTTGTACAATCTCTAGCACTTTTTGGAGAGTTATTGGCACATTGTAGTTACTCAGTAAATGTTGCTGAATGGATGAATAAGTTTTTGTGTGAATTATCCAATGCATGTCTAGGTCTGCAAACATTAAGTCTATATATATACCCACATATATATTGGAACATACCCATCTTTTTCTTTATGGATTGTGATTTTTGTGTCTTGTTTAATAATCTCCTCTTTACACCAAAGCATTAATTGTCCCCTACTTTCTTTTTTTTTTACTATTTCAACATATTAAGAGGGTATAAATATTTAGGTTACATGAATACCTTATATAATGCTTAAGTCAGGGTTTTTAGTGTGCCCATCACCAGAATAGTATTCATTGTACCCATCAAGTGAGTTTTTATCCCTCCCCCCACCTCTCCCTTCCTCCTGTCTTGGTTTATATCTCTTTGTGCCCCTGTGTACCCATCACTTAGCTCCCAGGTCCAACTGTGGCAGCTGCTGTGATGCTACTCAGGTGGCAGCAATGGTGGTGTTGAGATGCTGGTGGCAGATCCTGAGGGCAGGTGGGCACCTGCTCTGCTTGGATCCGTGGGAGGCAGAGGGTGGGGAAGTTTGGGGAGTACACGGCACCCAGTCACAGTGCATGTGAGAGTGCCCACCCTACCCACTCCCTCCCTGTCCTGGAAGGGTAACAAGGAGGTGGCTGCAGTGGAGCCGACCCCTCTGCAGACCAGGCACTCTGGGGCTGACAGCACAGAACAGTGTCTGTTGCAGTGACGGGGGACCCGGAGCTGGTGGGACCCCACTGTGCCTGCTCTCCAGTGCAGTGCTGCTGCACAGACTCTGAGCAGCCCCTTGATCAGTTTGGAGGCCTGCTGTTATCGGGGAGCCCCCTCGCAGCTCAGCCTGCAGTGTCCGCTGGGTTCAGCCCTGGGGATCTCTGCCCCGACCCTTCCCCGTGTGTGGACGCTTCCCCCAGGTACCTTCCGATCTTGCTGAGCGGATCACCCTGCCTCTCTCCCCCGCTTTGGGTGTCTCCAGTCACTTCTCTGATGATGCACATGCTCTCTCCCAGATGGTCCATCCACGGGTGAACCTCTACCCGCAACCTTTGGTCCTTGCACTGCAGTGGCGAGTGCAGGCTGCTTCTAGTGCAACATCTTGTCCTGCCCTATTTTCTTCTAAGATTTTAGAGTTTGCTTTTTATATATTGATGCTTGGTCCATCAACAAATTATTTTTATTTATGGTATAACATGAAAGTATCAACTTATTTTTACTTATGCATAACTAATTTCCCCAAGTAATATTTATTGACTATAGCATTTTTCTCTAATTTGTAATGTCATTTATCAATGCTCTACATACAAATAGGTCATTTTCTATATTCTTTTCTACTATCTATGTTGGCGTTGAAGCCACAGTTTTATAATAAATCTTATTACCTAGTCATACACGTCTTTTTGTCAATTTCTTCTCTCTATTGCTAGAAGTTTCAAAAAGTATATTTATTTTTTTTAAAGTTCATTTGCTTCTTTCTTTTTAAATTTTATTAATTTATTATCTATTATATCTGCCCTGTTTTTAAAACTTATTCTAAGTTTTTATCTTCTTGAGTTATTTATTTTCAGTCTCTCTCTTTTACTAATACACAAATCTCCCTTTTCTGTCCTACTTTAGATGGCTGTGATGTGGTATAGTTCTTGTCATTCAATTCTAAATATTTTATAGTTTCCTATGTGAACTTATCAACTCATGCATTATTTAAGGGCATCCATTTTTAAGTCCATGTTTGTTGCTGATTTATAATTACTTGAAGTTTTGCTCTGAGAATCTGATCAGCATGTGTATTAGTTACAATCCTAGCAGGAAACAGTTGCCATATTCAAATGGAGTAACTGAGGAAAGTGTAATGAACAGGCTGTTTACAGTGTCAGCAGGATTACAGGAAACCAAGAAGGGGTAGTCGAAGCACTCTAAACCTGTCAATAGTTGGGAGCCATTACGATTTAGAACTGCAGGGTGAAGGAAGGAAAAAGTCCACCAGAACTCAGAGACTGTAGCTATTGTTGTAGGAGAGGATTTCTCGACAGGAGTTGTGGCTTTGGTAGAGAAACCTATTTAGCCTATTGAGACCTATCAAGGAAGAATCCAGAAAATAAGTACTTGATTTCACTCCTTCCCCCAAGCCAATCTCCTGCCAACACTTCCCATTAATCTGAACCAACCAGCAGACAGCTGGCAGGGAGCCTTCCAGGGTACACAGCACATCAAAGACAGCTGGAGAATGGATTTGGAGGGCTTATTGAAAGTGGCCAGAATAGTTCATTCTTTTTGTTCCACAAAACTTCTCTTACCTGTATTTTGTTCAAGTAAAAAAAAATGTATTCTTAACACTGCAGACAACAAAGCCCCATGAGCTGCCTTATCATTAGAGAGAGCGGTCAACATCCCAAACCCAAAATATTACAACAGTCTTCTTGGTGTAAGTCAGTGGGGCAGATATCAAGACAGTGAATGATTAGCGAACACAACACACAGCTAATGCACCCTTGATGCTGTAGTTGCTCATGATGCCTGAGTCGGTAATCGTAACTGCCAATGTTCACCATCCGTTTCACGTTCCCTTTGTGCCTTGATTACAGCACCTGTGCCGAATTGGGTTCTGTACCTAGGGCCTGTCGCAAGCTTTCATTTGTGTGTTTCTGAATCCTTGTTCTTGTTTCTATTGGGTTGTTGAGGTTTTCTGTTGACCTGCACTATCAGGTAAGGGGATCCTGAGAGTCATCAGGTGACTTTCCTGAGTTCAGACCTAGTCCTCCTTGTCCCTATTAGGCATCAGTAGCTGGCTGGGCTGTCCCTCTCTGTCCATAGACTCAGAAGCATGAGGGTCTCACAACATCCAGGGTTTCAAGCTTGTGCTGCTCAGATTCCAATTCATCATAATTATTTCTCCCTGACACTGGGCCCACTCACCCTGGAGTTGTAAAGATAAGAAACAGTGGCCTCATTAGTAGATTATTTGTGTAATAGTAAAAGAGTTCTCCCTCCCCCCTACCCCACATACATTTGTTCTAGACTTGCGTATTCTGGCTATGGGGAAGTGACACCGTGTATTACATACTAAGCTAAATATCTTCAGTCAGGACGTCCTAGCTTCCTGTTAAGCATTTGCTTCCGGGTGCTGGGACACATGGAATAAAATCAGTGGCTTTCATGGGCATGAGCCTATTGCAGCACTTTCTTTGACATAATAGAAATTCCTTGTTAGAGGCAATATTTTGTGGAATACCATTGTCTTGAATAAGGCATTTGCTAAGTTCACAAATGATGATGATGCATATACATTGTGGGTAGCAAAGGCACATCTGTATCCAGGGTAGGAGTCTTTCCCTGCAGTGACAAACAGCCACACCCTCCATTGTAGAAAGAGGCCAGTGTCATTAGCCTGCCACTAGGCACTGGCTGGTTTCATGGAAAATGGTGCCAGATCAGAGGCTTAGCATTGGTCTCTGCTCTTAAAAGACTGGACAGTTAGTGGGGGCACACTTGGTAAAGAGAAGTCAATGTTTTTGAGGATATTCATGGTCTTCAATTCTGTTGTCATAATTTCTTCATACATGTCCTTTAGACCAATTGGCAGGGTGGCTGGAGACAGAGACACTGACGTTTGCAAGATGGGTTATCTTGTTCACTTGGTTATTGAGAACCTACATCCCATTGAGTGGTCTCTGGTGGGGCCATTGAAAATTATTTCTAGCTATGCCCGTTCTAAGAGTAAGTGATTTATATACTTCTCTTTCAGACTGCTTTGTTACCCATCTTCCAAACTTGCTATTTTAAAGTTTTTGAGCAGTGGTCCAATCAGACAGTCTACCAGAGGTCCTCAGACTTTTTAAACAGGGGGCCTGTTCACTGTCCCTCAGACCGTTGGAGGGCCATTGGAGAGTGTGGTGCACATTCCACACATGTGCACTGTGGGCCTGGGACGAGTCGGCTGCTAAGCAGGACAGGCAGCAGCAGCAAAAACACCCAGCGGGCCGGATAAATGTCCTTGGCGGGCCGCATGTGGCCCACGGGCCATAGTTTGAGGATGCCTGGTCTATACCAATGAATCAGGATAGTTCTGGATAACTCAGGCCACCCCTTATTCTACTGAAAAACACAGTTAGATTTACTTCCTGGATTCTGTCCATTGGAAGGATTTTTCTTCACTATTGTCTTTTAGAGTCACCCCTGTGTGGAGTTATTGGTATAATACATGCCTGGCTGGTCGTGTGTGTTTTGTGCAAAGCCATCTGTAAATCAGTATTATACTTTTGGTTAACTTTTCATAGGGAGCCCATGAGGCCACAGGTGTGTGTTAAGGACAAAGGACAGATGCATCAACAGGCACTGGGCCAGGTGAGTTAACACCTTAGCTACTCGTGTGATTAACTTGCGCCTGTTCTAATATACACCATTTCCAACGGACACTTGCATATTACATTTAATATCCACTCTTATGACTTGGTAGATCAGAAAAAACACAGTTGATGGGCAGTTTGGATTACACAATCGCTTGGTGTCTGATGGTCAAGCATTAAGTTTCTACCAGAGCCAGCAGGAGGCCAGGGCCTGCTTATCAAATGGAGAATGGTTGCTGGCAGAAGAGGGCTTTATTCCGAAACCCAAGGGATCTCGGCAGCAATGTGCCAGAGTCTCTGTGAAATACCCTATCTGTCTTACACATAGGAAATACAATGACATCACCACAAGATGAGATCAGGAAGGTGTACTGATGCTCCTGCTTAAGTGAGGGCAAATTGTTTCTGAGAATCTTTACTGGTAGAAATTGGGAAAAATTATACACCAGGTCAACAGCTGCATACTAGGTAGCAGGGCAATGTTGATTTTATTTCACTAAAGATATCACACATGGAACCACAGCTGCATAAATGTCACCGCTGATTATGTGTGCAGTAACCCACAGTCATTCTCCAAGATTGCACCATTCAAACAGGTAAGGAGATGGGGATGTGGAGTAATCTTTACCCTGCAGGTTTTAGCAGCATTGATCCCTAAGGCTCCCCTAGGTATGTGGTATCACTTTTGGTTTATTGTTTTGGCAGAGGGGAGGCAGTTCTAGGGGCTTCCTCTTGGCTTTTTCTACCATAATGGTCCTCACTCCCCAGGTCTATGTGGGATCCCCACCAGTTACTAAGCATAACTTACTTTGAATATATGTTCCAGGGCTGGGGAAATAAACACAAGATGTGTCCATCATTCCACTGGACTCACGTGATACGGAGTCAATCTGAGAATTTCCGTTGCCTGACCTTCTTAAGCCCTCCTGCAGGAACATTATTTTAGCTTATCTGAGAATTAGCATCAGTTTAGAGCCAGAATCCCATAACCTGCAGAAAGTTCTCTGTCTTTCCTCTCGGTCAGTAGATAACCATCCTCATAAAATGTTTGCAAGTTCCACTGGCGAAGTTTGGGGGTAGTCTCCTAGTATATTCATTTGACCACAAATGTGCGTGAGGCCGGGAGAGGCAGTAGAGAGCGTGCACATCACACGGGAGCACGTGCGACTTGACCAAACAGCTCAGCTGCGAGTATTCCCAGCCCTGTGCACTTACTGGCCCATCAGAGGAGTCTGACATTTTCAGGGTGCTCCTTCCCCTCCATGCCCTGCAAAGAGAGTCTGCCAGGCCCAGGCAGGCGCTTTGGGCATTTGTGAGAACAGGGGACAAGGAAAGAGACAGACAGAGCTGGAGCAACAAGAAGAAAGTAATAACCTGGGGAGTGGAGCTACATTCAGAATAAAAGAGGGAGAAAGGACAGGGTGGGGAAAGCCCTGGAGGTGGCAGGGGATGAGTAGGATGGAATGGGAGTGGAATGAAAGAGTACATTATCTGGGGGCAGGGAAGAGGCTGAATTTTGGAGGAGATAAAGGGACATGAGAAGTGTTGCAAGGGATTAGAAGTTAGATTATCTTTAATAACCTTTGAGGGTTGCCAGTAAAGACTTAAATTCCTTTTTAATTAATTTTTCTCCTGTTTGCATAATGCTTTTAAAATTATCTGCAGTGGAGCCCTCCTGGTGTGAAGCAGATGGATTAGTTCTCCAGTATCGATTGTAAGGCCTGACCCTACGGAGGCAAGGTGTCTGTGGGGGGATGGACAGTGACAACAGCGCTGCATTCTAGGGCCAGGTGCTGCAGACCTCTTGGTTATGCTCGTTTATCCTTCCCTCCACTTTTATTTGCCAAAGAATGGAGAGAATGATCTTTTCTTTCCTTCCCTCTCTGGGTTGATAGAGAGGGTGGCGATGGCAGGCTTGCCCCTCTGTAGAGCCTCGAGTTGGCCACCAGGAGGCAGTGTTGTCTGCTTCTCAGACCCACTGCATAGGTGTGAGCCCCACTGTGTACTGGGAGGGAAGTTTGGGACCAGAGATGATTTTGAAAAGGGAAGGAAGCTAGGATCCGAGGTAAATGCTTGGGGGAAGTGTGGGAAGTGGGAGGACAGAGAAAGAGACAGATGGAATAAGGGATTTCATCAAGAGTTCTGATGTAATGAACAGGTTACCTCCAACACTGGTGAGTTCCAGTCTCAAGAGTTTAAGCAGAGACTAGAGGACCCCCTGTCAGGCAGATAGAGAAGGAAATCCGCCTCAAGAGGCAGATATTTACCAGAAAATACCTAGCATTCAGTGGTTTAGTTGAATGAGTTGAGTTCCATTAGGCAGAAGCTACTGCCTCTCCGTCTTCTAGCAGCCAGTATGTGTCTAACATCCAACAAGGCTTGTCAACGAATGGCTTTAACAAAGCGTCTGACCCTTGCTGAGATGCTACATTTGGAGGTATAGAGGCCGAGCTTTTGTATCAGCCCTTCAGCCTTAGCTATGTCCCTGAGAAATAATGTCTTCTGTCTGAGCCTCAGCTCTCCGTGTGTACATCACTCCCAGATGTGAAATCCCGTCCTGCTGAATGCTAGGCTGCAGTTATGGACACGTGTTGTGAAAGGGGAAAATGATTATGAATGAGAAATACAAGTTTCTTCTTTTATTATTGTAGACCTTTTAGGGTAAAGTAAATTTCATATGTGAAGGCTGCCAGAGATTTGCCTCATGAACCTCAAGGAGGGTTAAAATAGCAGCGCACTCTTGTCTGATCTGGGGACACAGAACAGCCGTGGGCCTGTCCCCCTGATTTGTGCCCTGGACAGCTGCCATCATGGTTGATAAGGAAACTCACCTGCCGACCCATCAGAAGGACAGTAATGTGACGTGGCTGATTTGATGTTAAACCTCCCAAATTCTCCCTGACAGCCCTTAGACCACATAATGTTAGACTGTAAGACCTGGGGATGGAAACTGAGTTTCATCCAGTTACAAACCCCTTGTCCACTTGCCTGTGATTCTCCAGAGCTGTGTCCTCTGGGTGAAGGCACCATGGCATGCTCTCCATGCTCAATAAAATTCATGGGTTTGCACCACCAAACTCAAATCTTAGGTCTACGTTTTCTTTCATCTTAGTCTGTTCTTTTTCTTATATTCCCCACCATCAGCCGCAATGGATCTAGTCATCCCATCCAAGTCAGAAACACCACCAATGTAACTGGAACCCCTTGACTCCCCCCTACTTTCTGCACCGTGACTCCCTCGATACTTTCATATCTTCATTTTGTTTTTGGTCTGGAATGTTGGAATAGCTTGTAAGCCATTTTGTCACCCTCGATTCTCATTTTCCTAACTCCTCCAAATTCTGTGAGCTCACCAAAATATCTTTGTATGCCCCATGTCTCTCGCCATGTGGCCACAGAGAGCCCTCAAATAAATATTTGTGAAGTGATTAGATAAGGGAATGGCTCATAAGCTCTGTAACTGAGAATAAGACTAGAACTCATGAAAACCAGCTCAGTCAGGGATGTTTATGGTTTTGTTCTCTGGGAGATGCATGAAAATACTTGCTTTGGGAACATAGATATGTTCATAAGCACATGCTTCCGTGAAATCACCTCCTAATGCATATATGAATTTAATGGGCTCAATTGCAGTCTTGTAGAGAGGCAGAGCAAATATTACTTTTCTAAGGTTTTAGTTGCAAGATGAGAAAATTGAGCCTTAGAGGGGTTAAGTGATGGCCAAGGTCATATAGCTAATACATTATTGTACTTGGCAAGAAATTAGATCTCCCAGCTTTGACGGCATTGTCTTCCTCCATTGTGCCTCAAGCCTCCTGACTTGTGGAGTGAATGATTGATGGTTATATGCTCAGAGAGGCTTATAATGTGTATCTCTGACCCCTGCTGCAACAATTGATGGGAAGAATCCTTTGAATTTGGGTTTAAGGAAGACAGATGCTAACTGGTGAAATTAAGTGATTTAAAATGTATTTTGAGATGCTTCACCTGGACATGAACTACTGACAGGTAAGTAAAATGAATATGGAGAAACCTCTCCTCTGCCGGTGATAACACATTGCTTTCAGGCAAGCAGGTAAATTCAAGGAGATTGTCTTTCCCAGCTCTGCTTAAAAAGTTTAGTACATGAATAATTGAGCAACTTCTGGCACCCTCAATATTTGCTTGTTAGCCTGCTCTGGGCAGAAAAAGAGAAACAACATTTTGAAAACAATCTTTTCATTAGCTACGGGTTTATTTGTTTGCCAGAAGATTACATAATTATATTTGCAAAGGAACATATTGTTATGTCTTCTTATTTTCTTGTTGATATATTCTTGTGAAATATAGTAGACAAATTAGAAAGGAGAAGGGTAAAAATCTGTCTCCCTGTGTGTATATGTGGGCTGCAGAAGATTAGAATAGAACTTGCAGGAATCTGTTTGCACATCCATTGTGATGCTTATTACAGTCTTCAGTCTGTTAGAATAATTTTTTTTCCTCCTCCTCCTTTCCAGCGAGGCTAGCCAGGCCAGTAAGGGACACAGAGCTTTGCACATAGTAGATGCTTCAATAACTGTTGAATAAAAATTTTCCATTCTAAAATGCTTGTAACATCATCTTTATTAAATCTAAGACATGTGCATGTAAAGAAGTAGAGGACATTGTATCTGTCCTCAGCCTAGTGGCCAGTGGGTTGAGGGCATGGTGGAGGTACTAACTTTGTGGGAGGTTAGTACTGCCTGGTAACATCAATCAAATGACAGGATTCTGAGGGCGTCAACATTGGGTGCCTGGGAAGTGGACTTTGCATATGTTATAAACAATGTGTCTTATTTAGACTTGGAAGTCTGACGGATCACGCACACCTTGCTTCATTCACTGAGTGAATATTTTTTGAACCCCTTCTATGTGCCAGGCACTGTTCTAGGTGTAGGAATACACAGGGAATGAGAGAGACAACAACTTTTGCTCTTGTGGGGCTTTCACTCTACTGGGGAAGGTGAACAATATACAATGCTGGGGTGTGCAACACCCTAGGAGTGGGGACTCTCCAAAGATTCCCTGTAAGATGCCACTCATTTCTCATTGGCTGGAGACATTTGCGAAACGGGCAGGATCACGTGGTTACCTTTTCAGGTAGGAGTTTAATATAACTAAGCCTTCCAGGACTATATTCCTCCCAGGGGGAAGCCATAAGAATTGCTGCTTTTATTTAAACATTCATTAGCAGAAATGGATCTTTTGGTTAAATAGCTTTAAACAAATGCAAGTTATTTTTTCCTCATAGGAAGGTATTAAAATGGAGACGTGGTGCTAACTCAGGGCTTTGGCAAGCAAACTTAAGTGAAAAGCTTCAGACGTGAGAAAATTGTTGGTAATACTCTGATTTCCTCTCATGCACTTCTCTCTTTGTCTCATTTTGTATCGCTGTATATATCTGTCCATCTCTCTCTCTATCATCTATACCTGCATGTTGTTCTCTCATAGGTTCCCACTGAAAAAGTTAATGCTTGACTCCATGCTCTTGGTGCAGGTGTTGCCTCCAAGTAAGTAAACATTAGTGCACTTGGTTTTTTACTTTGATCTGAATATTCATCTTTTTGAGAGATGTGGCAGATTGAGACACAGAATAGGAGGGAAGGTAGCAGCTTTTCCTATCAATTACACTTTCTAAGAAATATTTGTGCTGATATTTCTTTATCCTTGCCACCCTCCTTCCTGTTTTTGCCTTCTCAGTCCTCTCTGCAGGTGTGTGGGGTGGAGGGTGCGGAGGGCTGGATTACAGAGGTGCATTGCCCTGAGGCTTTCTTGCCCGGAGGCTGTACCACGTGGTTCAGCCACAGACAGGGTGGGGTTTGCCCTCCTGCTCCCCACCCCTGACCCCTGATTCTAGGGGCATCCCATGCCTCCATGATGTAGCTCTGCTGGATGGTCCTCTTCTGCTGCCCCAGCTCTTACCAGGATGCACTGTTCCCTCTTGTCCCCTTGGGCCTGGGAGTGGCACCCTCCACTGCTGGTGGTTGCTGGCTGCTTCCACACCCTTGCCCCAACTCTGCACATAGTCCCTATTGGATATTTGCTCCAGAATTCCCTTGAACGGGCCTCTGCTTCCAGCTGGGTCCTGGCAGATATGCTAGTCTATTTAAATAAGGTATTTATTTTTTTTTTAAAATCTTGATTTAAAGAAAAAGAGCATGAAGGGATAATTTAGGTATTCTGTTTTTCCTTAATCATCTGAAATTATTGCCTCAATGAACCCTATTTTCCTTCTAGTTTCAAGGGGTCACTTCTTTAAAATCATTAAAAAAATTTTGACTCTTTTATTTATTTTTTTAATTCCAGAATATTATGGGGGTACAAAATCTTATGCATTCGATTTCAGATTAGAAATCCTTCTCAAAGGATTGATTTGACTGTAGAGCATCTCAGCCCCAGAGAAACTTTCTTGCCCTTGCTGACGGGTGAGAGTGAGTTCTCTCCCAGTGTCCCGCAGGAACCTTAGCGGAGGGGAAAGACACACACCTGCAGTGGGCAGTAGACCGTGCAGCGGGGCCTGGGGCAGAGTGAGGGGAAACAGACTTCCTCGGGGAAGCTTCAGGGAGAAGTCAGTGCAGGTGACAGGTCTGGAAGGATGAGCAGATGCGTGAGAAGTAGGGTGTGTGATAAGCCCGTGATAACCTCGACCCTCCTGCCTCTGGAGAAGGGTCCTGTGGGGGTGCAGGCTCAGCAGGAGCAGTGCTTGGAAATCGGAGTCGCGGGAGGGCGGGGCAGGGGCACCCGCAGTTCAGGGAAGCAGAGGTCACCCCTTGTCATCGCGGAACTCGCAGCCTGCTATTACGGCAATTTTCCGAGGGCGCTATTTCCCCTCCTTCCACAACGCCATTTACTCTGCCGCTCCTTATCGAATGAGAGTGGAAGATGTCCTCTACCTGTGTGAAAGCCTGTTATTAAGAAAAAGTGATCCGAAGGAAATTGCGTTCACTCTTCTGTTACAGAAAAAGCACCAAGGTACAATTTAGGTATTTATGATTCTAAATCTACAATTTAAAAAGGAGAAATTTTGACCTTTTCTTATTTATTCTTTGTCTTTTAAAATGCAGAGTTTGGGTTATTCCTAAAATGTGAGTGATCGTTCCACTCAGTTAGACCAGTTCCCGCGTTCAGCTTGTGCTGCCGCTTGAATTCTGGAGTTCAGTTCTGAGGCACCTGTTTGCTCTTCAGGGTCTGAAATATGAAACAGAATTTAGGAAGAATATTTAAAGGCACAAAAATGATTCTGCTGCAACCTTTCTCTCCCGGCCTTGTCTGTTTACCTCGTTTCTTCCCTTCCTTGCTTTTTCGGGGCCCTTTATTGTTTCTCAGCCACAAATCCTCCCCCTCACCCACGCTGTCATCCCCTCGTGGGACACCTGTCGTGACTGAGCCCAGTGCATGCCAGGTGGCTTCACCAGCCTCCCTAAGTGAGCCCTTAGCCAGGCTTCTTGTGGCACCGAAAATGGGGAAAGCAGAGCAAAGGAGGAAGGGGCTGGTGATGGGGCCTGGGTACTAACCAACGAGAGGGACAAGAGGGACTCACGTCCCCTCCAAGTTCTTGAGCCCGGGAGGCTGGGAGTACACAGGCGCCACTGAGAAAGGGTGAGGGGAGGATGCAAGAGGACTGGAGGTTGTTTGGAGAAACATGATTTTAAAGTCAGCTGTAGTTTTAGCTGATCCTGGGGTTCCAGGTACAATAAACTTTCTCAGCACCCCCAGCCTCCGTGTCGGCCTATTCAGAGATGCTTGTCGTGTCTCTACGAGCTTGGCTAACATGCATGTGCTCATGGAGGATGTTGTGATGGCATTTGTCACATTAGCCCGAGTGGCCCTGGTGTCCTGTGGGATTGAGGGCAAAAGGAAGGGGTGGTGCAGGCTTGACTACTGAGGCCTGGGCTTCGGCGGGGACTGCCGGCCTCATGATATTGTCCTCCGCAACAGAGGACAGTAAGCGATCGATGAGACAGACTCTGCCCCAGAAATTATCCTGGGAAAATCGATGTGGATTTAAACTCCTATCATGGTACTTTGTGAGTTCTATATGGGTCTGACTGTACAGAGGGGAAAATGGAGGCTCATAAGTAACTTGCCCAGTGACACATGGCTACAAAGTGTCAGAACTAGAATTTGAAAACAAACCTGATTGACGAGTTGCAGTTTTTGTCAGAAGCTGGGCCACTTGTCGGGCGGGCCTGGTTTCAACCCTCACAGGGCCTCTTGGCAGGGGTGGGAGTGAGACTTTGTCATAGTGTGTGTCTTGTCCCCATCCCTCCCCACCTGCCGCTGGCACCAACGTGGCTTTGAAATTGCCTCCTGAACAGTGAGTTACAGCTCACTTCAGCCAAGCCAGGAGTCGGCTGTGACGAGACCAGGGGCTGTTTCTTTCCTGAGATCCTAGGGACCTGGGGTCAGTGTTATGTGCTCTCTGGTCCTCTCTGAGCGAAGTCCAAGGACTCTGCCAGAACTTGTTGGTGAAAGATGAGCCGTGGGACGGAGGGTGCCCCCACCGTCCTCAAGTCTGCCAGGTGGCTGAGGTGAAAAATAACACTGCCCTGATGCCTTAGGAAACAGAACTAAAAATGGAGATGCCCTCTGTGGCTGGAATGACAAGTACCCAGACACGGGAGGCGTCGGCCCGTCTGGTGGGGGCTGCTGTCCTGTTTGTCTTCCTATAAAACGTCAGGTGCTTTGGATTTTCTGACCCTTGAGAGGATCTACTTAATCCTCACAAGGTACGTGGTATCTTTTCTGTTTTACAAATTTGGAAACAGAGGCAGAATTGTTACATGGTTAGAATGAGAAATAGCAAAACTAAAACCAGATCCCAGGTATCCGAGCACGTAGTCTGCTCTGTGTAGTCTCACATCGTATTATCCAGTGGCATCTATTGAGGTCTCTATTCTGCTGCTCGCTCTGCAGAATAATAAAGAATTGGGGCAGCAGCGACAGGCACAGCACCCTGGGCCAGCCCTGGGTTGGTGGAAGTCCGGGTGGTCCCTCTGCCTTCCTCTCTAGGTCTCTGTGTCTCTTTCTCAGCATCCTTCTTTCCCTGCCTGTTCCAGGTTACTGAATAAAAGCCCCAGGAGGCCCATGATTTTTTTCCTGCTCAGTTCAGGGAATATACAAGTCATTTTTTATAGCCAACAGTCTTGATTCAGAAACTCGAATGTGCATGCCAAGATATTAATCAAAATTCTGAACTTGACTCTCAGGTAAAGAGAATCTGTCCACTGTCCCCTAGCTCAGATCTGTAGGGAATGGACATGACTCTTATCCTCAATACTTGTCCCTGTCCACTTCTTTCCCACGCAGGGGCTGCTGTTTCCCTCGGATGGGGAGGAGGGAAGGAGGAAGGACTGAAGACGTTTAATCTGCTCCCGCCCTGCCTCCAGCCCTTCCCCCGTCTGCTATGTTTTTTCCGCAGTGCGCATCACTTTCCAACCTGCCATATGATTTGTCAGTTTATGATGTCTACGCCGCTTACTCACCTCCTCCCCTTAGGATGGAAGCTCCCAGAGGGCAGTGGTGTCTGTCTGCTGTGCTACCTGATGAACGCCAAGTAATCAGAGCTGTGCCTCATGTGCATGCGCAGAGACGTTTCCTCGAGTGTAGGAATGAGGCAGCCATCGTCTCAAAATCCTCCTCTCTCTTTCTCACTCTCACAAGAGAGTTTTAAAATTTCTTTTAAAACTTACATATTGTGATTTGGTTTCTCTCTTTGCAGTTTCATATCTACTATACCCATATCAGGCATTCAATTCAATAACCTTTGAATATTTTCCTTAGAAAAGGGTGGAATTGTGATTATTACTTTTTGTGATTTTCAGCATTTTTGCTATTCAAAAAGTTAAAATGGTTTGGGTTAATTTATTTTCCCTGGGGCTTGAATTAAGGGAATTCACCGGGTGAGCCAATCGGCCAAACAACGTGGAAGTCACTGGAATATTCACAACAGGTCCATCCCGCCCTCCTCCTCTGGCTGGACTTCTTCCAGGAGCAGCAGGCTGTCTTTCCAGCACCCATTTCTGGGGTGCACAGGGGCTCTCTGGCAAACACTCAAGATGAGTGTTAGGTTTAGATTGGAATGTCTTTCCTTAGCCCTGCTAGGCCCCTGACCCCCATTCTGAGATAGCACAGCCTCAGTTTCCTACTCAAGATGATGTCAAATATGGCAACAACCCGGTGACAATTTGTGATATTTCTGGAAACTCTGTAATGTAATCCCCATCCCCACCTCCCGGCAGTGGGTATACAAGTTTACCTTCAGAGTCATACTGCCACAATTTGGTGTTAGAATTTGTTGATTGCATTGTTTGGGTAGAAGGCTCACTCATGATATGAACATGGGTTTTGTATCTCATGTGCTTTATTCTGTGAAATGTGTCTAATTAAAATTCACAGCATCCCAGCAAATCTTTGAAAATTACAAATCTGATCATGTCCCTTTTTTTCTTAAAATGCTTCCATGGCTTCCTATTTTCTGAGGATACAATTTAAGCTCCTTAAGTTAGTTAAGGATGTTTTCTAGCTCATGTTCACCTCCTCTGTTCCCACTGTCCTTACTATGTGGGCTCTGGCCTCGCTGACTTCTTTTCAGCTCTTGGACAAGATTCATTGTCTCTTACTTTGGGCTTTTGCGCATGACGATTTCCTGCCTAGAAAACACTTGTTTGCCTTCACTCAACAACTAATACCCATTACTTAAGTCTCAGCTTAAATGCCAGTTCTCCAGGGTGGCCTCCTGTGTCCACTGGGCTGTGTTAGACTCACCATCATGGCAATCACGACATGTTATTGTGAGCATCTGTTTAATGTCTACCTTCCCCGCTAGACTGTACACTCTAACAGGAAAGGGACCCTTCTGCCTCAATTCCTATTCCACCTCTTGTATTGAACAGTGTCTGGCAGAGATAATGTGCTCTGTAGATATTTGGTGGATGGATGAATAAAGGAATAAATGAATGGAGACAGGAAGTTGGACCAAGAGCTTTTTGGAGGTGTCCCAGTTTTAGAGCTCAATGATTTTCTCAGCTCCTTTTATTCCAGTTGGAACCTCTCCTAGTTCTTTTCCTAAGCCTTGCTCACTTGGTTTCTCACTTCTTTCTTCTACTTTAATTTTTTACTTCTGCACTCAGGATCTCTGTCAAATTATTCTTCATCAAGCTCCTGGCTCATTACCAAATAAGCATTCTGAAAAACCACTCTAGCATTGTGCACACAGAAGAGTGCTCCGGTGCACCACAGCAGGGGCTACATTGTGACGTGTGCATGCCTCGACAAGAGGGTGTGGCATTTGTACCACTGACTACACATCAGGGCATAGGATTGGATGCTTCAAACCACAGTACAGGGTTTGCAACTCTTTTTCTCTCTGTACCTGAGGGATAAGATTAATTCCCATTAAGTATCAGCATTTTCTTATAGCAGCAATTCTCAGAGAGACTGAAAAAAACTGCCCTTGAAAGGAACGTACGAGAATCAAGACATTCTGCACCGACCCCTTGCTTCTTTGAGAATTTCTGTCCCAAGTTCTTTTAGGAGCAGCATATACTACTTTGCATTCAGAGTAGATGTGTGTTCGGTAGCATTGGAAGGAGGGCAAGTGCCTTCATTTGTCTCTGAAACAGAACTCCACATAATTTATCTTTGCAAGGGAGAAATATTCTTAATATGACAAAATAACTTTATTTATAATTTTTATTTGTTGATTAATAAGCAAATTGCATTGCCTTTTCCTAGTAGGACTTAAAAATTATGATACATCCAAGATACTGTCCAGGCTTTTGTGAAACCTCAGCTCCCCGGTGGCTTCTTTTGTTCACCAATGACCAGCATCCCCCTCCCTCCACGCTGGTGAGAGGAAGGGCTGGGGTGGCTGTAGCCTGCTGGATGAGCCTGGCTTTGACAGACTAACCCCTCATGTGTCTGGGTCACCCACCCCCACCCAGGCTGTCTCTCCCACTCTTACTGGCATATTTTTGCTTTAAAATCAGTTTTCTTGAGCTGTAGTATATATACAATAAAGTTCATCGATTTTAGTGTACAATTTGATGAGTTTCGACAAATGCATGTGATTATCTAGCTACCACCACAATCATAATATAGAACATTTTCCTCATTCTAAAAATTTCCTTCATATCATTATGCAGTTAATTCTCTCCCCTACCCCCTGGTTCCTGGCATCTCTGATTACTACAGTTTTTACCTTTTCTAGAATTTTATAATAATGGAATCATATCTGTATTCATTCTTTTTTATTGCAGAATCTTATTCCAATCTGTGAATATATAACACTTTGTGTATTCATTCACCAGTTAATGAACACTTGAAGTTTTCCAAGGTTTGGCTATAATGAATAAAGCTGAGATAAATATTCATTTACAAGTCTCTATGTGGAGATGCACTTTAATTTTTCCTGGGTAAATAGCTAGAAGTGTAGTTACTGGTCCATACAGCAGATGTTTGTGTTACTTTATACAAAATTGCCAAATCATTTTTCTAAGAGTTGTGTAATTTCACAATTTCACCAACAGTGTATGAGAGCCAGTTGCTCCACACTTGGTACTTACTGTCAGTCTTTTAAATTTTGACCATTCTAGTGAGAACTGTGGTTTTAATTTGCACTTCCCTAATGAGTAATGATTTTGAGCATGTTTTCATGTGCTTATTGGTCATTCATATGTCTTCTTTTATGAAGTATCTGTTTAAATATTTTACCATTAAAAATGTGGTTGTCTTCTTGTAATTGACTTTAAAGAGTTCTTTAAAATATTCTAGTACAAATCCTTTGTCAGACATGTAATTTGTAAATATTTTTTCCCCAGCCTGTGGCTTTTCTTTTTATTTCCTTTGAAAAGCTCAGATTTGAAATTTGAAGGAATTCAGCTTATCAACTTGTTAATTCTGTGGTTAATGTGTTATGTGACCTGAGAAATCTTTATATGACCCAAAGTCACTAATATTTTTGCCTGTGTTTCTCCTAGAAGTTGTGCAGTTATCATTTCATAGATGCAGGGCTGACATCCGTTTTTGAGTTGATTCTGGGATATGGTATGATGTAAGGCTGGGGTTCATTGTGTTTTGTATACAGACAGCCAGTTTTCCCAGCACCCCCAATGTCTTCCTAACTGCATTAAATTGCCTTGACATCATTGTTTAAAATCTGACCATATATGTGAGGGCATATTTCTGGAACCATTGTCGTGTTCCATTGATCTATATATCCATGCTCTGCCAATAACATAATGTCTTTATTACTGTGTTTTTATAGTTATTCTTAAAATCAGTAGTCGAAGTCTTCTGACATTGTACTTCTTCAAAATTAATTTGGCTATCTAGGTTTGCTTTTCTATATAAATTTTAGAATCAGCTTGTCAATTTCTATAGCAAAGCTGTAGAACATGCTTAGAATTTCAGTCAATCCATAGATCAGTTATGTGAGCATTTACATCATGGCACTATTGAGTCTTCTCATACATGATCATGTTCTATTTTACATGTATTTAAATCTTCTTTAATTTCTCTCAGTGATAGTTTGTAGTTTTAACTGAGCATATTTTGTTGAATTTATCAGTATGTGCTATTCACCGTAAGAATATAGAAACATAATTATCAGTTTATAATATCATTGGTATATTTTACCCTGTGTCCTGTATACTGAGATCTTGCTAAATGCATTTACTTTTTCTAGTAATCTTTTTGTAGATTCCTTAGGATTATTTTCAGAGATATTCTGTGTCATCTGTGAATAGGAAGACGTTGACTTCTACCTTCCCATTCAGTGCATGTTTTATTTCTTTTTACGGCCCTGTTGTGCTGACTTGGGCCTTCAGTACATGTGGAACAGGAGTGGTGAGAGTGGACGTCCTTGTCCTGCTCCTGAACTCATGGAGAGCACACTTGGTCTTCTGCCATGAAGTAGGATGTCAGCGGTCGCCTTTTCATAGTTGTCCCTTTATCAGAACGAGTGTTTGGACTTAGTCTGAGTCCTTATTATGAATGGCTGTTGCATTTTGTCAAATGTTTTCTGCATCTGTGTTTTTTTTTTTTTTCATTTTTAGCTTGTGATTATGGTGGAGTACACCGATTGATTTTCAAATGCACCTTGCACCCTAAATTCCTCTTGATCATAATGTATTATACTCTTTTTAAAAATATTGCTGGATTCAATTTGCTAAAAAATGTTTTAAGGCTTTTTGTGTTTATGGGAAAGATATTGGTCTGTAGTTTTCTTTATTTGTAATGTCATTTGGAAAGCTTTTTCTCCTCTTTTATTTTATAAAAGAGTTTTAGTATATTTATTAGTTCTTAAATGTTTGGGAGACTTGAACTGTGACACCATCTGAATTTGTATTCTCTTTATGGAAGGTTTAGAGGTACAGATATAATTTCTTTTATATATAATGATACTCATATTATCCATTTCTTCTTAATTGAGCTTTAATAGGTTAGTCATGTAAGAAATTTGACTACTTTATATAAGCTTTTATTTTAAAAGATATTTATAATATTCCTTTATCCTTTTAATGAATATAAGCTATGAAGTGACTACTTCTTTTTCATTTCTGATATTGGCAATTTGTTTCTTCTCTCTTTGTCCTGAACAGTCTGAGCAGAGTTTTTCCATTTTTTTTTTTGTTTTGTTCAGAAAACCAGCTTTTGGTTTTATTGATGTTGTCTATTGTTTTTCCCATTTTTTTTATTTCAGTGACTCTGATTCTTAGTCTTGTTATTTCTTTCTTTCTGCTTATTTTGGATTTATTTTTCTCCTTTTCTTCTAGTTTCTTAAGGTAGAATTAATGATCTGATTCCGGGCACAGTGGCTCATGCCTGTAATCCTAGCACTCTGGGAGGCCAAAGTGGGAGGATTGCTTGATGTCAGGAGTTTGAGACCAGCCTGAACAAGAGTGAGAGTGTGTGTCTACTAAAAATAGAAAAATTAGCTGGGTGTGGTGGCGCATGTCCATAGTCTCAGCTACTCAGGAGGCTGAGGCAAGAGGATCGCTTGAGGCCAGAAATTGGAGGACATCACTGCACTCTAGCCTGGGCAACAGAGTGAGACTATGTCTCAAAAAAGAAAAAAAAAATCTGAGATATTTTTTTCTTTCTAACATAGCATTTAATGCCATAAATTTACTTCTAATCACTGTTCTATCTGCATTCTATAAATTTTGTAAAATTTATAGAACTTAAAATTTATAACATTTATTATGATTTAATTTTAATTCTCTTCAAAATATTTTCTAGTTTAACGTATGATTTCTTTTTTGACCCATGCATTACATAGGAATGTGCTATTTGATTTTCAAATATTGGGGATTTCCCAGGAATTTTTTTATTATTGGTGTTTAGTTTAATTTAGCCATAATCAAATAATGTGATCTTTATGATTTGTATCTTCTTAAACAGAGGTCAGCAACCTTTTTCTGTGAAGACCCAGATGGTAAAAAGTGTAGGCTTTGTGGCCCATATATATTCTCGTAGCTACTGCTCAGCTCTGCCTTTGTGGTACAAAAGCAGCCATAGATAATATGTAAACAATGAGCATGCCTGTGTTCCAGCAACCTTTGATTAACACACACGTTTGGCATCGGGCTGCAGCTTGCTGATTCCTGCTATACTTGCTGTACATCACTTAATATAGTTTCTTTTCATAAATGCTCTGATTCCGCTAAAAAAAAGATACTTATTCCACTGTCATTGGATGGAGTATTCTGTAAGTGTCAAAGAGGTGGTCACCTTAGGTAGAATGTAGTTCAAGTCTTTTATATCCTTACTGTTTTTTTGTTTTCCTGTCTCCTTGTTCTAGCAAGTCATGAGGGGAGTGTGAAAATATCTAATGATAATTGTGAATGTGTCTATTTACTTTTTCTGGTTTTTTTTTTTTGGTTATACTTGAATTTGCTTCATATATTTTAAGTATGTTATTAGGTACATACACATTTATGATTATATCTTCTTAATGAATTAACTCCTTTATCATGAAATTGCCCCTTTCTTCCTGGTGATATTCTTTGTTCTGAAGTCTACTTCATCTGATGTCATTATAGCCATTCTAGCTTTCTTTTGATTCGTCTTTTTATGCTGTTTATTTTTCCTTTCCTTTTTTTTTTTTTTTGAGTCAGGGTCTCACTCTGTGGCCCAGGCTTGAGTACAGTGGTGTGATCGTAGCTCATTGCAGCCTTGAACTCCTGAGCTCAAGTGATCCTCCCACCTCAGTGAGTAGCTAGGACTATAGGCACACACCACACACCTATTTTTTTTTTTTTCAAGAAACAAAGTCTTGCTCTGTTGCCCAGGCTGCTCTCAAACTCCTGGCCTAAGACTCTCCTGCCTCAGCCTCCCAAACCTCTGGGATTATAGGTATGAGCCACTGCACCTGGCCTCTTCTTCTTACTTTTAATATAGCTGTGAGTTAAACTGTCTTTCTTATATCTAGCATATAATTAGTTTTACTCTGTAAAACCAAGCTAATAATCTTTCACTTTATTTTTTTGGTGTTCAGTCATTTGTATTTAATGTAATTAATGATTAGTTTAAGTGTAGCATTTTTCTGTTCCTTTTCTCTTTGTCCTATCTGTTCTTTACTCCTTTTTCTTCTTTTCCTGCCTTCTCTTGATTACTTGAGTATTTTTTACAGATCCATTTTATTCCTGCTATTATTAGCAATAAATATTTAATTTAGTGCATTCTCTAGGATTTCCTACATATGATTTTAATTTTACCTTCATATAACATCTTACCACCTCACGTGCAGTATCAGAGACATAATTGTATGCTTCATTGCCCCTCTTCCGTCCTTTGTGTCACTGTTTTTACTTTTACATGTGGTAGTTCTAAAACATGTCCTCAAATTCTTTGAAATCCTCCCCTCAAAAGATGGAGTGTAATTCACCTCCCCTTTAGTGTGGCCCCGACTTAGTGTCTTTCTTCTAGCATTTAGAATATGGTAGAAATGATGGTATGTGACTTCTGAGACGAGGTTATAGGAGGCCTTGCAGCCGCTGCTCTGTTTTCTCTCTTGGGTTGCTCACTCTGGGGGAAGCCAGCTCCCGTGTCATAAGGACACTCAAGCAGCCCTTGTGGGGAGGCCCAGGGAGAGAGGAACTGAGGCCTCCTGCCAACAGCCGTGTGGGGAGCCACCTTGGAAGCAGATCCCCACCCCCCGCCAAGCCTTCAGATGATGGCATCCTTCACTGACACCGTGACTACAACCTCATAAAACACCCGGAGCCGGAACCATTCAACTAAGCCACTTTCAAGCTCCTGACACTCAATAACTGAGATAATAAATGTTTGTCATTTTAAGCCACTAAGTGATTTGTGTAATTTGTTCTGCATAAATAAATAACGAGTGCAAACTCACTTTCATTGTTATTACTTTTGTGTAAGCAATCAGCCATCTTCTAATGAGATTATATGATATATTTTATTTAACCACCTATTTTCCATTTCCAATGCTCTTATTCCTTTTTGTATATAAAATTTTTCATCTAGTATCATTTTTCTTCTGCTTGAAGAAATTTCTTTGATATTTCTTGTAGTAAAAATCTGGTGGCAATGAATTCTCTCAATGTTTTATACTCTAAAAAAGTATTTAGCTTTTATTTTAAAAAACCCTTTTCATTTGGAATAAATTTTAGACTCACATAGAAGTTGCAAATTTAATACAGAGGTTTCTATGTATCCTTTATCCAGTTTCCGTCATGACAGCCTCTTATATAACCATCACACATTTATCAAAACCAGAAAACCGACATTATAACAAAAGATTTTATTTGCATTTCACTAGTTTTCACATGCACCCACTTTGTAAGGGCATATTATTCCATGAAATTTTTCCACATTTATAGACTAGTGAAAGCACCAACACAGTGGAGGCTTTTGTCAGTTTCCCCCCTGTGCTGTGACCCAGAAACTGCTTCCATTTTTACAAGACCCCCTATTTACAAGCATATTACCCCTATGGTCTGCTGGTAGCTCTTGATTTCCTGCGGCAATATATTTCCCCAAGTTAGAATTGGCTGACAATACCTCTCCTAGTCATCTCTCATTTTCTCTTCTATTTTCCTGCTTTCAGCTGGCTCTCTTTTAATTCTACTTTTTCATCTATAGGTGGTTTTTGCAAACTCTTATCTTCAGAAAAGTCCGTTTTAATGTAATCTTAGGCTTGGTTCCTTTGTTACCTACATTTTCTCCATCTAATACCATTGTGTAACCAGGCATTTACAGAAATCCACTTCTTAGAGAATGTCAAAATTGATGGGATTAAATGTTAAGAATGACAGTCATTTGATTTTGTAGCTGACAGAAGTATTAAAGGTTATTAATTATACAAAAAATGTGTCCTGCGAGTCTATGGCAAAGCAGACTCCCCACCGTGGCGGGATTTTCGGGCTTGGGGAAGGGTCCTAGAGGGAAAAAGAGTAGGGAATTCAAAGTTCCAGGTGGTGCTCTTCCAGCTGAAGGACAGAGCAGTGCATCAGCTCCTTAAGTCTATTGCTTGTGCGGGAGAAAGTTAAGGGAGCAGTTAAAATGTTTCCAGCATGTGAACTTCCAGCCCAGAAGAATAACAGCTACCATGTTTCCCTTAAGTTCAGCTAAAGTTGCTGATGAGCAGAATGAACAAAATAACAGAGATGGACGGATATATTTACTGTTTTAAAGTCTGTATCTGTGTGGTTCTGAGAAACACATCTTTCCTTCCTGTTTTTTTGCCTGTCTTTTGAGGATAATGACTCAGCATTTATCTATGCTATAAGAGTATTGTGATAATGAATACAGAAAGGCTTTGAAAAAATATTTTGAAAAAATGTTTCTTATGTAATGAAAGAAGGTAGTTATAAATATCAGCTACGATCATGTGACCAAAATGTCTTCACAGAAACCCCTAGATTAGTGTTTTGCTGAGTAACGGGGGACTGTAATTAAGCTAAGTTGACATCAGTAGACCATCCCTGTCTATCCCTTATGAACTCGACACCATACACGCTCCTCAAACCATACATAATCTTTAACTAAAGTCAATAACAAAGTCACATTTCTACCCAACATGATACAGCTATCCTGCATATAACCAAAATAAGCTAACCTTTTCCCCAGAAGAGGATACAGAATTTTGGGGTGAAGTGCATTCTAACTGTCCAATCTACACATTCAGACCCCTCCTCCATAGTAAATACAGCAGTTCAGACATTTCGATTTCTTTTACTGTGGTCCATCTTTGGGTCCAAGTTTCAACCAACCAACAACCAACCAACCAACCAACCAAACAAACAAACAAAGAAAATGTTAGAGCTCTTTCTGACCCCTTCAGCTATAACATTAAGTCAAGAATCACTGCGTACTATACCTGTATCAATACAATTGCTCCACATTTAGGTTCCTTCAATATCCCACATGCTTAATATCCATTCTCACACATACTCCCTGGATTTCTGCTTGTATAAATTGGAAAAAATCATTAGTTCTTTTGGAGAGTAGCACACCTCCTCACAGGCCATACTTTGTACCTCACCTTTTGGGGCTTGGACTTGCGTCTAGTTATGGATATAGAAGCAAAGAGGGTGGCAGGGGGTTCTGGGGAGAATCAGCAGTGACTTGTGAGTCAGCCACCTCCGGGGAGGCCATTCCAGTTTCAGGCGCAAGGGCTTCCACCTCGGACGGGGTGGAGGGGCTTCCTCTGCTGGCAAAGATGGCTCAGCGGAACTTAGGGGCTCAGTGTCCCCAGTTTCATCAGGATCCGCCTTCATGGCACCTTTCCAGTGTTCAGGATTCTGTTTCTTCCCAAATAACACCCTCACGTGAGCAGAATTCTGTGAGGTTGGGAATTCCGTGAATATTGTAATCCAGCCACTCACAGGATGAGAGTTTGGGTGTGGTCTTCAGATCTCTTGGCCCTGTGACTGTAGGAGATAAAGGTTTCTTTCAGAAAAGACACAGACTTTAGGTTTTCTGTGCTCCTGTGTGTGTGTGTGTGTGTGTGTGTGTGTGTGTGTGTGTGTGTGTTTCATCTCTGGGAATGGTACAGGACTGACACTGCTGACATGGTGTGCTTCTTTGGGTCTTTGGACAATGTTCAAAAACTCTGGGACGGAGGAACTGCAGGATGATGGGTGGGCCAGGCAGGATCCATTAAGCTCTGGAGCTGCAGAGCAGTAAAGTGTGCAACTGGCACAAGACAACAAGGAACGCAATACATCAGAGGCATAATGAACAAAGGGCTCAATGCCTACTCAGCATTTCCCCAAATTAAAATACCCAAATACACTCGCTAGAGTAAACCAACACGATCTCAAATTTTCTAGGGTTGCCTTTTGTTGTTTTCTCTTTCACTTGACTGGCCTGGGGATAGGACTGTGCTGAGGAAAGGGTGAGGCTTTTGAAAGCTTGTGGTTGATTTTGAGGATCTGTCCCCAAATCTCTAATTTTTATAAGTTCTATTCTCCTCTTACCTCCTCTATGAACCTTCCTTTATAACTCATCCTCATTTTTCCCCTCCTCTAAATTATTGGATAAGCAGGATGTAGACTACTATTTTCTCACTGCTAGTTTTGTCATCTAGTCTGCAACCACAGTATGTGGTTTTGAACATACACTCTGTTACTAAAAAATATTTTTGAGAGGCTAATCATAAAAACAGGGGAGAACAGAAGTGGCTTTTTTTCTTTAGGGGTAAATTAACAAATGGAATTGAGGATCCATTACCTGATTATCATTTATCGTGCTGATGAGGGCCGTTGGGAAATTTCTTCTTAGTGATGAAGGCGTTGACTTAGAATTGGGATCATGGAAGCTCAAGGTCTGGGTGTGCTTGTGAGTGTTCATCTTTGTTCTGGGAACACAGTAGAATAACTTAACCTGAAAATCCTTCACCACCTAGAAATACTGGTTATAATTTATCATATATTTTCTAAAATATCCATAGTTTAACTTTTAATAAAGAGAAATACCTATAAGACAAGAACAAAGGAGGAACTGAAACTCAGAAAACACATGAATCAACTCTGTTTCTGGCTTATGATTGTGGGTGGGTTGGATCCATCCAAAATCCTAGGGTCCTGGGGTTCAATGACCACATGGGGTAGAGATGAAGCCTTGGGGACCATGTGCTTCACGAGGTTGGGGCCCCAGAGAGCAGGGACTCCAGAAGGACCACACCCTCAGTGAAAGGTATACCCAAGAAATAAATCTACCCTCTGACATTGGAAGGTGAAAAAGAAGCTGAAGGTCCACTCACATGGTCCAGGAACAACCAGGCAAGAAATTAACATAAAGTAAAATGGTCCTGTCGTGAGGTACCCATGTTGCACCTGGGAGGAGCAATTCCAAAATTGCTCTGGAGGGAACCTGCATAATACTTAGGGCCTCAGGGGGAAAAAACTGCTCAAATTAATCTCATAACCCAAAATGACACAGCACAAGCCAAAAATTTCATCGTCACGGAGAATCAGCAGATACATGGAGGATCAGACTGGAGGATTAGAGCTTTCAAAGCCAGAGGTGATAAACCAACAAATTCAGGGGGTCAAAAATGAAGATAATCACAAAATTATAAGATATTCTATCCCAATAGAAGTAAATATTATTATGAAAAATACAACAAAGTAGAATTACATATAAAAATATTTTTCGTTGAAATTAAGAATCTTAATGTATCTGTTAAACACCAGAGGGGGGTGTGTGTGTGTGTGTGTGTGTGTGTGTGTTGGTGAGCTGATGAATCAGAAGACAGATTCAAGGCAATTACTCAGAATGCATCGTGAAGAGGTGGGATAGAAATTATAAAATGTCAAGAAGCATGGAGAATAAAATGATATTGTTCACAATACATCTGAGTTTCAGAGGGAAAAACAATAGAAAGATTGGCAGATAAGCCATCAACTTTTGAAAATGTAAAAGTTGAGAATTTTCCAGAATTGGCGAAAGATCCAAATCCTCAAATTGAAGAACAAGTCCAGCATAGAAGAAATAAACATAAATCCCTCAAACAGAAACATGGTAGCCAAGCTACAAAATGAATACTAAAATGAAAGATAAAATCTTAAAAGTAATCAGAAAGAAATAATTTAAAGAAATTATGTTCAGAAGAAGAAAGTTACATGATGCAAGGAGCAATGTTCATCAAAGAAATTGTAAAAATAATTGCAAATCTAAGGTATTTTAGGTTTAGAGATATATATGTACTTGCGGCCATCTGGAACTTATTCCAACCTGTACATGGGGGACAATGGCTTAGTTATTCTTAACTCTCTCAGAACCATTGAAAATTCCAACAACGATCCATATTTTCACAATCACTTAATGGTGGGAGTAGAAATTAGCACAACCATTTTGGAGGGTAATATAGCATATATGGTGAAGAAGATCTGTAAAGCAACGACCCAGAAATACCCCTGCTAGGAATGTACTCTGAGACAGTCATATTTGTGATCAGGAGGTCGTGTCCGAGAGTGTGTATTGTTAGCAATGGTCCCACACTGGAATTCACCTTACCATTCAACCACAGAAGTATACATAAGCAAACACAGTGTTTCACACAATAGAACACTATACAACAGTAAAATATATGAACCAGAGCAGACGTATAGGGTGGATAAGTCTCTCAAGGAAATAACTGTGTTACACAAAAGTATAGACAGTAAATACAAATTATATATGATGTTTAAAAAACATGTCAGAGTGTCTGTCTGAAGAAATGGAATAAATAATCCCAAATCAGGGTGGTAGTTTCCTTGAGAGTGATGCCTGGTAAAGTGGAGGAGGGGAAGGTGATTCGAGAAGAGTATTTAAATGCTTTATTTCTTTAGCTGAATGGGGAGTTCCTGAGTGTTTAATGTATTATATATTGGTCACATGTTTTGTTAATTAATAAATATGTAACTGAGAGTTGCATTGTTATATTTTTATCAATTGGATAGCCCTAGAATCATGGATATTTTTCTGATACAATGTGTTTTTATATATTTACAGGTTTTAATATTACTTTTAAGAAAATACATGGGCCTGCAACCTTGCAATGTTTCTAAAGGTCTGTTGCTCTGGTGCTTGTTGGGATCAACTCAAAAAGTTAAGGATGAGGAATTATTATAATTTCTGCTCCATTTCTCCATAACTAAAAGAGGCAATGTTTGTGAAATGGTAATGTGGTAGTCAAAGTACTTTGATAGGTAACTGGAAAAGCTATTAGCTTTGAGTAGAGCCCGGAGTAGGGCAAAGTCATTCATTTAGTCCTGGCTGCAGTGCAAAAAGTTCTCTTTTCAGCCACTGTGGCAGCAGATCCAAAGGCTTTTAAAGTGTCTGAGACATAGTGGGATGCTGTGAGGAGCCTGTGGCAAGACCCTGGGGATATGGAACAAATTATGCCTTCTTTGGGAAGTAACATTCTTCTTTGGAGAAATAGCTTCCAGCTTGCCACTAGGCTTACAATAGACACCAAGCGATCTGACTGCTCTCTGAAAACCTAGTGACACTTGAGTTGTCTAGACATGCACCTGGGCTTGCCCTGCTGCCCTCTATGCTCAAGCAGAAATGGTATATGTGGCACCCTTGGGAGCAGTATCCAAAGATGCACGCAGTTTGCAAGAATACCTCTCTCATAAGCAGAGTACCTGGTCCTGATGAACCACTACTCCTCCGTAACAAACACCTGTGCCTTATAAGAAATCACTCATGGACGTTGACTAAAAAAGATAAAATGAAACCCAGTTTTGAGATGGCTCTGTGCAACATGCTGGTGTCAGTCAGACACTGGCTGCCTTGGCACTGCAAACCTCCAAAGAACAGAGGAGAATTGCCTCTTATGTTCTTTCATCTTTCAGGGGCCTAACACCTTACACCTTACACAAATTCCAAACTTTTGATTTTTCTCAAGAAATGTCCTTTATAGCAAAAGATGTAAGGCAATGAGCAGACGCTTATGGGATTCCCTGATCTTATCCAATAGCTCGTCATCCAGAAATTGTTGACCTTGTAGTAATAATATGACTAGTAAAGATTTAGGTTTGATGCCAAGGAGATATTACCTTACAGTTCTAAGTGATGCCCTTCAGAATGTCACATAAACTCAGATACAGTTAAATAGTGAATAATCCATAGTGATTTTTCTGTCATAGCCAGAATATTAATATATTAGTATACGGGCCAAGTGGTGAATGTTAAGGATGAGTCCTGACGCAGTTCCATATGAAGACCCATATGCAACTAGTTTTTATTTTCTTCTCCACTAACTATGGACTTTGCTGAACTAGAGATTTTAGAATCTAAGAGGAAAATGTTTCAAAAAAGATAAAGGAATAGTTTTTTTTTGTTTTTTTTTAATTTGGAGGCTGAGATAGATACCTGGCAATGTCTCTGGGCAAACAGGGAACGGAGGTGGTGTGTGTTGGTTGGGTGGTTGACTCCGACCACGAAGGGAAAAGGGCATGCCACTAAACAGTGGAGGCAGGAAGGAGTAGGGATGAAATCCACTCTCTTGGGAAATGACCCTAAATCCCCATGAGCAATGGAAATGACACTGAAGACTCTAAGTCTGTAGAATTTGAATGAAAGTCACTGGTACTTTCTCTTTAATTCTCCCCCAGGCCCGGAATTTCTTGCCACTTACTATCCTGAGAATCAGGGGCATGTGCACAGACCTGAAGTGGGGAGAACAGCAAGACCCTCTTAAATTCCTGCTGAGGCCACAGGCAGACATAAGACTCTGTGAGAATAGCTCACCGTCCACAGCAGGGATGCGCCCGAGGCTATTCCAACCAGCCTGTTTCAAAACAGGTCTAAGTCCCATCTATGAATCCAGGAGGTAGATCCTCTCGAGTGTGGTGCTGAGCTTCACGATTCTTCTGTATCTCTCCCTCCTCCTGGTAAAAAAACTGAAGCAACGATGAAGACGTATGAATTGGCCAATTGACTAGCGTCATGGTTACTTACATTTATAGTATTATAACAGCTTTATAAGTTTTCTGAAATTTTGGCTAGTTATGCCATGTCATATGATACCAAGACCTCATTTGTATTTCAACAAAATGATCTCCAGACTCTGTTTTCCCTCCAGAGGTGGATTTGTTTTGGTTAGTCGTGGGGAACATGGTGAGCAGAATAAACAGCTCACTTTGACATTTGTTGAAATTGAGACAGTCTGACAATTGACCTTTTCAGATCTTTCTGGAGGATTCATAAGGTGCTGGGAACTATGTTAAGTGCCAAGAATGGGGATATCAGCTTCCTCTTGTGGCTCTGCCAGTGAGGAGCTTGCTGCAGTATCATGCTAAATTTTAGATGTGCCTTCTAAGCAATGCCTTAGATGTGCCTTTTTCATATGCCATGAAATATTCTGGTGCCTCATAGATACTTTTCTCCTGAGTTGCAGCTTTTCTTTCATGCCTATGCTGAGAGTGGGGAAATATATATTGACACAATCAGGGAACCAGTGGTAAAATGGGTTGTGGGTTTTAGAATCAGAGAGACTTATGTTCAGAGGCAGCTCTTTGATTTACCAGCCACGAGGAAGCTTCAGTTCTCTCATCTGTAAAGGTGGCAAATACTATTTACATTATGAGATTGTTGGAGGATTAATACAGAACTTGTATTAAAATACCTAGCGTAAGTAGACAACCAATAAGTCATTTCTCATTCCGGGACTTTTATTTCTTTCACTGCACCATGATAAATTTTCCAGGGCTGATGAATTTTAAATATTACGAAGTGCTTCTATAGAGAAGTTAGTAGAGAAAAGAGTATTTAAAATTTAATAACTTACTTGGTTATTATTCCTGTTCTAGAGAAAAGGGATAACCAGTTATCATTTCTTCCCACTACCCTGTATGCTACACTGCACCCATGAGTAAAACTTGTGTAATTAATGCACTGGGGCTGACCAATATTGATGCCACTGTGTATAAGAAATAAGAAGTTAATAAAGCAATGATGGTGTCTTTGGCCAAGGCGGTGCTTAACTTAAGAAATAAAAGCCCAAATACCATTACATCACATTTTTTCCAGCAAACGGACTCAGAAAAATGAGAGAGCATAACATTTCAAGGGATAAAAAAAGACTGTCTTCCCTCTTGAAAGAAACACATAGTCTATTCAGAGAGGGAGCTTACAAGGCCCCTGATTTACCTTGTTGGGCCCTTGTGCAAGGTTTGGGCTCAGACAGCTCAAAGTGGTCAGCCCACTTGGACTGTTCAGTTCTGCTTTGTGACCCTGGCTTCAATTCAGGGAGCAAATAAGTTGTTATTCTTCTTTGTTCCAGTCTCAGTTCCAATCTTTGTTCTCCAGAGTATTCTATCATCAATATAGCTCTTACATATTTCCCATTTGGCTCAGTGGTTTGTATTTATGCTTTCACAGCCAGACCTCTGGAGGGAGAAAAAAGAGGAGGTGCATAAATGTAGCATGTAGGATCCAAAGCCAACCTTTGAAGTCCTGGAAAATTAAAGCTGGAAGGAATGAAGACTCATTATATGGTGAGAAAAACGAAGACCGGCTGGGTGAAGGAAGCCACCCAAGGTCACATGCACATCAAGCAAGAAATGCAAGTGGGACTCTGGATGGTGCCACAGGCTATTGGTCTGTTCCCTGGTCACACTGCTGTGACTGCTCCTTATGCCATTGCCCTGTTCTTTTCTCTGCATCAAAATTTTCCAGAATTTCCAACCCTTCTTTGTCTTGTTTTCTCATGCTTAGCATCTGGATTCTTGTCCTTCAATCATGCTCCCATGTGCTAATGCTCATTAATTTTGTGGCACCACGGAGAAGGCACTGCTGCAGGTGCCTAACCTAACAAGAGGAGCCTAGGATCATTACCTCTTCAACCTGGGTGATGCACTTCTGCTGGTGCCAGAAAAGGACAGATTAGCTTTTATGGCTATTGATTAAAATTGAGCTTAACGTCAACCAAGTCCCAGACGTCTACATAATGCCATCGCATTCCTAGGAAAGATGCACTGTCAACGTGAACATGGATTCTTAATGTCATGGTTTCTTATAATGATGTCAATAATAATAGAACAGTAATAAAAACGGACTCTTTATTATGTGCTGAATACTTTATACATCACACTTTATATGTGTTAACTCATTTAATCTTGGCAATGATGTTTTGAAGCTCTTATTATGTTCCCTAATTTACAGATGAGGAAACTGAGGCCAGGTAAGGTAAATAACATGTTAACAGTCATGCAACCAGTAGTGAGTAGTGTCAAGATTCAAGCTAGGGAATTTGTTTACAGAGCCGAAAATCACCCAAAACTTTTGAATGCTACTTATTAAGGACTCAAAGTACTCCTTGATTTTTCTGCCTGTCTGGATTCTGAGCAGTGGAGAATATAGCTAAATTTTATTAGTCATGTGTTAACAGAACTACTGAATAACAACCCTGCAATCACCCAAATGTAGGCTTATGCTACGGTTTATATATTTGCGCCTCCAAACCTCAGATTGAAATTTGATCCCCGATGTTGAAGGTAAGGCCCAGTGGGGAATGTTTGGGTCATGGGCGTGGGTTAATAAACAGGTTAATACCCTCCCTTGGGGGCGATGAGTTCTTGCTCTATTGGTTCCTGCAAGAGCTGTTTGTGAAAAAGAGCCTGGCACCTCCCTCTGCCCTTCCCTTGCTTCCTCTCCTGCAGCGTGATCTCTGCACACACCTGCTCCCCCACCCTCCACCATGGGTGGAGCAGCCTGAGGCTCCACCAGATACAGAGGCACAATCTTGAACTTTCAGCCACCAGAATCATGAGCCAAATGCAGCTTTTCTCTTTATAAATTACCCAGCCTCAGGTATCCCTTTATAACAACACCGTTGCACTAGGCAGCTTGTGACAATGAGGACTCAGGTTAGTGGACCCAAGTCCGTTTTCTCAACTAGGAAGATGGATATGAGGTTGAAACTCTTTAGCTCAGTTGAAGACAGGCAGAAAGGAGGAAAATGGGAGTGGAGGGACTTGTCCATACAGGGAATTCCCCATTTCCCTACCCCACAGAGAGTAAGTGGAGAGTCCCACGTGCCTAAATTTGGATAATGGAAACAGGGTATAACTGTAAGAAAGTGCTCTGTGTTTGAGCACTGACTTGTAACATAGATACATAGCCTATTTTATAAGTAATGACCACTAAATGTCAAGACCTGGCCAATCATACTAGCCGCTTTTCTCCCCTGGGGAGGCAAAAGTAAGGGGATGATGGAATGTAGAAAAGTGGTAAGAGGAGTAGAGTCTTCCCCTCTATGGGCTAATGCTGCAGCCCAAGTAGGGAACATGCAGCAGACACCAGAAACCAGCGAGCTATTGAAGCAACCACTCTTTTGTTTGTGTAATTCAGGGCTGTGAGGAAGTTGTCTGCTTCCTCATACCGAGCCATAAATGTTCTCTAGACTTATGGGGCTCATTATGCTGTCAGATGTCAATAACGAGGTAGGGTCTGGGAGGTGGTTACCCACCTAGGGTCGGGCAGGGCTCTAGTTTTAGCACTCTCCCAACAGGAAGCCCCTACAGTGTTCTGGAATCAGGAAAGCTAATTTCCTCATTGGTCTTAATAAACACTTTTCAATATCTTCTTGTTCTATAGTATGGTCTCCATGGAACTATTTAGAGAGTACCTATTTCTATTGTCATAATAAATTATAATTTACAACTCATTAGGAATCCCCTCCAAATTAAGTATTCCTGTGATTATTACTGGAATTGGTAACCCTTAAAATAATATAGAGAAAGTAGCTCATGGTTAGAAAGCATACTTCCTATTTATAACTTGAATAATTTGTTTTTCTCCCTCTAATTACTGCTAGAACTGTCAGTTCTCAGACTCCAGGAGCTATCTAGTTCATAGGGTTAAATTTCAATTTTTAAGAGTCTTTATCAGCTTTCCTTTTTCCCTTTTTTAATATTTTGACAAGGCATAAAATGAATTTGCTAATTAGTTTTTCCTTCTTCACTTGCATTATCTTATTGCTTTAATCTGTCTCTGATGAGACCAAACAGATTTGTCAAGCCTACACTATTTCTAAAGACCAAGTATTTAAAAAGCCTTTTAGAACATACGCACCTCAACAGGAAATTAGCAAGCTGTCAGACCTGGACAGGTGTATGCCCTCCCTCATCTCGTCTGCACAAGGACAAGACAGAGTTATATTATCTCCAGATTCCCTCCACCTCCAGCTTCTAAGAACAGAATCTCTCAAACCTGCCTGGAATACTTGTGTACAAAACAAACTAGATATTCCAAAGTAGAATCAGGGAAGATATCTAGCTTCTTCTATGTGTTGCATTTCATAAGCACCACAAGCTGGTTCTTATCATCAGGGCAGTTTTGGAAACCCTGGTCTAAGTGGATGGTTCTAGGCTTGTATTCAGAAACGTAAAAACAGGGCCATGTACTTCCAGATGTGATTATGAGTTAACATGACTTCGAATGTATAATTCAGGTGTTGTTTTTTAGGGGAGTGTTGTTTTCTTTCAGCAGTCACTCTGGGAAGCACATGTTGGTATTGTATAGCTTTGAATCCAACATGGCTATTGGATGGCTAAATAGAGGAGAGCTTTATTGGTGATATTAGTTTGCAGACCTAAAAGAGATAGTCTCTGGCATGGACCAAAGGTGCTCTCTCTTCAAAGAGGGAAAGGGAAGGTTGGGCTTTATGCCTCACAGGGCCTGTATCATACAATAGAATCATACATATTCAGCAGGTTTTTGGGGAAGGCTACACATATTAATGAGCAGAGTCAAGCATGTGTGCAATGGGTAAATATATCTGTAACATACATCCCATGTTCACTTTGGGGCAAGGTTAAGCATTAAAATAAGGTAGAATTTATTTTTTTTTATGTTAGAAGATGGAAATAAACATAGGACACAGTACAGTTTGTGCACAGCCTCTATAAGACTCCTGAAACTGACTTAAGGTCTGCAGTTGCTGATCAGGAAAGAGTGTTTGTGAGGCCAGTCTTCTGTCTAGCCAGAGTTGTAGAGGTCTGGGTTGTAAGTCAGAGTTGGGTGAGGGGCATCTGATAATTTGCCTGCCAGCTCCTATTTTTAGGGATTTTAGCAAGAGCGTGGTTTTTCTTGTAGCCATAGGAATTTAGAGAATTGCTGTGCCAACTGAGTCCTGAATCCTGAGCCCATAGATGACTTTTGTTTCCTTAACCTTAGGGTCCATCTTAGTACATAAAGGGGAATCTATTTTGGTCACTCAAATCATAGAGTCCAGAAATTCACATTTGCATAATACATGTGTCCTACATGACTTTTCTTGAAACTAGAGTTCAAGAACTGCCCCAGAGGAAAGTGATAATAATTACAAATTTATATTTAAGTCAATACTATACCAAATCTATTGGAATAAGGTTTTGCACCATCATACGTGAACTTTTTTTTCTTGCCTAGCAGCATAACATTTTAGAAGTTTATAACTGGAAGACCATCTTCCAAACTATTTAGTCCATTCAAGTAATGCAGAAATCCATACAAAGGAAAAAAAATTCCCACTATAACTCCTCCCCCAAATAAAGAGGATCTGCCATGTTCAGGGGAGAAAGTCTGAGCTAATGCAATGATCCCCAAACCATCAGGTCATCTGAAGTAGCTTATATAAAAGGTACATTCTGGGACCTTGCGATATACCTACTGAACCATATGCTCGCGGGTAGGTCTTGGCAATCTAATTTTAACATATAAGAATGAGATATCAGGTCAAATTCAGGAACCACTAATCTATTCCATTCCTGTTCAATGGGTGAGTAAACTCAGCAATAGAGTCAAAGTGATTCATCAAATCAAATTTGTGGAAGGCCTTCAATTTGTCTGGAACACCGAAGCCTGCTTTACGTGAATCACATATGAATTATTTTGATCTCTCAGAAAGTCTGATGGGGTGGTGTGTTCACCCTAAATGTTAAAAGAAATTTGGCAACGACTGAAACTCATTCGAGCTCAGAAGTCCCACATGGGTCTCACTGGGCTAAAGTCAAGGCTGGTCCTTCTGGGGGTCTGGGGGAGAATCCGTTTCCTTGCCTTTTCCAGCTTCTTGGTACACGGCCCCTTTTCCCATCTTCCACGTCAACAACACTGCTCCCTCTGACCCACCTCCAACATCACATCTCCCCCTACGCCCAACTGGGACAGAGGCTTTCCTTTTAAGGACACAGGTGATTTGTTATGACCCACCTGGATAATCAGGATTGATCTCCCTGTCTCAACACCCTTATCTCAACTGTAAAGTCCCTTTTGCCAAGTGAGGTGACATATTCAGTTTCTGGGGATTAGAACCTGGACATCTCTGGGGGCCATTACTCTGCCTGTCACAGGTACTTTTTTCTTCATTAGAAAAATTTAAATGACAGAGTGTTTTCAGGCTGACTCCTTCAGGATAATCCCCTCCCCCAAAGTCAACTCCCTGGGTCGTTTCCCAGGCTCTTCTGTACTGATCCCCTGCTGGGTAAGGTGTCTGGACATGTGTAGATGGTCTTCATTTATCCCTCTTCAGGGGGCGCCTCATCCTCCACCTGTGGGGTCTGCTGTTCCCAGAGACTCTCCTGAGCATTAACCTTCGGTCTCCCACGCGGTAGAGAAAGGGATCTAACTCTTGTTCATACAGACTTTCGTGTGGTCCCACTCTTTTTAGTCTGAGGTTTCTCGGGTTCTATAGGGGAACATCGGCTTGTGTTTCTCAGGCTTCTCACTTTGTTTTCCTTCTGGTGGGCAGCTGTGTTTCCTCCTCCTCCAGTCTCCCAACTGGCTTGCCTTCTTCCATCCACTTCTCACTATCCACAATTTTATTTTAATATTATCTCTTCTTTTTTTTAAAAAAAGAATTGTTTTCTCTTCTGTTTTTTTACCTCTGTGAATTCATTATGTTTTTATTCCTTTATAGACATTTCTAGGGCAGAGCAAAACAAATGCATGCCAATCCATTGTGTTTAAATTAAAAGTTTTGCCTGGATTTTTGTGAATTCTTGAACTCACAGGCAGAAGGAAATGGGCGAAGAACATTGGATTAAATGTCAGGCACGTCACCCAGCTCCTTGCTGCCTTGCTTTGTGGCGAGACCCTCAGTAAGAATGTTGTGGAGCGTCAGGTCTGGGTCATGGCACCTCTTCTCTGGCGCCATTCAGCGTCCCTCTGAGTTCATATCACTCCCCCGCACAAACCCACGCACGTTTGCTAACATCTCAAGTCTTTACTGTGCCTTTTGAAGCTCTACATGATTTGGCTGATGCTTCTTCTCCAGTTTCCTCTTGTGCGACTTGCTCACTTGTTTGCTCTGTCCCAGCGTCCTGGGTTTGGTGTTAGCCCCTCCCAGTCCTGCTCTCCCCAGACCCTCCTCTTCTCCTCAGCTGGGCAACTGCCGTCCATCCTCCCCAGTCCTGTGCAACCATCACTTCCCTGTGGTGCCTGCCCTGATTCCAAGTCGGTCAGGCCCATCTGTGATCACACTTGGAGGGGGAAAGGGAGTTTGCAAGGCTACAAAGGTGTATTGTAAAAGTCACATGCGTAAGTCTGTCCTTAGTCTCTGTTCACCTGTGCGCATACCCCAGTCCCTAGCACAGGGTCTAGCATATAGCAATCAACAGATTGTCTGTTATGTGTGGGAATACCAATTTCCCACCTACAAGTGGGCTGCTGTGACACTGCGATCAGGAGACACACGTAAAATGCTTTGAAGTACCAAACACGTGACAGTGTGTGCAGCAATATTCACGTTCTCGGATGCCTGGGCATTTACACCATGAGAAGCCTCTTTGTTCCTTTGTCTGCTGCTGCTTCTCAGTGTTTCCTGTGACTCTTCAGAAATGAAGGGGCACAGGGAAAAAGCATAGAATTCATAATTTCACTTGTTCATCTCTCCAGAAGGCCTTGACGTGTGGGCATTAGTATTCCCAGCGTGCGAAACCCAAAGCTGCGGCTCCGCTGGAGCCAAGCCCGGGAGCCTGGCCAGTGGCGTGGAACGGCCGTCGCCTTGCTGGCCTCCCAGCCTCAAGGGAGAACGTCTCCCTCTCTCCTCCACTGTTTCAGGATCCAGAGAGGTCCCTCACCACCTGCTGTCTGGACCCACTGCAGTCTGAATTAGGAGGTTCTCCCCGGAAGGCTGCCTCAGCTTAGCCACTGTTATAATTAGGAGTCAGCAAAGTCCTCTCAGACTAGATCATGTTCTGACTCTCTGTATTTTGGAAATAACTGAGAAAGAAGGGGTTTGGAATGATTTCTCATTCACCGGGTAGGGAGCCAGGGGCATGGATGAAGGATGGGCAATTGAGCCACATGCAAGGAAAGTTGTCAGGGCTGGTCCAAGGCCAAGGGAGATTAATTAAGCGTAAGGAGCTGCACAGCTCATTTTCCTTCACAGAGATTTCTGACAGATGTTTTCTACTGCACAACTTCAAGAAATCAACTTAGTATAGTATCTGCTGCTTGATGCCATTCCTTTCCTAACCATCGCAATTGTGTTAATTTTACCAGTGGGATTTCCTTTCTGTTAACCTTTTGATTTTGGAATAGTTTTAGACTTAAAGAGGAATATCAAAACAGAGTTTCCGTATATCCCTCATACAGCTTTCCCTCAGTAAATATCTCATCCAAGCACAGAACAGTTATCCAAACTAAAAAATTAATCTTTATTTAATGCTGTTAAATAAAGCACAGAGCATATTTTGGTTTCACCAGGCTTCATTCTCTTTTTGCTCCAGGTTCCCATGTTACGTTTTGTCATCCATTCTCTTTAGTATCCTCTGATTTGTGAGAGTTCCTCAATCTTTCCTTGACTTTCCTGACCTTGACACTTTTGAAGAACACTGGTGAGGTATTTTATAGAAGGACTCTTGAGTTTGCCGGATGTTCCTCGTGATCAGATTGAGACTGTGCATTATGAGGAAGGACACCACAGGGATGCCAAGTCTTTCTCAGGGCATCTTAGCACATGGTATAATCCCTTGACTTTTGTGTGTTTCTGGTGATGTGAGCCTTGATCATGTGGCCAAAGTGGGCACAGGTGTTTGCCACGATTCTCCACGGGGGAGCTGATCTATTACCCTGTCTGGGGGAAGGCACTTTGAGGGTGTGAAGATATCCTGTATATGCTTAAACTTCCACCCACTAATTTTGTTATATTTATTCGTGGTGGGTTTTGCCTGCACCAATATTACCCTATTGTTCTAATGGCGATTTCTTATTTTTCTCATTCCTTTTACAGTTATTCATTGGAATTCTGCTGTAAGGAAGAATTGCTACTTCTTCCCTTGATTTATGTATTCAGTGATTTATTTCTATCATTATAGACTCGTGGACATTTATTCTTTGAGTTACAATCCAATGCTATCATCATTTATGTTATGTAATTATTTGTTCCAGTTCTAACTCTGGCCCCTGGGAGGTCTTTCAGGTTCGTTCCTGTCTCCCTTCAGTGTGTGAGCTTATTTCTTTAGCATCTCCTTATTTTCTTGCTCCGTAAGATGCTCCAGGCTCATCCTGTATTTTCCTTGTCCCAGTCCTGGAATCAGCCACCTCACTAAGGAGCCCTGTCTCCATTATTATCACCGTTATTATTACAATTATTGAGAATGGTATTTAGAGACAAAAGTGTGAGTGATAATTGTGCTCAATGACACAACTGAGGTGTTGCTGCTGCTTCTAGCGGCCCTCAATGGAGAGAGCTAGGAATATATGTGTTTATATAATACATGCACATGCACATCTGTGTTTATTCCTTTACCTATTTTTCAGCACATATATTAAAACAAAACCATGGGTCTGTATTGCTCCAACTCCAATCCAGCACCACAGCGTTTTTCCCAGTCTCTCCTCCTCGTCTGTAAATTGTGTCTCCAATAGTGAGAAGCATTGTTCTTATTACCTACACTATATTTGTTTGTTCAACCCTAGAACACAAAACAAAGTAGTTTAAGAATTCTAAGCCATGGAATTTTCCTTTTCTTTACAGCCTGTGAAGAGTCTTTATTTTTTTCTAAATCTATTTGTTTCTTTGCTTCTTTCATTCTCCAACAAGATTATTTTCAAATTATAATCTCTAAGTGTCGATTATTTGCTTCTGCATCTTTTTTTTTAGCATTTTGTTTTTGCCCCCTTATCCCGCTTTCCTATGTGCTTTGCTTCATCTGCATATTACTCCATTCAGTAATGCTTTGAATAAATGCTTTCATTTTTGTGTCTGGGGTATGTGTGTTGTTTTTTTGTTATCACCGACATTGCTTCTTGAAATGCCTTTGTTGTATTTTTCTCATCGTAGCTCATTTCTGTTTTTCTCCCTTACCAAGTTCCTCACTTTCTTATCCAGCCTTTCCCTGCATGCTTCCTACTTTCTTCTAAAGATGAAGCGTGATGGACATGCAGAATTTCTTTCAAAACCCATAATAATATTTCTGGGAGACTTTCTTCACTCCCATGCCATTTAAAATTCTGTTTTGAAGATGGATGACCTTGGGAAATTTTAGTACAAGATAAATATAAAGGAATTTGTGGTTATTTAGCTTAGGAAAAATGTTCATAATTTCTCCTGATTTCCAGTTGGATGAAGGTCTGTGAAAAAACATTGTTTTGGTAATATATATGGGAGAGGGGCTTTTAATACACAAAAGTCATTCACAAGGAAATTATAAACACTTCAAGAATATGAAAGTATTTTATGTTTCTTATGTTATTATAACCTCCTAAGGGCAACAACAAAAATACACACATATACATGCCCACATCCTCATTAAATATGTACATTATTGTTTTTCTTATAATGGTAGTAACTTTTTATTTCAAAGTATTATGGGGATATAGATATTTTTGGTTACAGGGATTGCATTTATAATGCTTGAGTCATGGTTATAAATTATCCAGATAGTGTCCATTGTACCTGTTCGGTGGGCTTTCACCAGTCTCCTCCTCTTCCCTTCCCCCTGTTTGATTTCCGTTGAGTTTTACTTCCCTTTATGCACATGTGTGCTTATCGGTCAGTTCCCATTTAATAGTGAGTACATGTGGTGTTTATTTTTTCCATCTTTTATATACTTCACTTAGGAAAATGGTCTCCAGTTCCATTCTAAATACACACATTAAATGACATGATAGCCCCAATAATAAAACAGGAATAAAAGAAACGTCACCAGGAAATAAAATATAAACTACCAAATTGATTGTTTATTAGTATTCAGAAAATAATCAGGAATCACTAAAGCCATCACTAAAAGCCATCATTGTGCTCAATGTTTTAATTGAAAGTTGAAATGGAGAAACTCAGATTCTTCGCAACTGTGAGGTCATAGATCTGTGAAGAGCTGAGAGTAACGAGTTTATCATCTTGTTATCTCCAGTCCCAGCGGGTTACATGTTCTTTGTTCTTCCCACCTGGGCAGCAGCCTGTTCCCTGTCTGAGAGCTCAAGCGTTCGCCTCCATCACGCTTAACCCTTGGACACGCGCTTTTCCCTTATCACGAGTGTTACCAGTTTCTCCCTTACACAGCGATTCTGCTTTGTTGTTTGTTGGGGGTTGTGTTTGCCCTAATTACGATCTTTGGGGGTCATTTTCCCCTCCTGTGCTTGCAAGCTCAGTGCTTATCCACAAATACCATGGACACCTCTCTTGGAGAATTTTAATGCTGCCCCTGAGGCTCTGGCGCGCTGTTCTGCATTAGTAATGGGAGAGGAGGCAGGCACAGTAGAGGGGATTGGGAGTTTGTGACACACAGCACACCCTGTCCCTCTCCTCCCGCGTGGGATGGCAGGTACACTGCCGTGGCCTCTTCCCATTGCTCTCCTGTGGGTGGCGGCCCATCTCTGCCCTCCCTCTCGAGAGGTGTGAAAGATCAGCTGTTCCCGCAGCCCGAGTGCCACTCAGTCACTCCCGCAGAGAGCCCGCGTACTCCACGGAGGGGCGATGTCAGTGAGCAGAAACCTCGGGAGACCCAGGTGGGCACGGCCATCACCCCCAGCTCCCCTGCTCAGAGCCCTGGGAGAGGAAGTGGCCCTGAAGGAATTCGGTGGACTGAGTGTGAGATACTCACGCAGCTGCCTCCAAATTCACATGCTTCCCTTATAACAAAGCTTCTCAGGCCTTTATGAAATCACTCATTTATTCTGGTTTGGATATACTTCTAATCAATGTCTCATTCAGTTTCCCAGTCTGAGTCAGAGATACTTGGGGAAAGTAATGAAGTATTTAATACCTCTTCTCAGAGAGAGCACTGTGACCCGTGCGAACCGTGACACTCAGTCCGGCAGACTGGACGTGGGGCTCCTTGTCCATGCGTGGAGGGCTCGGGCTAGATGACTGCCGGGACCCCTCCGGTTAAATGTCTTATGGCTCTGAAGTTTGTAAACTCTCACAAGGCCCAGCCCAGTGCCCGGTGGAATGGGCCATAGTGAAAACCGGTGGTGGACTTCGGCTGGCTGGGGAGAGAAACAACACAGGGATGGCGAGGAAGAGCTTCTTGTCTCCAAGACCAGGGGTCACTGCCATGGTCTGAACGTTTGTGTCCTCCCAGAATCCATATGTGGAAGTCCTAGCTCCCGGGCTGATGGTTTGGCAATTAGGTCCTGGGGGCAGAGCCCTTGTGAACGGGATTAGCACCCTCATCAAAGAGGCCCTGGAGAGCCCCTCGCCCCTTTGCCCAGTGAGGACACGGTGAGAAGGCCCCGACTCAGAACCAGAGCGCAGCCCTCGCCAGACACGGCATCTGCTGGCATCTTGGTCTTGGGCTTCCAGCCTCCAGAACTGTGGCAAACAGAGTTTCTGTTGTTTGCAGCCACCAGTCTGTGGCACTTTGCTGTAGAGCCTGAGTGGGCCACGGCGGTCACCCAGAGGTCAGAGTCGTCAGGGAGCAGACTGCCGAGAAGGGGCCATGGGGGCCAAGAAGGACCGTGGGAGGGAAGGACGACCCGAGAGAGAAGCCGCCCACGGAGAGGAAGCGGGTTCCATCTGCCGTGGTGATGAAGCCTTGTGTCCCTGGGAGCCCGCAGGGGGCTGAGTCCCTCTGAGGAGACCCTAACTCTGTGAATGCCTGAGACAGCGGCCGAGTGGCTCCGGGGAGGTGCGTTTCCTCCTCTCTCTGGGCTGCAGCAGCACCCGAAGGTCGGCTGCTTAATGGAAACCACAGGCAGCTGCCTCTCAGGGTGCCCGGCTCAGGCTGAGTGTTCGTTCAGTAGGGACGAGATTTCGACACTGGAGTCTCCTTGCAGAAGGCAGGCACGTCTGCTGTCGGTATGGAAAGGAAACTGGGGGAGGATCTGACCATGTATGAGTCTGTGGAAGGCATTTAATCGCCCCTGTTATCTCCCTCCCTGTGACGTGCTAAGAACACTCCCTGCCAGGCCTCAGGGAGGAGGCTGGACGATGGGGACGGACACCTCCTGCATCGGACACCTGCTTGTCTTCCAGTCCTCTCCACACGGTGCCTTGCACTTGGCAGGTGCTCAGGGAGCAGCCCCTACTGTGGCCGCTGTTGTGACCGAGGACCAGGGAGGGACGCCCGGAGTCTCCAGAGCTCTCAAGCCACAGAGACGGGAAGATCGTTACAGGTGGAATGGCTGGGACATGCTTTATGGGGGATGTAGATAATACATCTACTTCATCATTTTGATGATCTCATTGGTGCACCTGAGAACCAATCGGCATAATAATAAATCACACAGAAATAGCTTGCAAATTAAGAAAGGACCCAATAGTCCTGGTTTGGGCAGAGGCTTACAGGTAAAATGCAAGCAGTTCTCAGGAACCCCTGAGCGGTGCACCGAGTGGGGTGACGGGGGTGTAGGGGATGGTTTCCATAATGTCACTCTCTGGTCCAAACTGCCCCATTGAGGGGGCCCCTTCCCACCTCCCTGGTAGTCCCCCATGACTCAGGGTCTCCCCCGCACTCCTACAAACGCCATGTTCAGCATGCTCCCCGGCCGTGCATCCTGCCGGGAAAGTTTCTCTCGTCTCTCTGATCCAAGCCCCTCCATCCTTCACATCCGTCTCCAGTCTTGTCTCTGAGTGCTCCATGAACCCTAAGCTTGTAACTTCCACTTAGGGTTTTGTAATTATTTCTCATGTGAATTTTGCTCCTGTATCTAAGTTCCAAGTTTTTTGAGAGCAGGAATAGTGTCCTGATCTATGCTGGATGTCCCCAGTGCTGTGCCGAGAGCTGGAATACACAGGACACTCTAGACACAGCCCGGGCAGACAGTGGTGGCTGCGCTTGTCATGTTTGCCAATATATTAGTGGGCTTCCTGAGACAGTCGTGAAGATTAATGGCTGAGTCAAGTTTAAAATTCAGATTGCCTGCTTCATCCTTTAGAAATTTTTGGATCCTTGAAGAGCAAAGACCCTCTCAAACTCCAAACTCCCACTCTGTTAAAACAATGCTTTATAAACTGTCTTCTTGGGAGAACAGACATCCTTTTGGAAAGAGCAATGTAGCACAGGAATGTTGAATGTGAGCCTTGGGTTTGGATGTGCCTGTGGGTTGGGGTTTGAATGGAGGCATTTACTAGCAAGTTTGGGACAAAGAGAGGTGATATGTTTCTTCTGCAAAATGAGAAACATAACCGAGAGAGATAGTGCTTATACAATGCCAGACATATAGTAAACTGCCCGTCAGCATGAGCTATTAAATGGAGATTTAATCAGAAATCTCCAGATCCTCCTCTAGCCAGTATCCTGGGTCTAGTATAAATACTAGTTATTACAAAACGATGAAGGGCTGATTGATAGTAGAATTGAGCTGCATTGACCATTAGGTTGTCAATCAAATGCCACAGGTGACATTCAGGTGGCCTAAACTGAACTGGCAGGTAATACGAGATGTAGCCTTGACCTGTTGTCTTATTGATAAAACTTTTAGTAAGGATGGATTCTGGGAAAATGCTGATCAAGTAACAGCAATGCAAACTGTAAGACTTTGTTTAAAAGTCTCAGGAGAGACATGTCCAAGATGGGCAGTAAACAAAAGATACTCACCTGGGGCTATTCAGAGGGAAGTGCGTGCTCCAGCACCGGGAGGGGAGAGCGGGGCTGGGAGAGGATGCAGGGAGAGTGCTCTAGCTGCGTGGTCCAGGCCGGCATCCCTGTGAGGCAGAGACCTCGTCACCCCCACAGGAGGCACTGAGAAGGACACATCTTCCCTGTGCTGTTCTTCCCAGTCACTCAGAACCCCGATCGAATCACCAGAAAACATCGGACTGCTGCTTTGTCTTTCGCACGGTATTTATGACTGAGCTCACCCAGGGTAGGTACGTCATCGGGCACAGCAAGGTCGTTGAGAGTAACCGGCTACAGGAAACACACATCTTCATTAAAAATGAGTTCAGACATAGAGACCCCCCCAACTTTCTCTTCTGAAGCAGACCTCTTTGTAAACCTGTAACCACACTGAATGCCTTTGAAAAATATCCTTCAAAGGGATCCTTGGGGACGTCTGCTCTCTTCCTGTAGTTGCAGAGTGCTGCATGGACTTTTTTTTTAACTTAAGGCAAAACCCCAGTCCACTTGGAGACTAAATTATTTATGTCCACTACAGAGCCCTTCTTACTTGCTATTGCCATGAGTATTTGAGTGTCCACACTGCAAATCCTTGGCCTTTTTTTTTTTTGCCATCCCTGTGCCTATTTCCTCTGAAATGCTCCAACTACACTCTGTAAGTGCACAAGGATCATGCCCATTGCCTCTTATGTACAAAAGACTGTCTCCAATGCTTGGAGCTTATGAAAGCTCTGCATGCAAGCTTCCTAGAGTTCTGTGGGGACAGTGAACAAACAAGAAAATGCTTTGGGAGTTCAAGGCAGAATTTGCCCTATGGCACGTGCAAGGTAGGCAGTTTGAAGAGTAAGTGGTCCCTGCTGGCTGGAGTGGTCAAAAAAGGCTTCATGGGCAAGCAGGACCAGCCTGAGCTCTGAGAGAAGTAGGGCTGGGGGAGCAGACGGGTTTTCCAGGGGAGGGAAGGAACAGGGACAAGGTCTCGGATCAGAGCGCCCATGCGATGTTATGATAACAGTGAGTTGACGGAGCCACCTGGAGAGAAGGATTCTTCTTGGAAGTGAGCTTGGAGAAAGAGCTCAGGGCTTATTTTATAGATAATGAGAGTATCAAAGACTATGTTTAGGAGGGATAACATTGTAGTAAGAATGAATATGTGTCGGGGAAGGGCTAAGCAGTAGAAGTGAAGAAATTCTGAGAGTGTATTGATAATTAATTTAATCAATCGCTGTGCACAGACTTTTTGCAATTTAAGCTCAATCCGCAGGACACACCACCACAAGCCCCACCAGTTTTAGGTTTACTTGTATTTATTAAGAGGGAAGAGAGAGAGGGAGAGAGAGAGAGAGAGAGTAAGGAAAACTTATTTACATAGTACACCAGGAGAAGAACATAAAAGAGTAATCATACCACTAGGACCCCATTACCAGCACCGGAGTTAACCATCACGGGTATTTTCAACACCAGAATTAACCATCACGGGCAAATCGCAGGCGGCGATAAAGACGACAATATGCTAGGACATCAGGCAGGCAGGCAGCTGCACACCGAGAGGTTGGATAGGAAGAAATGGCGGCCGCTCAGGGGCTTTTCTATACTGTTTATATAGTGGTCTGAACAAAGGCTCGGCGCCAAAAAGGGGTATGGTCTGGTCACGTGGGGTCCCGGATCTGGCCAGGAGCTGGGGCCGTATGTGACTGGTCTCACATAACAGCTCTGGGCATGAGTCTAGGATAAAACACTCTCAGACAGCCCAGAATAAACATTCTTAGACAGTCTAAGGTAAACATTCCTAGGCACATAGTTCAGAGCTATCAATTCCCATTTCCTCAAGAAGTGGCCAGCTTCTCCAGGGAATGGGTACATACCTTGAGCCTCATAAATTTATATGACCCCGAGCAGGCCTTAACATTCTGTATTTCAGTGCAGAGGGCCACTGTAAGCATTTAAGGGAGACTTAACTGGTGGCAGTTGCCATTGAATGGAAAGAAAAATTAGAAGAAATGTCACAATGAAAGCTTGGAAAGAAGAATGAATAGGAAGCATTACTGATTTAAGGCAACGGGGTAAGGTGGAAAGGCTGTGTGACCAGAAACCAGAAGACTGCTGTTCTGGTACAACTTTTCCTCCAGCTAGCTAGCTCTGTGGCCTTAGCAAAGGTGGGTAACTTCTGTGGGCCACCATTTAATCATAGATGAGGTAAGTTCCAATAATATCAGACCTTCTTTCTCAAATGTACTTGAGAATGAAATGAGAATTGATATGAAAACATTTTGAAAAGTCAGAAGTATCATTCAAACAATTATCATCATTAATATTACTGCGCAACTGGAATCCTTCCGATTCATTAATTTTGCAAGTTGTGCCCAGCCGAAGGGATTTGGAGGAGGTACAGTTTGCTAGCATATGTGTGTTTCTGGAGAGAGATCAAAAGACTGCTTTGCATCACTGCAGGAAGGGAATTTCTTATTTCCAGGCAAAACAATAAAAATGAGCAATCTCTCCCCAAGAGCTTGTCTCTGAAAGACATGATTCTCATATAGTTCATAATTGAGGCATAACCATATGCAGCACATGAGCACTGTCCTCATTTCCCCTGCCGTGGGAGAAAGTTTTCACTGGCCGTGATAAAATACCAGATAAAGCCACAGACTGTATGACCATTCGGGCAAAGTGTTTGCTGGGTACTGCCCCTGCATGTCCAGGCTCCCAGCACACTGTAATTTCCAAGCCCAAAACCAGTGCTGAGAGAGCTTAATACACCTGAGCTTGTGGCTTTAAACCAGGCTGGCCTTCTCATCATGGATGCAGTCACTTGCTCTCCGTGCCTTTCTCAGCCAGGTGCCAGCAGATGTGGGAATGAGGCTGGAGAGAGACTGGGGCAGCCGTCGCAGCTCTGGGAATGACCAGCCTTTCACTGACAGATGGGGGCTGCCCAGCCTTCAGGCTCTGCTTCAAAGATGGCCACGTGTTCTGCAGATGTCGGGGTGCTTGGTACTGTCATCTTGCTAGCTCAATGTTAATTTGAGGAGGTAATGAGATCTCAGTGTGCACCAGGTGTTAGTGCTATGCATCCCATGCTGTAATGGATGTTTTGTATAAATTATGTCACTTACTCCTCATGAGCACCTCCCAAAGTAGGCACTCTTACAATGAATGACCCTCTTATGGATGAGAAAACTACGCTTGGGGAAGGTAACACTTTTTATAAAGCTTCAGAGCTAGTGAATGATAGCTCCGGATAACACCAAAGCCTCCAACTCACCAAGGAATTTCACTAGTTTTGGAGGCTTTCTGACATCCTGGGAATGAAAGTCCCTGCTCCACAATCTTAGCTGTGTACTTGGCACATACTAAGCACTCAAGCAGTAATTTTGGATGGAGTCATCAAAGATGAGATGAGGGTGGAAGTGTAGCATCTGCAGCCCAGCACGGGGAGGAAATTAGCTGGACCAGAGCCTCGGAGATCACAGGGGCGCCAAGGCTGACCTTGGGCAAAAAGATAAGGAGACAGGAGCCACAAAGAACCAAAGAAGAGACTCTGGAGTAATGTGGCAACAGACAAAGCAGAAAGGATAAAGAAAGTAGAGGGAACTAGCAGAGGTGGGTGTCAGGCATCAGAAAAGGTGGCTTCATGTGATTGTCGGAACAACACTGTTCTCAGGTAGTGGCCTTCTTATGTGTCCATACTGGAGCGTAGAAATGGGAGGTGTGGGCAGCTCAGAAGTTAAACTTATGCTCTGCAAGTCAGAGCCCAGGGTGTCTTTGCTGGGCAGGCACACACAGGTACACAGGCTGTTTGGTCTCTTTGCCAGTTTTAGCCACAGACGTCTTGGCCCTCCTCTCCCCCGAGAAAGGGAGTGGACTGTCCCTGAGAGGATGCATGCTTCCTCCAGGTGGCACCGATGTGGCAGAAGCCTGCAGACCCAGGGAAGTTTGCCTCCTTGTGTAGTAGGGAGGCCTGTCTGATCCTTCATGGACACTTGGCCGTTGCAGACAGCTTCGGGTCATTCCTTCTATCTCATCCCCCAGGTAACAGTCTGTTCTCTTCTTAACGTCCCTTCCAACCAAGGTGTCACACTCTGGTCCGTTCTGGAATGATATTTTCTATTTTACACTTCATGGTCCTAGAACAAGCACATCATTTTTGTTTCAAACTGCAGGACGTCTCAGGAAAGACAATTAATATGGAAGTCTTCCCCATAGGCAAACTCCTTCTCCCTCTCTTTTCACTGAGTCTTTGTAAGAAAACCCACAAGTCTAACAGGACCTTTGAAGCATGAAGAATTTTTCACAAACAATTTAATTTTAAATAAAAGATTTCCTCGCACTTCGGAGGGAAACAACCTGTATTTCGGTCAGAAGTTGGAAGGTGAAGGAGGAGCAGGGAGGGAGGTGGCTGTCATTGGCCCAGAGTGTATGCAACCAGGAGCCGGGTGACTATTCCTGCAGGTTTTCTCCTCTGCGACCCCTCTCCCAGGACATTCGCTGCAGACACTCTGGGTGTCTCCTTTTGTCACACCTGCTTCACCCCAGCTGACTCCAGGGCCCAGAGGCTGGGGTGCTGTGGAAACCAGGGGAGCCCTGCAGGTTGGAATATGTGTGCGGGAGAGGAGGGAGGGGTATTGCCCAAAGAGGAAGCATTCGCCTCAGCTGTGATCCTTATGGGTTTATGGCATCCTGCACGAAAGACCTCCATACCACTGGGTGGTGGGAATAAAAGCGCATTGCAAATTTTACACAGCTGCTTTAAGAGAGGAATTCCTGAAACGCAATTCCTTTATAAGTTTGGAACTGCCGTTGAGCTGATGATCAAATCATTTCCTCTTCCTTGCGGGCTGACACATACGTCCCTGTCTCCCGTGTAGTTAGGGGCCTGGCCCTCCCGTCTTCTCCTCTGTCCCCGTCCTGGCGCAGATGCACAGCGGGTCTCGACAGCTACGTGTGGGACTTGGTGCCTCCCCAGGTGGAGGGAGTGCGCATTTCCTTCTAGAGCAGGGGAGCTGCCCGCGTAAACATTCTCTCCTGGGTGTCTGACAGGCCTCTCAAACATAGCACACTCAAAACATAATTCTTGATTTTTCCTCCCAAATGTGCCACAGCCATAGTCTTCCACAAAGCCATTAATGGTAAGTCCATTCTCTCACTGAATCGGGCCAAATGACTTAATTTCTCTTTTTCTCTAAGAGTAACTCCCACATGCCATATCCATTCTGTCTGTGTGGATGGCTGGCTGGCTGGCTGGATGGATAGATAGATAATGTACCTATACCCTCTTCAGGAAAGGTAGAAAATTTTTTGTAATGTTTTTCACTTATTAAGTATTTTTAAAACCCTCTCTTTTCTATGAATCAGAAATCACCTCTCAGCACAAATTTTCCAATGGTTTCTGCATTGCTTGTGTTTCTGTAGCCAGATGAGAAAAACGCTCTAATGAAGCAGCCCTAAAAAGTAATCAAAGACCCCAAGTAAATGGCTTGATTCAACGTATGCTTTATCCGTAGGCAAAAGAGGGTGCGTAGGTTGGGCTTTCTCCCCACCTCTGCTCTTGCTGGCATCTGGAAGTCTCTGCTGTACAATTAGTGATGACCATGGAGTCTTTCTGGCTGGAGTTTCTTCCAGGGCAATTCCGACCTTCCGGAGCATTTACAGGAGTCCACTTGTCTGGGCCTTTATAATCTGGGACCAATTCTATGATTAGAGTAGGCAAATTATCTTTCGGGACCTCTTCTGCATTTTTATTTGCACTTCAATTCAATAAATATTCCCTAGGCATACAAATTTGCTGTGCTAAACTCTTTGTGGAAGCACAGATATCTAGAAGGGAGACATTTTCATTTGTAGAAAACTCATATTTTATTCTCTTTCTTCCTCTGCACAAACCTCCTTTTCCTGACTACCCTCCACTGCCCAGAGTGTCTTTCCCAATATCTAAAATCGTATCTCCTCTGCCCAATGCCAAGCATCTCTCAGCTGCAGCTGGGAACAGAAAGCACTGATTAAACTGATCCATTTCTTGGGAGGAATGATTGGGAGCTCCCTTTAAATTTTCACATTTTTTGAATGTTACAATCTTCTTTACATTAAAACAAGAATCAATATTTTACAGTTTAAGAAACTTTACATGTATACAAAATATATGTGTTGGGAATAACATTAGCTCAAATAATAGACTCTTCAGTCTCATAGATCTATTTTTTGTCAAGCAAAGACTTAAATTCTTTCACCCTTGCAATAGATAGCACGATCCAGAGCTTGAACATTTGTGAAGAGTTTTACTATTTTTCCTTTGCATTTCTTCTTTCAACATCGGAGCATCTGACACACTTTCTGTAAACTGCCCCATGAGAGCAGGGATATGTCTGTTTCCCTGTTAAAGTTATCTCCTTTGCATGGAACCCCCACAAAATTAATAATTGCTTCCTCAATAAACGTTTGTTAAAGATTAAATTAATAAGTGAAATAAGGCAGGCACAGAAAGACAAATACCGCATGTTCTCACTCATAACCAAGAGCTAAAAAAGTTGATCTCCAGGAAGTAGAGAGTAGAATGGTGGCTACCAGAAGCCAGAAAGGGGAAGGGGTGGGGGAAGGAGAGGGGTTAGGTTGATGGGTACGAAAATAAAGATAGATAGAACACATTCATGCCAGTGCTCAGTAGCATGGCAGAGTGACCATAGTTAACAATAATTTATTGTATGTTTCAAAAATAGCTGCAACAGAAGATTCAGAATGTTCCCAACACAAAGAAGTGATAAATGTTTGAGGAGATGGATATCCTGATTGACCTGATTTAATCTTTACCCACTGTATAATATGTCTACAAAATATGCATGTGTATATTTCAATACACATGGGTGTATCAAAATATCACATGTACCCCATAAACACATACAATTATTATGTATCAATAAAAAGTAAAATAAAATCTGGCCTGCCTCAGAATGGGTTACTTTTTTATTAACCTAGGTTGATTTTTACTATTTTTAATGAAAAGGAGTATTTCTGAGAAACAGAGAGCTCTCTCTCAGCTCCATTGGTGGCTATAACAAATATATTTTGTTTGTGTTTGAGCTATTGGACATTTTCAGATTTTTTCCTCACTCATAACAACGTGACACTCAACGTGAGGAGAACACAGGAGAGGAGCCACATGTGTCTGGCCACCTCTGCATGTGGACGGAAGTTACAGCCAGTGAAGTGGATGAGCTGAGTAGGCAGATTGATGTAGGTAGAGATGGAAGAGGCCGAGGACTGAGTCCTCACGCAGTCCCAAGTCTGGTCAGGGAAATGAGTAGGAGGAGGCAGAGAAGGAGTGGGTGGAGTGGCAGGAGGAGAGCTGAAGGGCAAAGTAAAGGCAACGTGCCACAGAAATGGGAGGTGTTGATGGCGTTCGATGCTGACTCAGATAACATCATCCTGGAGAACTGGATTTGGTGACATGGGGTTGACTTTGATGAGGGTGACTTTTGTTTTATTGGGGAACTAACAGTCCATGTGGAGTGGTTTCAAAAGATAATGATGGGAAAAGATGTGAATTCAGGGACTGTAGACTCTTTCGATGAGTCTTTCTATAAAGGGAAACAGACAGCCGGACCGGAAGCCAGAGAGGCACGTGAGTCCGAGGGAGGTTCTTTTCTTCCACTGTTGTTTTTAAAGATGGAAGTGTTTTCTTGTGATCGTGGAGATAAGCCACAGAGGAGGAAAACTGATGTGGGAGAGGATGGAAAATTGTGACCATGATGTCTTTGAGCAGACTAGAGGGGATTAAACTCAGGACACAAGTGGAAGAAGGGACTGTCCTTAGATACAGGCAAACAGATACCAGGAAAGAGCGCTCTTTAAGAAAGGGGCATTGACCTGCTGATCTGCAGATGACTGTGACAACAACAGGTAGCTGATTACATTGTTTAACGGCAGGAGCTTCAAAGGACTGGGTTCATCTCATGAGTGAGGAGGAATGATGCTCTAGAAGCCCTATGAAGAGGTGGGAGAATATCCACTCCACCTCCAAGCCATGGCTCGAGGGGTTTGAAAGAGCAGGCTGAGGGGCCGAAGGGACGGCTGTCCGCCCCAGGGCCAGCGGGTTTCAGTGGGAGGAGAAAGGTGAAGGGAATGTTTAGAGAAGAAGTTGGACTGTGGACGCTTTTGCTGGTGACCTTGGGTTCCAGAAGGCAGAATGGGGGGATGTGGGCTATATGGAGGCATCCGGGCTCAGAGATGTACAAAGCACAGGGGGGCAAGTTTCTGGCTGATAAGGAATGACTTGTGAATCAATGAGTGGAGTATTTAGGATGAAGGGTGTGGTAAGAGCATTTTGCATATTGTGGCGGTAAGGCTATGCATACTGGCACAAGGAGGAGGAGGTTTCTCCTGAAGCAATGCATTGTTAAGTTTAGCGCTGCCTCTTGAATGCCAGGATTCTTTTGTCCCTCTGAGGTTATTACTAATAATCAAAAACAAACATTAAAACACACTTGAAGGGAAGAGAGTGTATCTTAATGTATATAAGAGAATAATTATTTTTTTCTTAAGCTTTTAATTTCGTTTTACAAGTTTTATTCTATTTATAAAAATAGCAAATTTTAACAATTACAAGAACTCAAATCAAACATTTGATTAATCTTTGATCAATAAGAGAATAACTTAAAAACAAAAGCTGTCTTTAATGTTACAGGCTTTGCTCAATTATTTCGTGGCCTTTGGCTGTCCTTTCTTGTTTAAGAGAGAGGGACGATAGTGACTGGAAGCTGTGTGTGTATGGTTACTGAACAGTAGGATGCCGTTTAGGGTGACTGGACTGGGACCTGGCCACTTTTTTGGGGGGACACCAAAATATCAGCATTCGTAAGTCTTTTATCTTGTGCTAGACTATTTCTCTTGGCAAGATCCTCCAGTCTCCTGCCGGAGATGTGCGGCCACCTGTGTCCTGAGACCCAAGCAAAGGAAGTAGGCTGCGGTGGCCTCTTTCATTGTTGGGTTTTAACTTAAAGCCCTTGTTTTCAGCCCCACTGTAACTGGAGCTCCCAAGCCCAGGGCCTGCAGCGCAGTAACTGTGTCAGAAACTTCTTGTGCCCCACCTCAGTCCTCTCCATCTACCCCTTGTTCCAGCTGCCACTGTGATGACGAATCCTACGTGGGTGTGACCAGTCTCCCACAGCCACACTGTAGAACACCTGAACAGCAGCTCTGGGCTTCTTTGGTGCCCGAGAGTGGAAACCCCAAAGGCACCAGCATATGTGCTACCTGGAGGGACAGGGAAGCCGGCACTGCCAGTCGGTGGCAGGTGGAGGTGATTGCAAAAGCTCTCCTTGTTCCCTCCCCAGGGCGGATGGCTCTGAGCCATGTCACAAGCTGCCTTAGGCAGACCCACAGCCCTGGACAATGGGATAGGGGTCCTGGCTGTGGCTGTCCCTCCTTCCCCGGTCACACCTGCTGTTTCCTCAATGCCATTTCTTGGGGTCATGTTCCTAAATAAGCTGTTTGTAAGTCCTTACCGCAAGCCCTGCCTTTGGGGGTGTGTGTGTGAAGAGGTACGTGTCTGTGTGGGGGGTTGTGGAGGCTGGGTCGGCCAGTTGGCTGTGGGAAGGCAGAAACAATCTGAGGTTCTCCGTATTCCTCACACAAACTTTCCGCATGTCCTGTTCTCAGTCCCACCCCTCAGTCTCACTTTTAGTGGCGCCTGGAGTGTTCAGTTCCCGAGGCTTTCTCGCGGGTCAGTGGTGTGACCTGTCTTGCTTTCCATGGCCTTCTTTCTCTGCAGGAGATTAGGTTTCAGCTGTCCCCGCTCTGATATATTATTTACCACCCACGCGTCGGCTTTGCCTCTGCTAAAATCTCGTGGACATCTCTCATTATCTCCTCAACTGTTCTCTTTGTCCTTGTGGGTTCATTCCTTCGTGTTGTGCATTTGCTCTCTTTTCAGCGGGGCTGTAGGGAGATGCACACGCACCTTCTGTGCCACACGCATCCCGCAGCCCGGGCTCCTCCCAGGCGCGTCTTGTGACACAAAGAGCACAGAACCCGAGTCTGGGGCGAGACAGCAAATGCCTCCGAGCCTCGATTTCCTCATCTGTGAAATTAGCTGTGTGCATTGATCTCAGAGATCCCTTCTGGCTCCGAAGTGCTATTGATTATCTAACCCCTACCTTTGGCCCTCCGAGAAACTCACAGAAACTTCTAGTGCTTAATATCTTAAGGCAGAATTTGATGAATCCTTTGGTTTAGGGAGACTATGTTCTGCTCTTGCCTCCCAGGAAATGCCTGAACTGATGAGATTTTCATCTTCTCAGGCCCTGGAGACAGCTTCTATCAACTCTGCTGGAACGTCTCACATTCAATGTGTTTTTCTCTCTAGAATTCACTTGATATTTTCTCTCCTTTGGCACCTTCAGAAAGCTTCAGAAAGAACATTGGCCTTCAATTGTACAGGGACTCCTGGGCTTTTACATTCCCTTTTTCCAAGATTACCTATTGTAAGAAATGAATTTGTACAGAGAGGCCAAAAAATGGGACTCTAAATTCATGACTCATTCACACACACGGAGCAATAGGAAAGGTTTTGTTGTCTTAAAGTCCTGAATTCTGCCAGACATCAGGGCAGTGCATTTGCATTCTGGGGCGGGGGTTGTTGCTTCTCTCCAACTCATTTATTAAAACCCTGTCCTTACTACTCTCGCTCTCCCTTTCCTTTCCCTACAAATGACCTAACTGCCCCTCCACGGCAGGCTTTGAGCTAAAGAACACCGCCCTTCACAGACGGGGAAGTATTTTGCTATGTCAGACTTAGAATAGCACGGTCTCCACCCAGCGCCCGATTGTCTCCGGTTCAACCTTCAAACTCAGCTCAAATGGCACTTCCTTTGCAGAGATCTCCTTAAGTGTCCCAGACAAGGTCTGACACCCCATTCTTTTGCTGCTCCCGGATGACCTTATAATTCTATGATAATATATATGTTTCCAGAGGAATAAACATCACCTTTACTTATAATTATATATGACAAACAAAATATTAAAATGGGATTCTTGTCAGTTTTGGCTGGGAAAAAAAGTATTGCCACATTTTAACGAGAGGAGCTAGATGATCTATGTAGGAACTGCTTGAGGAATGAACTAAAACTGGTTTTGTCGGTGTCAGTTAATTTTTCACCTCCAGTCCATGTGAGGTTGAGGAGGCTGCAGAAGAAAATTCCTTTGGGAGGGGTTTTCAGGATGATGGGGACTGTTTCCTCTGCTCACCACTGCCACGGGATGGGGAACGGGATGTGTTAATTCTTCGTGATGGGTGAAAGGCTATTCACAAAACCATTTGGAGGCTTCACATGTTCCCAGAGCATGCAGCATGTGCAGCCCTGGTCTGATACCTCCAGGTAAGCTCAAGGCGAGAGGATGTGGCTGGAGCTCTGTGGCTGGTGGCGAAGCCAAGAGAAGTGGCTTGTTATGAGCAAGGACCGTTTCCCCAGACGGCAGGACAAAGGTGCTTGTTTTCTGAACACTTCCCTTTTGGGAGATGCCTGGGGGTTGTCTTCAAAATGATGCATTCCAAGGGGACCTCCACAGGGGAGAGGGATCCCCCCAAGAGAGGGGGTCCACAGATAGCCAGGGACAGAGGGGAGAGTGTGGGGGCCAGGTGAGAAGAGCCAATGCTCAGTTGACAAGGCACAAGAATATTAAGGAACACACAAAACACAGAAACATGGGGAGACAGAGAGGGAGGCAGAGACAGAGAGAGTGAGAAAAATGGAGATGGAGAATTGTACCTGCCCAGTAAATGTGAAACACACCTTCTCTCTGATGCTTTCACCTGCACCTAGTCTGGGACGAGTCAGACAGAGGAGCTCTTGTAGAGAGCTGGCTGAAATGGTTTGAAGAATGAAAACGACTGGCCACACTGTCCTCCACGGCCTCACTCTGCCTGGCAGTGTCACAGCCAGTCCTCCTTAGCTCCTCCCTCTCTCTTTTGTCGTCTTCCTGATGGGAATCCAGATCTTTACATCCTACACCCTGGGCATCCTTTTCTCTCCCTTACCATGACCAGCCTCTACCTTCTGAACTCAGCTGAAGCACACATCTCCTATGAAACCATTCCTGGACTTCCCACCTCTGGAATTCCTCACCTGTGGTGAGCACTAACGTGTCTAAGGACGGCTACAAGGCATGTGGTTCCCCACAGCACACCGGGCAGGGGAGGGGAGGGCTGCCCCACGGCAGGGGCTGTGCTGGCCATCAGGGGAGGGTCTACCAGGTAGGACGCAGGGTCCAGATAACATGGCAAGCCCTATTTGATTAGGACAGTGGCTGGTGGTAACAGAATCCCAGGAGAAGGTTGCGGAGTTCTGGTCCAGATCAGGGAATGGGGGATCTCCAGTCGGGCTGTCCTCTGGGCACCTCTACCTGCTACCTCACATACAGTCCTGCCAGACCATGAGGGCTGCCAGGCTGGGTTCAGAAGTAGGGCCTGGTGCCTGAAGAAGGAGCCCTGTGTGCTGGAATAGGTAAAGAATGTGACACTTTTATTATTTATTCATCCATATAATTCAGTTCTGTTTTTTAAAGATTTGGTGTGTTGTGAATCTGACTCATGGTTTTCAAACAGTGTGCATAGGCACCATTTGGGGAGCGTATTAAGATACAGATTCTTGGGGCTCACGCGCTGTGTGGTTTGAGACTTTGGGGTGGGCCCTGGGGAAATGTGGTGTAATAAGTTTTCCAGGTGATACGGCACATGGTCCCCAGACCACGAGGCATGTGACCGAACTCTGACTGATTTCCATTTCACTCAAAGCTCCACGCAGGCTTTGTCTTCTCTGTGCCTCCCTCCCAGTGTTAAGTAATTAAAGCTAAGCCTGTGGGTGAGCAACTCAAGAGGGGCTGGGGTATCAAGGTTGCAATTAGGTTTTTCTGCAGCAGCGTGACAACGGGCTATTTCAGCCCGCAGAGCAGCAGGTGGGGACCAGTCCTGACAATGGGCAGGAAGGTCTGTGAGTCACTTTCCCATCTCACTTAATGTTTGCCCACACGGAAGATTTGCTCCGTCACTTGGTAATGATGCTATGAAATTATGCTTCCTACTTGGCGCTGCCTACTGAGTAATTTATAGGCCACAGAAGAGGAGGGAGAGTAATTAGGTTTTGTTTTTCGTTATTGTTGGGTGATTCAAATGTGGTTGTTTTCTTGCCGTTCCTGATTTCTAGAAAGTGTACTGGTTTGTCACATTCACATGTAGAAGCCCAGAGGATGTTTACAGTTTCTCCGCAAAATAACTTCTTTCAAAGCTGTTTTTCTTTCTGCACACAGCAGAGATTAAAAATAGAAACCATTAGCCCCAAAGGGAGTTGGGAGTAGATCTTCCGGGTGCTGAACAGCTTAGGTAGTTTAGATTTAAAAAACCCACTCTCTTCTTTATTTTTGGGAGAGGAGGCAGTATTTCCAACAGGTAGAATTTAAAAAAATAAAATAAAAACCTGTGGGGATTGTGTTTCTCAGTGGCATAAATTATTCCTGGGACACTTATTGAAGGGTTGACTTGGACACCAGGTTTGCATGCAGAGAAGATGCTCTGCAGCAGATGCTAATGTGGTTTGTGTTGAGTTTTTCCAAGCAGCTGATGGTTTCTAGGTAACCTATGTTGTATCCTCTCTTTGCTCGATGCTGTTATCTACAGCCCCCAAAGCAAAACAAAGTGGCCCAGCCTGTTGTAGGACTGGAATCATGCATGTAACTTCATGAGTATAGTGGCTAAATGGGCTCATTCATTCCACGTGTTTATAAAGAACCGGATGCTAGAGACTGTCCCAAGCACTAGGGATACAGCAGTGAACGCAATGGCACAAATTTCTGTGACGAGGTTACAGTTTGACGCCTGGGCTCTTACTCTACTGGCTTGGGAAAGATGACAAAACCCCTGAACCTGAATTTCTTCATTTGTCTAATGAGTTTATTGTGTTATTAGTCACAATAATAACCACATTTTCCTGGGCTAAGGATCCCCAGGAATGCTAGATGACCATAAGCCCCTCCCCTGGAGACTCCGATTCAGAATGTCTGGACCAGTCCTGTCCAAGAGAAATGAGTATAATATGAGCCATATGTGTAATTTCAAATTTTCTAGCAGCCACAGCATTTGAAAAGTATAAATATATAGCAGAAAATTAATTCCTATATCTCTTATTTCATTCACTATATTCTAAATTATATCATTTCAACACAATAGAAAAGTAGTAATGGGTGATTTTGCATTCTTCCTTAAGTCTTCAAAATCTGGTGTGTATTTTACAGTTATAACACGACTTAATTTGGAATAGCCACATTTCAAGTGATCAGTGGCCACCATAGTGGACAGTGCACGTGGCCTTGGAATCTGTACCTTTAACAAGTGGAGCAGGTGGTTCTTATGATGGAGCAAATGTGGAGAGACTAGCCCAGGTGCTAAGGGGCCCCCCAACTCCAATATTCTACTAGAATATTAAGGGGCGGGTGGGACACATCAGTGGGTCTACCACTCACTCAGTGGCACTTAGCACATGTTCATATTTTCAGAACATCAGTTTCATGACTCATTGTACCTTCATCTGTTTCCTCCCCCTCCCATCCTCTTTGTTTTTTAAGCTGACAATCAGGGCTTCTTAAGGAGGCATAACGGTGCTGGAGATGATCCAAGGAAGAGAATTTTAAGTGATCAGGGGATAAAGAAGCTGTCTTATGAGGATAAACTAGAAAGAACAAAAGTTTTCAAGCTAGAAAAACCAGGCTGAAGAGTGAGGGCGATCAAAGTCTGTAAAGTCACAAAGTAAGTGGAAAGGATGAACATGAATGTTTTAAGATCTAAAAATAGCACAACAACAGGGACAATTGGAAAGCTTGAAATAGTCAGGCAAATAATGAGAAAAAATACTTTTTGGCGGCAGATACAGAAGTTAGAGGACTCATGCCCTGTGGTATAGCAAAGGAGGTAACACAAATGGATCAAGTATGCGCCATACCTTCTTACAATACCCTAGCAGGTTCCACATTTCCTCAGGAAGCAGTCAGTTTTGATTTCAGAAAGAACACTGCCCCTCTGCCATTTATCCACCCACCCATACATCTGCTGGCTAAACTTTATAAGGGTCTAAACCGTGAAATAGGTTTTGTTGGGGATTTTAATATGAAGAACTTCATTTAAAACACACAACAATCCTCCAAAATAGATACCATCATATCTATTTTACAGATGGAGACATAGGCTCGGAGGGATTAAGTGACTTGTCCAAATTCATTTGGCTGATAAGTCACATTAGTGCTTGGTTTATTTTTTTAATGAATTTCACTGTGTACATTTAAGGCATACAACACGATGCCACAAAATGAATATATATGTGTATATAGATACCTATATATCCTATAGTAGTCCCCCTTACCCACTGTTTTGCTTTTCTTGGTTTCAGTTACCCAGGGTCAACCATGGTCCAAAAAATAAGCAGGGAATGGAAAGTTAGATATTACATGTTCTCACTCATATGTGGAAGCTGAAAAAAAGTTGATCTCATAGAAACAAAAAGTAGAATAGTAGAGGATACTACAAGCTGGAAGGGTAGGAGGAAGGTAGGGATAGGGGGAGATTTGTTAAAGGATACAAAAGTATAGGTGGATGGGAGGAATAAGTTCTAGGATGACGCTAGGATGACTACAGTTAACGATAATGTACGCACCATTAATTTGGAACTAATCCATCAACACTTGTGTGCACATATGGAAATAACACCCATCCGAAATCAAGCAAGTGGGAGAGGGGAGGGAAGGATGGGTAAATTCACACCAGTGGGTACAATAACTTTGAGTCAAACTGTACAAAAGCAATTTATGTAACCAAAACATTTGTATCCCCACACTATTCTGAAATTAAAAAAAAAGAAAAAATCCCAATAATGTGTAGTTTCAAATACCTAGAAGGATATTGAATGTTTCTAACACAAATGATAAATGTCTGAGATGACATATATGCTAATTACCTTGATCTGGTTGCTATACATTATATATATCAAAACATCACTATGTACCCCATAAATATGTGCAATTTTTATATATCAATTAAAAAAATAAAATAAATTTTCCACAAAAGATATTTTGAGAGAGACCACATTCACGTAACATTTATTACAATATATTGTTATATTTTTATATTTTATTATTCATTATTGTTAATCTCTTACTGTGCCTAATTTATAAATTAGACTTCGTCCTAGGTATGTATACATAGACAAAAATCATGGTATAGGGTTCAATGCTGTGCAGTTTCAGGCATCCACTGAGGGCCTTGGAATGCAACCCCCTCGGGTAAGGAGGGACTATTGTAAAATTGTTACTGTCTTGGTTAGCTCTCCATTGATATAACAGAATTCCACAGACTGGGTCATTTATAAATGAAAGTTGATTTGGCTCACAGTTCTGAAGACTGGGAAATCCAAGATCATGGCCCCAGCATCCGGTCAGGGTCATCCCACGACAGAAGGGTTCAGAGCACCACGGAGCACATGAGACAGAGAGAGAAGGGGAGCTGCACTGCTGTGCTGGCTGACCACTCTCACAATAGTGGCAGTAATCTGTTCATGACAGTGGCACCCTCAGGACCCAATCACCTGTAAAGGCCCCACCTCCCAATAGCGTTACCATGGCAACTAAATTTCCAACATGAGTTTTGGAGGGATGTTCAAACAATAGCAGTTACTACAGTGGAGCAAATTACATTTTAACTAAGTCCAGTGTCTTTCCAAGGGCGGGATGTGGGGACAGATGTCTATGAGGCTGACCCAGAGCACTTTTATGAGTACACTGGAGATGTCCTCCTCTCAGGAGAGGATCTACCCCCAAGACTGAATTCAGTCCATCTGCCAGAACCTCACGGGCCAAGGCTAGACTTCCCAGGACCCCTTCACGTACAGGGATGTAGGAACCCCTGCCAGTGCTTCTGGGAGGCTTCGAGTTGCTGTCACACAGCAGTTGCAGATGTGTTCAATCGGTTTGGTTTGTTAAACTTTTGTGAGGCAACCCAGTGTGCCAACCTTAGGAGATACTAAACCTTGTTACAATCACAAAAGTACACACTATCAAAACTAGAGGAAACTATTGAGATTATCTTTTGCACCTTTATTGTTCACAGTAATGGCCCAACTGCTATGTATTAGTGACCTTGGACCAGATCTGGGATTAGAAGAGGTAGCTCTTGGCCCAAAGCCCTTCCCGGGTTGGTAGGCTTTGTAAACAATGACCTTTCATTGCTATCGCGTGCAAAGTAAGTCAGAATTTGACATTTTATTTCTTGACATTTGATTGAGATGCCCGAAATATGTCACATTGGACTGAAAAATCATTAGGATCAGTAATATGCAAAAATGATTCACAGCTTGTAATGAAAGATTAAATATTGGAGAAAATTATTCTAGGTGACTTCAGAGGAGAGGCTTGAATTTCTCTTGTTTGATTTTGCTATGTTCTACTTTTGAGTTCTTTGCATGTGTTGTTTTCTCCATCTGGAAAGTCCTCCTCACTCACCTCTCTTCATTTGGTCCACATTCTGGGGTCATCAATGTGCTGGTTGGAATAGAACAGGCTATGCTGCGGCTCCATGCATGTGCCTGCGTTTCCCTCAGGCCTCAGATGTCAAGGGAGAACCACACCTGCTCATGTCCAGTATTAAGCAGTAGTCAGATGAACTCACGCGGATGCCCTGGGTCTGGAGATGGGGGGATCATGTGGATGCCTGGTTGACAGAAATGGTCTCTGCCGCGTCAGACCTGGATTCTGTCCCCTGTGCTATCATCCTTCTAGAAGTCTTCCCTGAGAACCCTAATTTGATCTCTCCCGTAGCAAGATTGGTCCTAATTGTCTATTAATGGTCTTAGTCTGCCGACAAGACTGTGAGCTGTTTAGGGGAAGGGGCTTGCAAATGCCCTTATTATATGACACCACCACATCTCCTGCTTCCCCTTGCCCTTCGTCCCCCTCCTCATTTCTCCCACTCACGGCAGATGACCACAGGGGCTGGAAGTGGATGTTGTGCTTACTTGAAGGCAGAGGGATAAAGGCTACTTTGACCATGGTATGAGCAGGGAGGGAGTCAGGCTTCCCAGCTACATGAGAGAGAACAATCACGGGGTTGTAACCCACTGCCAAGTATATTCATCTCTGGTCCACAGTGTTCTCCTAACCACACAGGCTGATCCAGTCTTTGGCTGCCTTGCAAGTCTAGATTATAGGAAGTGACCTTCCACCACATCTGGAGTGTTGTGCTCATGTCTGACACGGTGAAAGGAGAGACGCCGATAAATGATCAGGTGAAGGAAGTGGGACCGGGAGATTCACAGAAAATCATGACTCGTGAGCAAGTATTTGTAAGTTGATATTCTAAGTGCACAGGCTGATGGAAGTTCATTTGTTTGACCCCAAGAAGCAAAATATAATTTACAGAGAGGCATATATGGGTTCTATGCTTATAAAAAAGTTTAAAATAATAGGAAGTTTCTAAAAGTGGGCTGGAGCTGTGAGTTACAATCCACCTACGGGCAGAAGCTGGTACTCTTGCTGGGGACTTGGGAGAGGAAGTTGCAGCATCGGACACGGTGTGGAAATAAATGATGTGCTATGGGCTCCTCTCCTCACTGGGGTTCTATCAGACCATCTTGTCTTTGAGTCTTAGATGGACCAGCTGGATTTGGCTCTCCTGCATACCTTGGGTCATGAGAAACAGAAGTCTCAGGACTCTGATAACTATGGGGAAAAAAGAAAAAAGTATACTTGAAATAAAACATGATCACTGGCCCCCACCCAGCTGCCAAAATCTGACACCCAAATCTCAGGCCCAGAGTTGGCTCCACCAACTTTGTCCTGTGGACCTCAGGTGGCAGTCTGTGCTCCCAAGCGCTAGTTCTCTTCCTCATAGAGGACAACATATTCCAGAGTGTCACTAGGAGCCGCATGAATTGCTTCACTCACGTTAGTGTTCTTGCCTCATACCCACGGCAATGTCCTCGAGGCCAGCAACATGCTCTTTCTATCTCGTGTAACCCACAGGCACCCAATTTAGACACGAGAACAGAGTAAACATCTACGAATGCTCTGGGCTCGCTGCTATCTGCAGACGTGAACAAGACACGCTCTCTCCCTAAAACACACACAGTTGGTTCGGTCGCGGTTCCCCGAGTTGCTGCTGGGGACAGGCACTGTGCCAGCACAGGCGCAGCAAAGGCACAGCCCGGGGAGGGTCGAGTGTGGCTGCGGTTCAGCAACAAAGAGAAAAGCAAAGAAGCTAGCTCACGGCACAGTGGGGGCACGGACTTCAAAAGGGAGAGGAGGGAGGTCAGCTCAGGCCACGCTCAGGAAGGGAGTGACACAGGCGAAGGAGCCCCGTGGAGGTGCGGAGATAGCGCTGCCGGGTATGGCACGGCAGTGAGGATGCTCCATGGGGAGAGTGGTCCTAGAGTCTGAACAATTGGAAACCTTCATGTGCACAGGGAGCAAGATAGGGGCCGGGCCGGGCTGGAGGACCTGGAGTCAGAGAGAGACAGGGGCTTCGTGACTTGCAGCGTCGGGGGCCACAGATGAACATGCGGCGGGAAGTGAGCAGGGACGTGTGAGCAGTGCTGTGCCGTGGCCTGTGCCATGGCATCCCCAGTGAACAGGCTGTCGGGAAGCAGGTGTGGAGGCAGCGGGGTGGTCAGGAGCTGCTGGGGCATCCAGGCAGGGACCTGCGTGCTAGCAGTGGGGATGGGAGAGCGGTCAGAGTCAGGACATGCCCCGAGGGTGAGGCCAGAAGAACTTTCTCCTGGGTTGAATGCAGGTGTGAGGGACAAAGAGGGTTAAAGATTCTTCCTATGTTTGTGGTCTGAATAACCGGGCAGATGATGGTGACAATGATGCCACTTTCTCCTTTCCACGAGGACCTGGGTTCTCTTGATCCCTCATCATAGAATCTGGGTATGGTCAAATCATTGGAGAAGGTTGAACCTTAAAATTGCCACCTCACCAAGGTTGCAGCCAGGGAGATAAATGCCTTTGGCTCCTAACAACCTTCACAAAGTATTTGGAGGGGATCACACTCATCAGCTCTGGCAGGTAATCGATTTGATTCGGGAGGAGGAGGAGGAGGAGTGTGACTCCGGCTGGCTCATGCTCCCCAGCCCCAGCAGGGAGAAGGGTGATGCTGACCTCAAACCGGGGTGAGGAATTAGAAGGGCACATCTGCAGGGGGGAGGAGTCTCACCGGCCTGCTTGTCTCATTTAGGGAAAGCTTTTCACACGATCCTGTAACTCGCTCATTCAGCCACGTTTGCAGAGCGGTCACTGAGCACCAGCACGTGTTCCAGGTGTCGTCTCTGCTCCGCGCGAAGGTTCAGCCCATGCTGTGAGGTCAGATGGGAGGATTCTGTAATGTGGACCTTGGCAAACCACGAGGGCAGGGCAGGCAGGAGCATCTTGTCTCAGTGGTAGGCAAAGAGAGAAATTCCGTAAGAGGGGTCATTTGCATCTGGAAGAGAGCATGGGCCAACCCACAAAGAATGAATGTCACAAATAGAATTCCAGTTATTAAGAATGTACTGGGGGAAAGGACAGCCACGGACGACCTCAGGCCTTAAGGAAGAGGTTATGGCCAAAGTTTAAAGGAAAGAGAGGGTCTCAATTCCCGGAAGGCAAGCCAGGGACTAGCAGAAACCAGTGTTTGTGTGGCCTGCTCTCTAGGGATGTGGAAGACAACCAGTTTGAGGGGTATGTCATCAAAACAGAGAAAGCAGCACAGTGACTTAGGCTCCTGATACTATGGCCCAAACTCTTTGGGATCTTCCTCTCCAAGGACAGGAGTGGACCCAGAGTCTGAGGCTGTTGGTTAAATGCTTCCAACTGCAGAGATCAAACAGTTGCTGGGGGATTGAGCCAAGAACAGCCACAGCGAAAGCTCAGTGCCAGTGAGTAATGCCGCTGGGAACTAACTGGAAATAAGCCACCACCATAAAGAACATCATTTAGAAGGATAAGACTTTCCTCCCCATTCAGGAATCAGTATCCCAGAAAACTCAATTATAAGTTAGTGTCGCCTTTTGGATGGCTTGTCGGCAGTTCCAGCTGGAAGACACATAGACCCAGGTCAACGGTGTGGGTCGTGCAGGGTGAAGCACCAACAGCAAAGTCGCGGCAGGGAGACCGTGTGGGAAAATGTGACCAGAGAAAGGATCTGGGAGAAAAAGTGTCTTGCTCAGTACGTAAGTCTGAGACAGTCAGATTTGTCTTAAGTCTTTCTGGATCCTGTGGTCAGAGGAGTGACCTGATACATCTTGTGTGATGCTAATTCCTGTGTCAACTCGGCTGGACCGTGGTACCCAGGTATTTGGTCAAATGTTATTCTGGGGGTGTCTGTGAGGTTGTTGTGGATGAGGTTAGCATTTGGACCAGCAGGCTGAGTAAAGCAGCACCTGTGTGGGTGGGCCTTGCCCAGTCAGTTGAAGGCTTGGCTGGAACAAAAGTCTCACTCTCCCCCAGCTAAGAGGATTCTTCCTGCCTGCTGACCTACAGAGTGAGATGTCAGTGCTCCCTGGTTCCAAAGCAGCTGCTGCCCTTCAGACTCGGACTAGGATATCAGCTCTGTAGATTTTGGACATGTCAGCCTCTATCTACCACCTGCCTGCGTATCTATCTATCTACCCCCCTCTCTCTCCTGTTGGTTCCCTTCCTCTGAAGAACACGGACTAGTACATCTTGTTGTAGTGACCAATCAGAACCCCCACTTGCTGTGTGCCTGGGGCAAGTCCATTCAACAGCTGCCAGGTTCCAAGACCAAGTGTCCCAAGAGGGACAGAAAGCTGTATCATTCTAACACCTGACCTTGGAAGTCACTCAGTGTCTCTTCTCCCAGGTTCTGCTCATTAGGAGTGAGGCCCTAAGATGACCTGTAGTCAAGGAAATGGGAATTAGAGTCCCTTCTTTATGGGAGGAATATCAAAAATGTGCAGACGTGCGTTCAAAGCACCACTCTCCACTCTCTAGACAAATTATTACATTCCTCCCACTCTCCCCTCCTTTCACAATGCCCCAGCGTCCTCTCCGTTGTGAGATTACACCCACCATCCTGTCACCTACGGTCCAGGTGAGCTCCTTGGCTGTGGTTCATGAAGCACAGCTCCCTGAGTGCAGTTCTCCCCTGAGGGTGTGAGCACAGGAGGCAAATCACCCAGCCTCCCATCCACAAACCGAAAGCACACTGGGGATAGAAACCCACAATCTCTCCATCCCCTGTCGCCTTGCACCCACGTCCCCCCTTCTGTCCCCAAGCACAGTAGTCCCCCCTTTCCTCAGTTTCAGTTACCTGCAATCAACCGTGAGAGAGAGAAAAAGGCCACATTCACATAACTTTTATCACAGTATATTGTTGTAATTGTTATATTTTATTATTTATCATTGTGAATCTCTTCCTATGACTAATTCATAAATTAAACTTTATCATAGGTATGTATGTATTAAAAACAGTATATATAGAGATCAGTACATTCTGCAGTTTCAGGTACCTGCTGGGGGAGTCTTGGAACGCATCCCCGCAGATGAGGGGGACACTGTCATAGAATTCCTTGCTGTTATTAGCTTTCTGCCGTGGAGGGTCAGGGCTTGCCACTGATTGAACAGTGCAGGACCTAAAAGCGTGAGCACGCTCTTGTGCTCCGTGCACATTGCAGCAGCATTATACTCTAGCAGGGGAGAAAGTACTAAACCCTCTGAACTTCTCAAATGACTAGCAACTGCACCCTGCTGCTGGGCCCTGCCCAGCCAAAGCCGTCTACCTTTGGGATTTCAAACCAACTGGAAAATCAAAGTGGCAGCTTTGCGTTGGACGTCCCCAGACACTCTCTTGGTTACTTTTACAGCCAAATTAATCCTGGTTAATAAACTGAGATACAGAGAGGGTGGAGACACCATCTGCAACTGCAACCTTGTTCTGACTCATTACAGAACCAGAGATTCCTAGGAATAAAAAACAAAAGGTTCTCTTCCCCTCCAGTCTTGCATTTCCTGTTCCCATTCTCACAGAATGTTCCAGAGTGCCGCCACATGCACACTCCCACCAGAGAAACTTGGACTGTGTGCTCTTCCCCACGACCAGGCTGTGAGAGCCAGACAATGTGCAGTGAGTACAGGAGCTAATGAGCTGAGAGGACTCTGTAAACGGAGCCTTGATACAGGACTAATAACGTCCTACTTCTGGGTCAGGAATCCTATGTAGGCCAATAAGTCTGTATACATTGATTTACAGTTGACAATTATTGGCTACCACATATTGGGTACCTTTGAAGAGCCATATACCCTACTAAGCACATTATACATCTCATCAATATTCTTCATACCTTTGCAAAGTAGTTATTGCAAATGTGGAACTTAAAGCGCTGAAAAGTCAAACAATTTGCCTAGATTTGCACAGCTGGGCATGATGTGGTCTCTCTTGCGTATACTCAGCTTGCCATGTAAAATTGCTGACATCCATTTGACCTGCCTGCACCTGTCACCTTTCCAGCCCTCTGTGTAGTATTCCCAGCCTCCATGAAGTCATCAATTCGCTAAAAATAATTTCTGCAGCTGATGGGTTTTTAATGTAGCGTGTTCCTCTGGCCCCTCCCTGGAAGTCTACAGCCAGGAGCCTGAGAGACAGGGAAGCATTTGGAGCCCCCACTAATATTAGCAGGCTCCAGGGCTGAGGCCACTGCTGCTCTGATTTCTGCCTCATCTTGTTTTTAATGAGGTCAAGGGCGTCCACTGATGAAGGGGAGGGGGCTGTCCGCCCTGCTGGTGTCTGGGCGCCTGGAGCTCTCTGCTCTTGTTTCTTTGTTTTCTCACAGACAGTCTCAGGTCAGAGGCAGAGACATCACTCTTAGCTAATTCTTGTCGGTCACATAGTTTAGAGCTGGTTACTCCCAAGCAAAAAAAGAGAGGGAAAAACCTCTGTATCTCCCAAATGCCACCCGTCCTTCATATCCAAAAGGCCACGTTCTTACTAAACTCTGCAAAGTGAACCCTGCCTAGAAGGGGCTGTTGAGAGGCCAGGGGGGCAAGCTTGGCTCTGAAGCAGACACAGAGAGGCAGTTCTGGAGACAGCTTGGGTTTGGAGTTACCCTGAGAGAGAAACGGTCAGGAGACTCCAACCATGTGGAGCAGAGTGGTCTACAGGGGAAGATACCAGATTAGGAGTCTGGGGAACTGAACTCTATGTTGGAGTCAGTCAGAAACTAGCTTCTGGGAAACATACTGCACCTCTGAGAACCTCAGTTTTCTCATCTGCAGTAAGGGGATGATAATGTCCATTTCATCTCCTCCTTGAGCATTGCCAGTATAAAGTCACAGGTGGAACTTGGTTTGTGAAATTGCCGTTCAAAGCACTTTGCTATGTCCTCTCCACCCACTGTCTTCTCTGCCCTGTCCCCAGGCTCTGCCAGTCTTTTCTCTACTCGGTCTTCTGTTCTGCGCACATCCAAGTGAGCTGCTGGCCCTCAGGCCCTGCTCTTGCAGCCCGGGCGCTCGGCCTGCCTGGTGCCTTGGACCTTTCCCTGGCGACTTTCACTACTGCTCACCTTGAAAGATGGGGAAAGGCAGGAGGCAAAGATTGCCACTAAAACAAAATGTACCGCCATATACTGATTAAAGACTCTGTGAAAACACAGGGAATTAAAACTAAGATAATAAAATAATGTAAAATTAAGAAATGTAAAAATATATAGCATTCAATCAACTAAAGAATGAATGAATAAATAAAAGAGAAAAAAATTGATTAAATAGACTCTACCAAAATTCAAAACTTCTGCTCTTCAAAAGGTACCACTAAGAAAATAAAAGAGACAAGCCTCAGACTGGGAGAAAATATTTGCAAAATCACATATCTTATGAATATATACTTACTATGCAATCCAGAAATTTCTCTCCTAGCTATATATCCAACAAAAATGAAAATATATATTTATATAAAACTTTGAATGTTAATTTTCATTGCAGCATTATTCATATTATCCTAAAATTAGAAACAAATTAACTATTAACAGTTGATAAATAAAATGCATAAATCAATATCTATATGTATTTATCATGGAATAGTACTCAGCCATTTAAAAGAATGAACTGTTGATACAAATTGCAACCCCTGGATGAATCTTAAAGTAATTATACTGAATTAAAAACAAGCCAGATAAAACAAAAACAACCTGGATGTTTCCATTAATATAAAAACCTAGGTAATGCAAACTATGCATGATGTCAGTCTTGTTGATGGTGCAGGGCAAGGAGGGTGGGAGGGACAAATGACAGTGATACCTTCATAGGTGTGTGTACATGTCAGAACTCATCAAATTAAGGACTTTAAACATTTGCAACTTATCTATGTCAATTTTAGCTCCATAAAGCAGTTTAAATTATACCTAAAAATGAACAGAGGAAGAAAAATTATACACTAAAAATATTTAACACAAAAAAGGCAATAGAAAAAGAGAAAAGGAACAGAAATACATGAGGCATATAGAAAACAAATAGCAAAATGAAACCACATCAATAATTACATTAGATGTGAACATTCTATACAGTCTAATCAGAAGACACAGATTTTCAAACTTGATAAGAAAGCAAAATCTAACTATATGCTTTCAACAAGGGAAACACTTCAGATTCAAGAACACAAATAGGTTAAGCATAAAAGAATGAAAAAGTAATATTCCATGCAAATAGTAATTGTGAAAGACCTGGGTCCAGGGTCCAGTTTCTGACTATGTGGTGGCCAGCAGCTTCTACTAGCATCTCCTCCAGGTGCTTCACAGTGGGGTACCACCAACAAGACTTCCACCAACGGATGGCCTCTCTCAGTGCACCGTCAGGGACTTCACTGCAAGTTCCAAAGCACCAGACATCTCTGTGGATGGCTTTCTCTGACACCCCAGAGGACATATTTAAGCAAGTCCCATGAACTCATCTTAGCAATGTCTCAGTCATCCAGTGAACCATGGCTGTGCTCTCTCCAGAGAGGTTTAGATCTCAGCTTGGAGTGTGTGTGAAGATGTGTTTTTTAGGTGTTCTATCTCGGCCCTCCGGTTGGTCTTTAATCTTCTATTCCTGCATTCTTTAGAGTCCCTTTTATTCTTACTAGACACTTCTTACTCAAATCCCCTGTTAATAATCTTTAATATTAAGCACTTCCAGTTAAAATTAATCTGTGATTTTCTGTTTCCTGACTGGATCCTGACGGATACATATGGGAGGCAGATAAGCAGCACTTACAGGGAAATTTATACTGTTAAATTCTTGTAATAGCAAGGAAGAAAGATCTAACATCAATAAGCTAAGCTTCCACCTCAAGAAGTTAGAAAAAAGAGCACATCAAACTCAAAGTAAGTAAAAGAAAATAAATAATGAAGATCAGAAGAGAAATACAATAGAAAACTGAAGAACAATAGAGAATATCAATGAAGCAAAAAGTTGACTTTGTAAATACCGACAAAATTGATAAACTTTTAGTAAAACCTACCAAGAACAAAAGAGGCAAGACACAAATTACTGAAATCAGTAATAAAATAGGGATATCTCTCAGACCCTATATAAACTAACAGGATTAGAGGCCAATATTATGAACAACTTGATGCAAAAAATTTTTAAAATTTAGATGAAATGGGAAAATTACTAAAAAGATACAAATTATCAAAATTGACTTAAGGTGAAATAGAAAACTCAAATAGACCTGTAACAAGTAAATAAATTACACTAATAATTTAAAAATATTCTCACACAGATAAGCCAAGGTTCAGAGGACTCCATTTATGATTTCTGTCAAATAATTATAGAATAAATATCAGTCCTACAAACATTTTTTGAATAAATAAAGGAGAAGGAAACACTTCCCAATTCATTCTATGAGGCCAGGATTGCACTGACACCAAGCCAGACAGATATCTCAAGGAAGGAAAATGTCATTCTAATGTCATTTATGGACATAGACACAAAAATCTTTAACAAAATATTAAGAAGCCAAATTTAGCAATATAAGATTAAGATTATATACCATGACCAAGAGGGGTTAATTCCCTGAAGGCAAGTTTGATTTAGTATCTGAAAATCAATTAACCTGTACACCAAATTAACAGATAATCATTTCATAGACACAGATCAAGCACTTGATAAAATTCAAATTCTCTTCATGATTAAGAAAACCCACAAACACAAACTTGCACCAATGTAGGAATGGAAGAGAATTTAGCATGACAAAGGACATACACTGAAAAAAAAAAAAAAAGAACAAAAAGCCAGCTAATATCATACATAATGGTGAAAGCCTGGGTGATGTCCCCTAATAGGAGACATAAGACAATTCTGCTCCCACTATTTCTACTAGTAGACACTGGGCTAAGATAGGAAGTTCTAAGGCAAGTATAAGCAATTAAAGGTATCAGATTGGAAAGGAAGAAGTCAAGCTGTCTTTGCAGATGAAATGATCTTGTATGCAGAAAATTCTATGCAATGTACAAAAAAGTAGATATAATAAGCACATTTAGCAACATTGCAGTATGCAAAGCTGATGTTATTAATAAATCAATTATATTTCCAGATGTTATCAACACAGTTCCAAAATAAAAATAAGAAAAAATTCCATTTACAATAGCATTAAAAATAAGGCCGGGCGCGGTGGCTCACGCCTGTAATCCTAGCTCTCTGGGAGG